>CM069061.1:35967580-36035080 GCA_035220775.1 Malus fusca | reverse complement strand
GGAAGTGTATGCAATCATAAACCATAAAGTAAATTATGCAGACCACAGAAGTGATTTATTAACTAAATACTAGGAATGGCTCACCCTCTGTTGTTGTCTTAGAAGAAGCCTCATGTTACCACACTGACTATCTCCCTGTTTCGGTGGCTCGCCTAGTGAACCATCCCCACAACTGCAAATTTTTTTTATATTTGAATTGAAAAATCACCACTAAAGAAATAACAAACTCTCTATGATGAACACTCTGTGCATGATTCAAACAGCTCGATCAGCTGGTCCATCATGGAGCTCATTACCTAATCCAACAATGACGACAGACATCTGGGTCACATTCGCGCCCAGCAGCAAAGCATGGGCACTGCCGACTTCTACACTGACTCTTTGCACAGTGACATCCCCTGAACCTATTTTTGCAACTCTTTGAACACCTAAAATTGAAAGAGTTAATCACTGGTTCTGTGCATTTCATTCAGTTTACTTTTAGGATAAGTCAGACATACCCACAGTATTTTTCACAGCAGGTTCCATTACTCATACAAGAACATTCCTTTCCACACATAGACTGGCATCCACATGGCGTATACAGTTTAAGTGAATCGTTTTTGCCATCAGCAATCCTTTTCCACATTGTTGGGTGCCCAGCAGACTTCCAAGAATACTTCAGCCTCCGTGCTTTTCCCCTTCTACGAAGTAACCGTGGCTTTGACGACATCTCTAGTTCCTAGTACGAGTACAATAAAATTAACCTTTTTTAACCAGAGAGAGAGAGAGAGAGAGAGAGAGAGATAAGTAGAAAAAGAAATAGGGAGGATAAGTTCTATGATGCTACTGTCTGATCCAAATCAGCTTTCACATTGTCTTCCATAAATGACGATGGTCCAACCACAGTTCTGTTAGGCATTGAAGATCCAGAATTATGCATGTAACTAGACACCTCCATACACGTCCTCAATCCGGAGAGTAAGTTCCTCGCTATGAGGCAACTGCAGAACGCAAGTTACCAATTAAGTACAAAGATACGGAATGGTGTAATGAAGATCCGTGTAAGGCATTTCAAATTCAAAAATAAGTACCTGTTTCTCCCAAATATCTGTAGTCCCTTCATGTATAAATCTTTTTCCACTGGTTTCCACTCAGAGTTGCTGCACATCCGCTCAACTTGTCCACGTGTAGAATTGGATGTTTGCCTCAGTTCAGGCACTTCGGTTACATCTCTTGGTTCAGCTCTGGAAATGTGAACCCGAACAGGGATAGGTTCACTAGTTGCAGTTACCAAATCCAAAGCATCTAATCTCTTTTGTTTCTTAGAAGAACCGTGGAAATCATCAGGTACTATAGTTAGG
Source organism: Malus fusca (assembly GCA_035220775.1). NCBI lineage: Eukaryota > Viridiplantae > Streptophyta > Magnoliopsida > Rosales > Rosaceae > Malus > Malus fusca. Next base: position 36,033,737 of record CM069061.1, on the reverse strand, counting down.
TCCTTTGCCACTTTATCTGTATGCTTCATGACCTTGCGCTTCCCTGTATTTTCATTGTGCATCTTCAGGATATGAGAACACTGAATGGTTTCTGAAGTTGTAGTCTCAGCATCTCCAGGAATGCTTCTTTCGTTGTGTGTGAGGTCTGTATAGCCATGAGAACTTGGTCGCTCGGCACTAATGGATGATCCTGGAGCACTTTCTCTCTCAGATGTTACTATACTCAACTGCAAGAAGAACCTGGAGGTCAGAATTAAAAATCCTATGACTGGTGGCAAAAGCCAAAGTAAATATGGAGTGTACAAAACATAATTGTCATGATAAATATGCCCTATAGTCCATCAGGAGAAAAGAAAAAAGCAAGGTTCAGTGAGCCTCAGATTTGAACAAAAGAATGAAAACAAAAGCGTAGTCAGGCTCCGAACTAGTGAGATTTCGGCATTTAACTTAATTCACCACCAAAACCCTAGAGAGGGTGAAAAAGTTTAACTTGTACAAGTTCATGATAAGAAAATCTATCAGATTAACAGTGTCCTACTATTAAATTCAAGGAGAACGAAAGAAACTAATTTAACTAAATAGACTCAAGTAGTAACAGAACATTAATAAAGAAAGGAAATTCCATACCCTGAGGTAACATTGATCACTGCAAGGTTCCTGGTTCTCGTCATGACCGGACCACTGCGACTTTTCACTCTGAAAAAGAAAGAATACCACAATAGACATAAATTAATGGAGTTCAAGCAAGCTGGCACATATAACCAACACTGCTGCTTACAGGATATATTAAAGGTTGAGAACATCCATGCAAACGACAATCAAACACCTGTTAGATAGAATCAGTTGAGAGTTATATCAGAAAATGCAAAACCAGTAATTTCATTTAACAATTCAAGCAAGATGACACCCGCATACCAAGCAACGGCGACAGAAAAGGTTATCGAAAGAATCTAAGGCAGCACTAAGACTCTTATCAAGAGAAATGCACCCATCGGGTTCACGTTTCTCGCGGTTCCTTTCCTTGATTGTGTTATAACGGTCCTGCAAGTGTAGAATTCCACAAAATTTAGGCACCAAAATCCTCCCAAACAACAATGTGAACACACGTTAATGCCAGCTACCAGGATTTCCAAAATGGGGACTCCAATAAACTCCCTCACAACTTCCACTACTTCCTCGCCTAGGCCATGCTCCTGAAAGGCCATCCTACAAATTCAATACGAAAAATTTAAAACCTTCATTTATTCCTACAAAAAAATTGGACTACACAAGTTCATAAGCAGCCATAGTCGATGTGATTCTCTAAAAATCTAACATCTCATTTGAACTTACAACAGAATTCGATCTTCGCTCGCAGAAAATTCATGTTTTACTTTTTCGGGTTCTTCTGCCTCATCATCACTGCCACTGTAGACAAGAGCTTCACTGCCATCTTCATCGTAGTAAATACGCCTCCTCCCAACTACTGATTGGTCTTCAGCCATTCTTTGATTTCTGTGCTGTGAAAGAAAAATTTGAGATGGGAGAAACACAACAGCAACAATTTTCGCATTAACAACATAAGAAAGCAGGGACAAAAACATATACAAAAATCTACGATTTGCATTATGTCACAAGTCCAAATTTTAAACCCCATAAAGCGTTTAAGCAAATGGGTAATCAAACCTGTCCAAGAAGATCCAAGTTGTATAAGGCGGTATCTTGTCAACAAGTGGGAGCTTGGTACTGGATGAGAATAACACCTCTTGATTCTCAATCCAGTTTTTCTCACCATATCCCTGCGCAAATCCACTGATTTTGCAGAGAGGCTGTTCAATTCTTGAAGAAAACAATTTAAAGCTCCCATTTTGCTCTGATGACGAAGCATTCAAATTCGCTCTTGATGTCTCCGATATAATTTTCGAAACATAACCTTCTACCTTCTCCCTGTTCTTCTTAACTTTTTCCTGAAATGTATAACAAATGTATGCCAAAACTTACTTTTACTGAAAGTGAAATCATTACGGTTATACATTTCCAGATAATCTAGCAAACAGCTTCTATGGGAACTCGGATTCTGATTCTCCTCAATTCAATTCCTCCTAAACTCAATTCTTAAACAATTCCGATTTCGAATTAATAAACAAGGCATTGAAATGTATGTGAAAAAACTTACTTTTACTGATATCACCCTCTCTGCTTGAATTTGCAACTTGAGCTGGTGCATCTTCTGCTCCAAACTTCCGATGCCATCACTCGGATCTTCTCCATGGAATTTCTGCCCATATAAATCACAGAGTACACACATATCGTGAATTCAATATCAAACACAATCAGATTCTATTTTCTGTTTGGCTGCAGAGAAAATGTACAACTACTGTACAAGAAGCTACGACTTCTAATCACACAAAGTTCTGAAATTTCATTGCTTTGATATCAAAAATGCAATCTGGATATCCGAAGATAAATTCTCATCCCTGTTTGATCACAACAATTACAATTCTGATAAAAAAAAAAAGCATCGAAATTTTGTTTTTAACAGGAAAAAAAAGAAAGCAGGAACCAAAATCGCGAGAAGAAACAGAGAATTCAGGGATCGATGAGGTGAGAGAGATAGAGAGAGTTTAGTGAGAGAGACTGACTGTGAGTTCAGTTGCAGAGTCGGAAGCTTGGGACAGCATCGTCCCTGTTCTGCTCATCTCTGCTGTGTACCTGTGCGACTCAACAAAGAAATGACTAAGAAAATGAAGGTAATAAACCATTTAGTGACTGACACGTGTAAGGATTGCTGATGTGGCATACATGCCCGAAAGATGACGTGGCCTACGTGTCCGAAAGATGACATGGCCTACATGCCGGAGTGGCGATTGTTGTGTGCATCGGTTATATATAACTTATGTCTCACGCAGGGCCGGTCCAGAGATTTTTGAGGCCCGGGACGACGTCAAAAAAAATGCCCTAACTTCATGTAAGAAAATTATTTATTTTCACATATAAGACATCGATAAAATTATACTTAGAAAAACACTTCAAATTCAATAATTTAGAAACACAGAAAGACTAATTTATTTTGTATTGAGAGAGGGAAACAAAAAAACTTCGGCCTTACAAGTAGATAGATGATGAGTTTTGTTTTCCATCTGAACTTTGAATGTGTTTTTGAATAAATCGTGAGGTGTTTTTTTTTCTTATTTACTAACCTTGTCAATATGAGACTAAAAAATAATGATGTTCTCGAGTCTTTAATTGATATGTATTATTAATGTGCACTAAATTAAACATTTTGATGACACGTCATATAATTTGCAAATTTGGTCCACGTATTATTCTTTGTTGAAGATTAGACTTGAATTAAAACGAATATTTAAAAATAACAACCCACATAGCTACTAGATAGTAACTAAAAATAAATTAACAACCAAACAAAAATTTGTAAAGATTGAAAAGAATAAACATGCACATAGCATTTCGAACTTTGGACCTCTTGTTAATTTTAAACAACAAAAATCATTATTTCTAATTAAACTTCTTGATCATTTAACCAAATTTTATAAATTTATACTCTTATAAAAAGAAATTTGTAAAAAATAGAAAGTAAATAAGCACACATGGTGTTTTGAACCCAAGACCTTCTCATTATTTTCAAATGACAAACCACAATTTCTAGTTAAATTTCTGTGTCTTTGAACCAAATTTTATAAATTTATACTCTTATAAAAACATATATAAATATATCACCCTAATAATTTTGGTGCCCCTAATTTTTTTGGGCCCCGGACGGTCGCCCTGCCTGCACTGGGCCTGGGCCGGCCCTGGTCTCACGTGTGTAAAATTTGACAAGAATGAAAAACCAATATGCGCGTTGGAAGATTGATGACGTGTTTACGCTTTGAAGGAGAAACTATTGTATGTGTCGATTTTACTATTTTCTCTTCTTCTATTAGTTCTTTTAACAAACGATATGATAATCTAAAACTCACATCAGACTATTTCAAAGAATTAATGATGTGAAATTCAAAATTGACAGATAGCAAGCATAGATTTTGTACCCCATAATTAGGGGTTAGTGCTTGGCCTACATACGTAGGACTATATCCTCTGCTTTTATTGGTTGGAATTAGGGTTCTCTACCCAATTAGAAACCCTTAAACATTTCTAAATTTGGATAAATTCAAGCACTAATGAGAATTCAAAACGGATACAATTTGATGTTTATATTTTCTATGTTCGTCATTGTTCTCTGGTTAAAATTATGTCATTGTGCTCTCTCCAATGCAACTAATTTTAAATTTATAAGAAATAAATTAATTTAAATTCTAATATCGTTTGATTAAAACGATGACGTGTTGGATAGAAAATATAAGATCAACGCAACAATCATATATTACATTGTTTTCAACTCTAAAAAATACTCTTTCTCCACCCTCTCTCGACGAAGAGAGCACAAGTTTGATATTTCTACACTACTACAGTATCTTTTATAAGGAATGAGACTACATATAGAGAGACTTCTATACTTCTGTAAGAAGTGTCGTATGGATGACTTAATCTGTATGTCCCAAAATCCAAGTTTTTCTTCTCAAGTGAACTTCCAAGCCGAAAGTGAATGGATTGGGGTTCCTTTCCACCCAACAATAAGACATTTCCCATTCCTATCAAGTGTGCAAGGAGGGCTTCCAAACTTTTTAGCCACCAAACTAGCTTGGTACAAAGCTGCATTACTTAAGTTGATTTCCACCATTCTAAACCTTGCAAAGAAGGCTCTCCACACCTCCATCGTCACGCTTCTCACAACCCTTTCACTCCCCTCCGCCACCACAATGTTTCGTATTCCCTCATGTAACAACCCCTCCATCAGCACTCTGTCCTTCTCCTGCTTCATGCAAGTCTCAAGGCAGTCGAAAAATGCACTGTAATAAAACAGCGCATCGATGAATCGATTCACAAATGACGGTGAATTGTGGTTGGCCTCCACCTCAATCACCACCATTACACAAGGGGTGAGATTTCTCATCACCCTCATCAGATTTTCCAAGCAACTTGGCCTCGAAATCATTGTCCTTAGTATTAGAGGAGCGTAAACCACCACAGCTTCGTCATCCTCGACATCAAACAATTGGTCCTTGACATCTTCCATGTCTGTCACAATCACTGCCTTGAATTGAAAGGGTAAGTTCAAGGCCTCTGCGACGCTTGCCAGCCTCCTTCCTGTCTCCTCGATCTTCTGCTTGCCCGTCACTCCCACTGCAGTTATTGTAAGGAGCTCAATGGGGCACTCCTCGCGCCCTGCAAGCACTTCCATCAGCCCTGTCCAGTGCACTCCGCTTCTGATTTCGAGATCAATCAAATGAACCATCCTTTCCAAGACTACGTTTTCGAGTATTACTTGGATTCCTGGGTACTGCATTACTGAATGAAAAGGGGTATCTTGGTAGAATGCAAGAGTTGTAAGGTTTGTGCTTAGTCCATTACTATAAGTAGACATTTCATTCCCCTTATACATGCTGTTCCCCGTTTCCTTTTCGATCCTCTCGCGAAGCGCCTCGGCAAAATAGAAAACAACCCTCTGGACAGGGTTGACTTTGAAGGAGGCAGCAAATTCGCAATGAAGAAGCAGGCGGTTTGCGCGCTCGAATTGTTGGTAGCCTACCTTCTCTGCTGCAGCTAAAAAGATGTGAGCAAGCTCCACATCTTTCGTTTCTTCTTCAGATAGACCCGAAAGCGCGTAGCCAAACGGGTGCAAAGGCATGAAAAAATCGCCATATCCTTGATTAGAGAATTGCACATACCTTGCTCCGGCAACCCTCATGATCTCCTCGGTTGACAATTTTTGTTGGATCGAAAACGAGGAAGCTTCAGCTTCATTGCATCTGTTGCTTAATCTGTCTCCCCTCAGATTCTTGAACGCACTGCCGTAGTTGTTTAGGAGCTCCAACACAGCTAAGGAAGACTGATGGGGCATTTGCTTGTTGGTCTCCGCAATGTCTGATACTCCTATTTGCCTGTACGTGAGCTCATTCGTCGCGTCCTGGATTGGTTGCGTGGATGGGAAGGCAGAGTCAAAGGTGAAATTATCCCAATCGGAGTAATTTGACTTGGATGGTTGTTGGTAATGTTGATTTTGTTGTTGGTAGTGGCGGTGGTCGTGATCTTTGGAAACATGAGCTCGTGCTTTCTCGCACTTGCTGCTGGAACGTTGGAGATCTTGTTCGGAACAACCTGTATCGAAACTGATATTATCCAACATCAAATAACTTGCCTTGGATTGTTGTTGATCTTTGGACAAATGAGATAACGTTTCCATCTCTCCCAACCCTAATTCATCTATCCCAAACAAATGGTCTGGCTTCCCTTTGAGCTCCTGATCTGCCTTCTCATAATCTTCAAGCTGGGAAGTCAAACCACTGCCGCCGCCGAGGACTCCAAAATCAAAGGGTGTGAAGGAGAAGAATGCATTCGCCATGCCGGATTATATATGTACAAACAAATTCACCAAATATATTCTCAGAGCTCAAGTGAACCTCAAGTGAGACAGTAAGATTGTTCGGATTCGTATCGACGAATATATCTATATCAGTTTGTATGTTTGGTTGATAACAACGATCGCACGCATGAATAATAAAGCACAGTTTAAGGCGAGGAATGCAACCACGATAGTGACATAATTCCGATATTGTCAACAAAGCCAGCAGCCATGAAATGCCAAAAACTTGTCCAAATAAAAACCATTTAATCCTCTATTTGAGCTAAAAATTAAACAAACGTCACTGCTAATTACCATATTTAATCAAAATATTCTGCGCAAAATTACAAGGTTGATTAAACGATGGGATTAATTAAAGGAAAAAGATGTGGACTGGCTTGGATGAGTACAGAGAGTTAAAAGACAAACTCAGAAACATGAAGATATACCCTACCATTTTAACTTGAGAAGATACCATTTAGCTTGACCATATATACGGTACTTCTCGTAGTCTCAACTTAATGCACCAATTTTTTGTTTTTACATTATAAAGGGACCAATAACAAGATACCAACTATGTTAATCTTCATTATCTGATTGATAATATATAAATGCACGTCTTGCCAAGAATAATACAATTAAATAATTAAGATACAGTTGTTGTACGTTGGCTATAAAAATAGGGTACAAGTTCATCCAAAGAAAAGAAAAATGAAATTACAATTTTGGAACAGCTACCCAACAATACAAAATTAAGTATGAAATGAAGAAGAGAAGAGATTTGTATCTCAAATGGTTCATAAAATTTACTTATGCACCTGAGGTTTTGTGTTCGATAGTCAATTAATTGGATGAGAATTATGAGATTTAGACCTTGTTGTCTTGACGACCATGATCTTCTCCGCAATCGTTACAAAGTTTGGCTTCTGTCCTTCTACATAACAAAACCATGGAAAGCCACATAAGACCATTTACCACCCTAACCATACCAATAGCCACAGTGAGGTAATATAGCCACCAACCAACAAAGTCAGCCACTCCTAAGCCCATTGCCAGCTCTCTTTTGGCTTTAGCCACAACAACCAAAGACTCAACCTCGTCCCTCAACCTCCACCACCACAAACAACCAAAGCTGGCAGCTATTGCCACCCTCTCAACCCACTTTTCCTCTCTAGCGCCACCGAAAATCGTGTCATCCACCACCGGCTTCACCACAACCCTACACCAATGAAGCATGGTCTCATGCAACCCTAGGAAAAATATTGCTCTGCTCAACAAACATATTTTGCCATCAACAACACCGCCGAAAGTAGCGCGCCCATCTACCTCAGCGGCGATGCTGCCTTTGATTCCCAAACCGACGCAGACTTGCAATGTGCACAGGAATATCCAAGCAGTGTTCAAACGGGGACGGAAAATGCGACTCGGGAACCCGGTTATGATGGTGATTTTTCCTGTTATGCAGTGGATAAAGGCGGTTATGGTGACGATGGAAACAAGAAGATAGAGAAAAGAAGGGGTAGCATAGAGGAAGAGATAGAAGATGCATGATGAATCGTAGTTGGAGGGCTCAGGAGGAATGATGAGAGTGGGGAAGCTTAAGCTTAAGAGACAGTTGGCGCAAGATAGCCTGGATAGGAAGAGGAATGAGAGGGGAAGCAATAAACTGAGGAGGGTGAGTGTGAGAATATGGAAAGGTTGTTTTAGGAAGATAGTCGAATTGATCAAGAGCTTCTTAGCACTTTGTTCCGAATTGTACTGCCGACCCATTTTTTGTTGTAAACCCTAAATTAAAGCGATCGATCGATCTTTTTTCTTGTCTAGAAAATGATGAATATAATGTGAAAGGCTTAGGGTTAAGCTATATACCTGATAAATTGATCACAATTAGTTGCCAACAAGAATATGGTCGCCACTCTCAAGTATAGTTGACTTCTAGACATGGTCTTATACAAGCCCACCTTCCTAATAATTGCTTGAATCAATGTATATAGTGTTATTTGATGTGTGTGTGTGTATATATATATATATCATTAATGATAATTAAGAAGACTTTCAAAGTAAGACTCTTTAAAGATTCTTTATCACCTCACAGTTTAACATTAGTTTTTGTGTCAATATTATAATATAGGGTAAAGTACAAAAAACTACCTCAACTATTGGTGTCACGACATTTTCATACCTCATATTTTAAAATTGACAATGTCATACCTCATCTTATGAATTTGTGCCAATATTATACCTTCCGTTAGCTTGACGTGTGACACGCCCCGATCCCGATGTCCTCGTGACATCGGGGTGATCACGTGCTGGCCGACACCCAAAGGGTGACGAAAGCCATTTAAATAAAGTAAAAGCTCATAAATAAGCTAAAACAGGCAGCAGGACTAGCCACATAATACTAAAATTCAACTTCTAATTAATAAAATTAGGATCATAACATCAGTTCAGAGCATACGTCTATTACAGAGTACAAACAGAATTCAAGATAGAGGTGTGCTATATTACAATAGATATCGAAGCAGAGGAAATATAGCACTGGATCACTGGTAGGGAAATGCCTCGTAGCTTAAATCGTAATCCTCGTTCGTAGGTCCTGAAGGGGGCGCAAAACAACCATGAGTGGACCAATTTGATATAAATATAATAAAACAGTTATCAACATACTAACCCCCAGATTTATGAAAACATATATATAATGTAAAACATAGGTTTTCCGAAACCTAGCATGATGTGCAGTATCTCAAATCATAACTTGTATATATAATAATCACTAGTGAATTGTCTGATAACCCCCAGGCCCCATGCCGGCTCCCCGTCTCTGAGCAGACAGTAAGAGGAAAATACACTTCAGGCCCCATGCCGGCTCCCCGTCCCTGTGCTAAATAGCCAGAGGAAACACACTCCAGACCCTATGCCAACGCCAAACCGTCGCCCGAGACGGACCAGAATCTATCCCTACGTCCCGTAGCGGAAATGACCACTAGGTAAGTACAAAACCACTGAACATATATATATTGAAAAACAACTTCATAGTATAAAGTCATCCATCATCTATACTATAAAGAGGTGTTCGAAACATGTTCTAAATATCATATCGTCATTCATCGGATATTCTATAAGAACATGGGTTATAGGAAAAATAGTAATAATTCAAACTAGTCTCAGTAAGCATATTATCTCATAAAGTACTTCATAAAACATAAATATTAAATCATGCTTTTCATGTATGCATTTCTACTATCAAAACATGCATTTTAGAAGGGGTCCACTCACCGTACACCGATGGTGCAAAGCTATACCAAAAAGGTATCACGGAATCACCGTTAATAATTGCACCTATTCACATAAAGGAGTACCTTTGGTCAAACTCTATTCAAACGATTGAATTTGGGAAAACGGACTTCAAAAACGGGTTCAGGACGTCGACTTCAAAGATGAAATTATCCAAATCAGAGTAATTTGACTTGGATTGTTGTTGGTAATGTTGGTTTTGTTGTTGGTAGTGGCGGTGGTCGTGATCTTTGGAAACTTGAGCTCGTCTTTTCTCGGACTTGCTGTTGGATCGTTGGAGATCATGTTTGGAACAAACTGTATCGAAACTGAAATTATCCATCATCAAATAACTTGCCTTGGATTGTTGTTGATCTTTGGACAAATGAGATAATTTTTCCCTCTCTCCCAACCCTAATTCTTGTATCCCAAACAAATGGTCTGGCTTCCCTTTGAACTCCCGATCTTCCTTCTCATAATCTTCAAGCTGGGGAGTCAAACCACCACCGCCGCCGAGGACTCCAAAATCAAAGGGTGTGAAGGAGAAGAATGCATTCGCCATGTCTGATAAGGGTAATGCACAAACAAATTCACCAGATATATTCTCATAGTTTAAGAGAACATGACAATAGTATTATTCAGATTTGTATAGATGAATATATCTATATCAATTTGTATGTTTGGTTGATAACAACGATCACAGGCATGGGTACTAAAGCACATTTTAAGGCGAGGAATGCAACCATGATAGTGACATAATTTCGATATATTCAACAAAGGTAGAAGTCATGAAATGCCAAAAACCTGTATTTAACCCTCAATTTGAGCTAAAAGTTAAACAAATGTCACTGCCAATCACCATATTTAATGAAAATATTCTGCGCAAGATTACAAGGTTGTTAAACGAAGGGATTTAATTAAGGGAAGAAGATGTGGAATCACTTGGATGAGTACGGGGAGTTAAAGACAAAACTCAGAAACATGACAAATAAAAGGGTTGGATAGGAAAGTAAAAACCTAAAAGCAGTAACGTATTATTAGATTACTGTCTGTAGTTTTTTCAGTTGGAGAAGATTACTATAGACTTTGATCCTTTTTAATCCAGCATTTTCGGTAATATCATGGAATTGGAAATTCGGAAGAAAACTTTTTAACTCCAATTAGGTCAATTAATAGTGGTATTCCTCTTCACTGGTAAGTGAGAAGTCTTAGGTTCGATTCTAGCCAAAGGCGAATTTGAATCACATTATTACTAGCCCATTGTGAGGCCAAACCCACCCCCCTAGTGTAGATAATATCGATTGTTCAATAAAATAAAGGGTCAATTAACCTTGCATTAGCTGTGATTGATTATATATATTTACAGAAGAAGATCAGTAACGACAGAAAAACACATGCTAGCACAGGGTTATACCCATTGTGTTTATCTCAATGTTCATGTTATATAACTTACGTGAGAAGTAAGATGAGATATTTCGTGCCAGCCAGGTAAGTTCCACAACGGAAGAATTTTAACTCTTTGGTTAATATTGTACAATACTTCTTGCTCAAGTTATGATCTGTGAAATCAGAGACTCCATGAAACACCCCAACCCTTCTTAGGGTAATTCAACGTTCTAAATCCGTTTCCAATGTCCGTTTTCCCAAATTCAATTTCTATTATATAGTTTTATTTATTGGACTCTTTATGTGCTTAGGAACAATTATTGTGACGTTTCCGTCTTCGCTAGTGGCGCAGCTTTTGGCGGCGAAGTACAGTGAGTGGACCCCTTCTAAAATTACATGATTTGATAATTTAGTTGCATAAATGATTAGCATGCCTACGAATTTATGATTTGATTTATGTGAAGCTTGATGATTTAAGATATTGATTATCGTCTCGCGTTTTGGTGAGGAATTAATTTTTAGCCTATTTTGAGCTATATTTTAATATATCGTATTTTCTATAAAAACCATGAACTGGTAGACTATCTGATAGATGACGATAGGATGCTAGAACATGTTTTTGAACCTCTCTTTATAGTGTAGACGATGATCGGTAACCTACGCTATGAAGTGGTATTTACGAGAGACGTAACTATTTGTGCGTACCTAGTGGACACTATGCCGCCTGGGGCGAGGATCTGGTGTTGGCATGTAGGCCGGGAGAAATAATCCCTAGCGAAAGGCTGAGGGACACGGAGACAGGCATTGGGCCGGGAGGGAGTTATCTCTGGCTACGGGCACAGAGACTGAGGTGTAGGCACTGGGCCGGGAGTTATATTTATTCAATGATCTTTCTAGCAGCACACCGCGTTTACGAGACGATTTATGATATGTTTACTGTTTTGATTTCCGCGATGCGTTTCCGCGATGTTGGCTTTTAAGATATTTGGCATGCTAGGATTTTGATTTAAATCCATCACTTATTATGCTAGTAGTTTTCATTTATATAAACTTTGGGGGTTAGTATCTTGATAACTGTTTTATTATTATTGTATATATATAAACTTGGTCCACTCACCTTTGTTTTGCGCCCCCATTCAGGACTTAGAATCAAGGCACCTAATCCCGGCGTCAAAACACTTCCGCAGCAGCATCTTCGGATCCTCTTGAATGTAGGACTCACTCCTTTATTCATTAAATTTTATCTTAATTCTTCTTAGTGATTAGGTTTAGTTGTATGCTCTGAGCACGTTCCTAATTTCTTAATTCCTTGTATTTTAAATTTCTAACCCTCATTTATTTCTTATTCTTAGCTTTTGTATCAATTAATGGCTTTCGTCACCCTCGGGTGTCGGCCAGCACGTGTCTATCCTGGTATTCGGGGAATATCAGGGTCGGGGCGTGTCAGATTGGTATCAGAGCGTGGTTTGTTCAGAGCATACTTAGGATTCTCTTCTATTCTCTTAAAGTCTTGGTTTTGACATCATTTGGATGTCACGACTTCCGGATTTTGTGCCAGTCGGTGCAGTTGTACAAATATCTCTCGGATTGAATTGTCGCCTTCTGGTTGAAATACAAGAATTTGTGTCGGGATTGTGCCTCAACAGTGATGAAGTGGATTGTTGGACGACTTTAAACATCGGATCGATACTCAGCGATGTGTTTTAGAAATCTCAATTTGAGGAATTCTGGTTAAGACCAGTCGTAGATTCGAAATAGCGATGCCACTCTGCAACATGCGTTCCCCAGGAATTGCGGGCGGAGTCGGCTCTACTTCGAAATCTTTGGAAACTCCTCGGCAGCAGACGTTATTCTCATTAATTTCCAAAATGAGTTGCAATTCTTGTTGTTGTTGTAGTTGGATTTGGATGATGAATATCCAGTCTTGTTTGGATGAACAGATTCCTTGAACTTCACCTGGGTTTGGTACTTTGTGGTAAACCCTAGCTCCTAGCCTTCGTACTTTTCAGTAGAAGTGAATTTAGCCTCTTGTTTGCCACCTAAATGTTCAACCTTGTAATTTTCAGTGTAACGGCTTGAGGCTCTATCATATTCTTCATTGTATGAAGATCGAGCTTTACTCTGAACTTCTCTGGACTCATTGAGCTTTGGTTTGCTCAAGAGCATCACTTTAAGGTAGCCAATTGTGTCACTGCATGCATACACATGCTGATTTGTATCTTTCTTCTTCGTCATTCTGCTGATTCAGAGGTTCTATGTTTAATTTTGGAACTTTGAAACAGCTCTCACAAAGTATTGTGAATTTCGAAATTTCTTTAGCGTCATCAAATCTTATCAACAGTTCTTAACTATTCTTGAGCTTAGACCTATTTCCTTCTTGGTTAAGAAACCAGTTGACCATACTGTGATGATTTACCCAATAATCAGAAGTAGTGACTTCTATTTCTGCATCTTTACCTTCATTCGCTTATTCATATCTTAATGTGAGACTGGATCATGCCGAAACATTACATAAAGGAAAAAAAAAAAAAAAAAAAAAAAAAAAAAAATCTTTGTTCTCGGCATGGTTTCTAGTTTAAATCTCGATATCTTGTACTCCATATTTTAATGGACTTGTTTTGATCCTCAAATTCTTGAGTATTCTTTCAACCTTTCCGACATGGTTCCTCGCTCAATCAGTGAGAAATTCACGATCGATCGATTCGGCGGAAGTGTGCGCCCAATTCTTATTGATTTGGACAAGAATGTTGGGAGCATAACCTTTTCACAAGCTTACCAGAAAGAGTTCCACGTGGGTGTGAAGTTTGTGCCGTATTTTGGTAAGAGACCAGTGAAAATTGTGGTGCAGAAGGTCAGCATATTGCATCACCATCTTACTAGAATTCATGGGCATCACATCGGTTATTTTCTAACGATATGTGTTCGTCTCGACGCATATTTCCACTGCTTCACTTCTGAACCTTATTGTTGTGAGTACGTGGTTGTTAAAACATTTCTAGCAGATTTGTTTGGTGCATTCTGGAATGGCACTATAGGACGGTCGAAACGAGAATTGGATAATCTTTACACTTCTCTCGAAAGGTGTGTACTCTCTTTTGTTTTCAGGTTGACCATTTGCGAGTCGTTCTTCTCTCCACCAACTTTGGCCTTGTTTGACTTGAAATCTGCAACTAAGCAAAAATGGAGAGGTGGATTGAGCACTACAACTGTTCCTAAGAGATACTGCGTGTTGAGGAAGATGACTTCTCGTTTTCTGCTTGCTTGGTTCGAGTTTTTTGGTCTACTACTAACATGGTAGCCAATTCTCTTGAATCTCAAGGTACAATTTTCAAATGGGTTCTTTACTGGTGAAGTTCTGAAGTAGTTGGTCACATTTGGAAGAACTAAGGAGGATAAGATGCTTGGTGCTGGATAGAGTTTTACGACGACAGTTTCTGTTTTGTTTGGTTTGGGTATGGCACTATTGCGACATGGTACTAGAGTTTCTACGGGTAACATTGGTTGTTAGAGGAGTTGTGCGAGCTTGTATTTGAAGGATCGAATTTTCGACGTGTGAAATTATTCATCCTCAGGAAATTATTGCTTGCTTATCGAGACAACAAATGTGTGATCGATATCACGGGCGGCCGACCGGTATATCGATAGCTTATTTGTGGGATTCGTTAAGCAAGTGGGTAAGAAGATTCGTCTACAGCAGCTGATGCAGATTTAGAATTGTTATTCTTGGAACTCGACCCAAAGACACATCTATTCTCGAAATATGTGACGTTTCGAATTCTTGGGCGAGACCCACTCTCATTTTTCAGTTTTGGTTTTCAGTTTAAGTATTTTGAACTCCCTTTACTCTAGTTAATTGTTTTGACGTTACAAATGTTTTTGGAAAAACATTTCTGTTTTCATTTTTAAGTTGATTTGAGTTTTGATCTATATATTAGTACATATCTATTTTGGCGTTATCTGGCCTTAAATTATTTTGTGTTTTCAACTGTATATTTTATTAAAGTATGTTTTCTATTTTTACACGGATGGGGAAAGAAAGTATGAGCCTGGAGGCACGAAAGATGGAATCATTGCAGCCGATCGCGACGGCGTGGCATTTTCCCTTTTGTGCAACCGCTCTGATTTGATTTATTCGTTACGTATATATATGTGTATCATTTCTCGTATTTTCGAGTTTTACAATGTAGTATGTTATTTTAAATTTCGAGGACGAAATTTTTTTATAAGGGTGGTAGATTGAAACACCCCAACCCTTCTTAGGGTAATTCAACGTTCTAAATCCGTTTCCAATGTCCGTTTTCCCAAATTCAATTTCTATTATATAGTTTTATTTATTGGACTCTTTATGTGCTTAGGAACAATTATTGTGACGTTTCCGTCTTCGCTAGTGGCGCAGCTTTTGGCGGCGAAGTACAGTGAGTGGACCCCTTCTAAAATTACATGATTTGATAATTTAGTTGCATAAATGATTAGCATGCCTACGAATTTATGATTTGATTTATGTGAAGCTTGATGATTTAAGATATTGATTATCGTCTCGCGTTTTGGTGAGGAATTAATTTTTAGCCTATTTTGAGCTATATTTTAATATATCGTATTTTCTATAAAAACCATGAACTGGTAGACTATCTGATAGATGACGATAGGATGCTAGAACATGTTTTTGAACCTCTCTTTATAGTGTAGACGATGATCGGTAACCTACGCTATGAAGTGGTATTTACGAGAGACGTAACTATTTGTGCGTACCTAGTGGACACTATGCCGCCTGGGGCGAGGATCTGGTGTTGGCATGTAGGCCGGGAGAAATAATCCCTAGCGAAAGGCTGAGGGACACGGAGACAGGCATTGGGCCGGGAGGGAGTTATCTCTGGCTACGGGCACAGAGACTGAGGTGTAGGCACTGGGCCGGGAGTTATATTTATTCAATGATCTTTCTAGCAGCACACCGCGTTTACGAGACGATTTATGATATGTTTACTGTTTTGATTTCCGCGATGCGTTTCCGCGATGTTGGCTTTTAAGATATTTGGCATGCTAGGATTTTGATTTAAATCCATCACTTATTATGCTAGTAGTTTTCATTTATATAAACTTTGGGGGTTAGTATCTTGATAACTGTTTTATTATTATTGTATATATATAAACTTGGTCCACTCACCTTTGTTTTGCGCCCCCATTCAGGACTTAGAATCAAGGCACCTAATCCCGGCGTCAAAACACTTCCGCAGCAGCATCTTCGGATCCTCTTGAATGTAGGACTCACTCCTTTATTCATTAAATTTTATCTTAATTCTTCTTAGTGATTAGGTTTAGTTGTATGCTCTGAGCACGTTCCTAATTTCTTAATTCCTTGTATTTTAAATTTCTAACCCTCATTTATTTCTTATTCTTAGCTTTTGTATCAATTAATGGCTTTCGTCACCCTCGGGTGTCGGCCAGCACGTGTCTATCCTGGTATTCGGGGAATATCAGGGTCGGGGCGTGTCACTCCATCTTGCAATGAGCTGTGTTATGATTGGTATATATCAACCTGTCGCTGTATTTGTACTTAAGAAGATACCATTTTACTTGATCATAGTACTTCTCATATTCTCAACTTAATGCACCAATTGTTTGTTTTTACATTGTAAAGGAACCAATACAAAGTTACCAACAATGTTGATCTTCATTATCAGCTGATTTGATAATATATAAATGCACATC
Source organism: Malus fusca (assembly GCA_035220775.1). NCBI lineage: Eukaryota > Viridiplantae > Streptophyta > Magnoliopsida > Rosales > Rosaceae > Malus > Malus fusca. The sequence goes on along the minus strand of CM069061.1, from coordinate 36,016,930 downwards.
TTGCCAAGAATAATACAAGTAAATAATTAAGATACAGTTGTACGTTGGCTTTAAAAATAGGTTACAAGTTGATCCAAAGAAAAGAAAAATTAAATTAAATTTTGGAACAGCTACCCAACAATACAAAATGAAGTATGAAACGAATAAGATAAGGGATCTATAGCTCAGATGGCTCAGAACATTTATTCTTGAACTTGAAGTTTTGTGTTCGATAATCAATTAAGTAGATGAGATTATAAGATTTAAACCTTTTTGTCTTGATGATCATGATCTTCTCTGAAAACGTTACTAAGTTTGGCTTCTGTCCTTCTACATAACAATGGAAAGCCACACAAGACCCCTACCCTAACCATACCAATAGTCACAGTGAGGTAATACAGCCACCAACCAACCAAGTCAGCCACTTCGAAGCTCATTGCCAGCTCTCTTTTGGATTTAGCCACAACAACCAAAGACTCAACGTCATCCCTCAACCTCCACCCCCACAAACAACCAAAGCTGGCAGCTATTGCCACCTTCTCAACCCACTTTTCCTCTCTAGCGCCACCTAAAACCCTGTCATCCACCACCGGCTGCACCACAACCCTACACCAATGAACTTCCAGTGTGGCTAGTTTATTGCCATATATATGCTAATTAAGAATAACAAAATTTTATTTTAATTATGGTGGTAGAAGATGCCTTCTTTATGCATCAATGATCATCCATTTACGGCAAAGCCGACTTTTGCAATAGAAAATACGTGCTTGTGTATTTATCCTTGTTAATTTGGAGGATTAAAATTATGATCAATTGGTCTCTCTTTTCTAATCAAGTTTTAATTAATATTGGTGATCTTAATTAGTTATAGCAGTTGTACATGCTGATTCTTTTCATTGCATGTCACTGTATGGGATTATGGCGTAACATGTGACGTTTGGTGATTTACTAAAGCTAGGAGACGGATAGAGAGTACTCGTGAATAATTTGATGAACAGAAAATATACAATCTCTCTCTCTCTAACACGCCCCGATCTCGATATTTCCCGAATACCAGGATAAGCATGTGCTGGTTGACACCCAAGGGTGACAAAAGCCATTTATTGAGTCCAATGCTGAAAACAAGGGATAGATAAGATTTATAAATATATAAATAATGAATATGCATTTCAGGAACTTGTTCAGAGCACACAACTAATCTAGAACGCTTAAATAATTAATATAAAATTGAATGAACAAAGGAGTGGGTCCTACACCGAGAGGACTCGAAGATACCGATGTAGAAGTGCCTTGACGTCGGGATTGTATGCCTCGATTCTAAATCCTGAAGGGGGCACAAAACAAACATGAGTGGACCAAGTTGATATATATATATATATATATATATATATATACACACTAAAACAGTTATCAACGTACTAACTCCCAAGTTTTATGAAAACACACATATATCATGATAAACATAGGTTTTCCGAAACCTAGCATGTCGTGCAATGTCTCAAATCATAACTTGTATATATAATAATAACTAGTGAATGTCCGATAACTCTCCAGGCCCCATGCCGGCTCCCCGTCCCTGTGCTAATAGCCAGAGGAAAAAAACTTCAGGCCCTATGCCAACACCATAACCGTCGCCCGGGACGGACCATAATCTATCCCTTTGTCCCGTAGCGGAATAGGGACCACTAGGTAAGTACAAAATCATTGAACATATATACATTTGAAAAACAACTTCATAGTATAAAGTCATCCATCATCTATACTATAAAGAGGTGTTCTAAACATGTTCTAAATATCATATCGTCATCCATCAGATATTTTATAAGAACACGGGTTATAGGAAAAATAATAATAATTCAAAATAGCTTCAGTAAGCATGTTATCTCAAAGCGTTTCATAGTACATAATTGTTAAATCATGCTTTTCCATGCATGCATTTCTACTATTAAAACATGCATTTTTAGAAGGGGTCCACTCACAGATATTTAGCCGCCGAAGAGCTACGCAAACTAGCTAACACGGAAACACCACAATAATTGCCCTTAAGCACATAAAGGGTCCAATTATTAAAATTATATTATAACAATTGAATTTGGAAAAACGGACGTCGGAAACGGGTTCAGGACGTCAAATTACCCTTAGAAGGGTCTCGGGTATTTTTCCATGGAATATTCCACCGGGTTGGGCTTAGGGTTAGGTTTAGGTTAAAGGGTTTAGTGGGCCGAAGGCCCTAGGTTCAAAGGGTTTGGGTCATTTGGGCCGCAAGGCTTGGGTTAATAGAAATGGGTGTAAACACGGGAATTTGTGAGATGAACGAGACAAGAACACGTGTACAAAATAATATTTTGTATTAATGATTTAAGGGTTACAATCTTTTCTACAAATTTAGCCTCTGATTCTATCTTTGTAATGGGTAGATTTGATGTTGTTGATCCAAAGGGTCGTCGGGGCTTGATCTTGAATTAGTGGAAGTTTCTTCAAGGATTGTTGGGGCTTGATCTTGAAAGAGGATTTTGACGAAGAACAAAGAGGGCTTTCTTGATTATTCAGGATTTGCTTGAGAGCTTTAGAATTTCGAGGCTTCAAGGCTTTGGTGTGGTATGAATTCTCTTCTAATTTGGAAGTAGAGAAAATGTATGTGAATTCCCCCCAAAATGAATGCCTTGGCTTCCTATTTATAGAATTCCAAAACTTGATTTTTTGGATTTAAATAATCAGATGAAATAAATCATTTTTGCCAAGTGTTGACACGTGTCATGTTTGATGGCTTTTCTGATGATTCTCGATTTTTTGTTGAGTCACATGCTATGTGTAAAATTTATGTGACACGTGAACATTGAAATTTTAATTATTGATCAATATTTATTTCACCGAAATTTCGATGTCTACAAATGCTCCCACTTCAAGGCGCGTCGTATACATGTGCTTGTCACGTGTAGACGATGTGTTTTGAAGTCCCTTAATGTAGGTGTCGATCCAAGGGCCGTTGAGGCTTGATCTTGAATTGGGCTGGGTGTTTCTTCAAGTGCCGTTGAAGCTTGTTCTTGAATTTTGTTTGAAATTTCTTCAAGTGCCGTTGAGGCTTGATCTTGGATGAAATTTGGACCACAAGGAGCTTCATGTGGTAGGTGATCTTTGGCTTTGGTAATGGATGAATCGGCACGTATTTTGTTGCGCTTGTTGACTTTCCACAACTTTGATCTTGAACTAGGTTAGAGGGTTTTCTGGTTTCCTCTAAAGGACTTTCCACATACTTAATCTTGAACTGGATTTGATTCAAGGGTGGTGGATACTTGATCTTGAATCGGACTTGTGATTTCTTCAAGGGCCGTTGGGGCTTGATCTTGAGTAGTTTTCAGGGTTTGAACACCTGGCAGGCAGGCACGAGGCGGAGGTGATGGCTTGTTTCTTTGTTCAATTTTTTTTCATTCATATTGAAGAAGATCAGGGGATAAGGTCAGATGTTGCAAAGAATTTTCTTTGAAAGATCAAGGAAGTTTGCAGCATTTTCATATGAACCCTGAGCAGTTTGGTTAATGGTATGATCTTCAAGGGTTGTCGAGATTTTGCTCTTCGGCGACAGTACCAACGAAAGGCTGTTGAAGCTTTTCGAGCTCTTTGATTATAACAACGATGGTGGGCTTGGATTTGACTTAGACTCATCCGTCTGGATTATGCAGTTTTGCCGAGAAGGGTGTTCTGCCATAACGATTTGTTCCAGCTCATCGTGCTGTATTCTTCTCTGCTTGTTTCTTTCACCTAGCCGAAGTGGTGCGCAAACCTTTGCCTTTAAATGGTCCTTCAGAGCATCACTTTTCAGCAACTCATCCATGCTTGGCAGCTTCAGTGTAAAGAGCCAGCACCATATCAACTGTCTTGAAGTATTTGCTGAGGAAATTCGATACCCGTCAACAGTTGAAGATGAACACTCAAGAGCAATGCTAGGTAAGCAACCAGGCAAAGGTTTCGGGCAATCAGTTCCTGATCGGACGTTTAATTTTAGGTTCCGACTGATTGCTTCATTTCTCCTTGTTCTGCAGGCAAGAGCAATGGCAAAGGAAATGATAGGGGAAAAGCATGATATGAGATACCTTTGCTTTCGACCCTGATGATATGAGATACTTTTACTTTTGAAGAAGTAGTGGATGATCAGCACATGTATTTGTTGCGCTTGTCTCCACATGCTTCAATACATCATTTTCACTTGCCTTTTCTGTTCTCCAGGCAGATGTGGTATCTTCTCTGGAAGCATAAGATCTTGAGACAATGGGTACTTCGAGAGCAGTGCTGGGTGAGCAATCAGAAAGGTTCCAGGCAGTCGGTTCCTTACCAGGAGCTTGAGTAGAGGTTCCGACATATTGTTTTCTTTATCCTTGTCTTTGCAGGTAAGAACAAGGACAAAGGAAAGGACATGGAGATTGCATGATATGAGATAATCTTGCTTTCTACCCTGATGATATGAGATACGTTTGTTTTTTAAGAAGTAGCAGATGAACCAGCACATATTTTGTTGCGCTTGTCTCCACATGCTTCGATGTACCATCTTCACTTGCATCATCTGTTTTCCAGGCAGATATGGTGTCTTCCTTGGAAGTACATCAACGGTTGAAGATAAGTTGAAGGCAATGCTAGGTAAGCAACCAGGGAAGGGGTTTCCAGGCAGTCGGTTCCAAATCGGAAGGTTGACTCCAATTGCCGGCTGATTGCTCTCTTTCTCCTTGTCCTGCAGTGAAGATGGAGGACAAAGAAAAGGATAGGGAGAAAGCATGCTATGAGATACTCTTACTCTCAACCCCAGTGATATGAGATACCTTTGTTCTGGTGTGACTTAGTTGAAGAGGTATTTCCAGGGAGAAAGAAAACTGAGTATGTTGAGAGGTTTTAGTTGCAAATGTATTCTTGGCAAGGAAGAAGAGTCATGCGTTTGTATTTTCAGGGAGGAAGAAAACTAAGTATATTGAAGGGTTGGTTGTAAATGCATTCGGCAAGGGAGAAGAGTCAGGCGTTTTGGATGTGTGCCTTGATGGAGGTTGAATTATATGATGATTTCCCGATAGCAAGTGACAGTGTGGATGTGGCCTTGTCACCCACGCTTGTCGGCCAAAAGTGTGGTAGTTGGAATAATGGACTTCACACGTTTTCAACTTTGTCAGTGATCTCTGACAAAGTTGCACGTGATAGCCGAAAGCTGAGATTGCGTCTGAAAAGTGTTGATGGACTTTACGCAGGAAAATCCGGGTTTTGAAATTCGAAAAGTGGTGTCTCTTTGATTTTTTTTTTGAACAAATGGTTGTGTTGCCTCTTCTTTTTAAAGAGGTGTCAATTGTATTCAACATGCACACTTTGAAGATTGCCCGCCCTTGAAAATTGTCTTTGCTGTATTTATGAGATTTTACTCACCCTAACCCTTTTCTTGTACCATCTTTTTGGAAATGGCTAACATGTCTAACATTTGCTTAGATTTGAGTCTCAGCAGTGACATAAGTGCACCGCGTCAGGGTAATATATGGCGCTTGTCCTTCTTTTCTTCTAATGGCCCTCTTACAGTTGAAGACTCTGTGATGAGAGATGCAACAACGGCTGTGGTTGTAGCTAGGAATCTCATCACTCCTAGAGATAATAGGATACTTTCACGACGGTCCGATGAGTTAGCTGTTCAAGATTCCCAGGCTCTCAGTGTCCAGTGTGCGAACTCTGTTTCCAACATGGGCCAACGCTTACTTGTTCGAACTCGCCAAGTTGAATCATTGACAGCCAAGGTGGCAGCTTTTAATCAAGAGATCAGACAGCTCAAGTGCGAGAATAGAGAGTTGCATGTGCTTGCAAATAGTTATTCGTTGGGCATGAAGAGTAAGCTTGATCAGTTGCTGGACTCCGAATGTCGGATTCAAAGTGACCATCGGAAGTTTGTGGATGCATTCCAGAGGCACTTTTTGCCTTCGTCATCTGGATTCCACCGAATAATCTATCTTCAGTGCCTCCCTCTTCTAGGATTCCGCCGAGTACTAAGGCTTTAAGTACTGAGGCTTCACATAAGTGACCTTTGTGAATGCTCCCTCTTTTTTTCTTTTGCTTTTCTTTTCCTTTTTCTTTTACGCACTTGTAATTTCTTTGAGATATCAATGGACATGCTTTATTTTATCCAGTATGTTGTGCTAAAACGTATATTTGACTAATATGTGTTACTTCTTTTTTTTTATTTTTTTTAGATGGTGCCTGATGCACCCATTTCCTTTTAGATGGTGACTTGTGCACCCATTTCCTTTTAGATGGTGACTAGAAGCATCATTCTATCGCCACCACCTATTTCCTTTTTCATTCTTGACTTGCTAATAGTAGCATGCACTTGTGAATAGTGGCTTGAAGATGGCATGGCTGGATTCCTCAATGGGCTTCCTCGTTGTACTGCACTCTCTGCATGCGGACCATTTTCATTTGCTTATCTGGAGACCATCATTTGCACAGTTACTGCACCAATTTTATTTTTTATTTTTTATGATTTATATATATATATATATGTGCGCTGCATCGGATGAAATGCGGCCACCTACAGCGGGAAATGAGAAGCTGGAGGTACTGAGGTGGTGCAAAGCGTCGAGCTTCACGATCGGCTAGTCGTTTGACAGCGGTCGTTGAAGTTCTTCTCCGATTCAAATGCAGCAGCAGAGGCAAGAAGACGGATGAGGTCTTTGGTTGTGAATTGACAAACTTTGGTTTTGTTGATCACATTCAAAGGCAGCAGCCATGGCGGAGGTGTAGAAGCAGCTGGAGCTTGAGGCAAAATGTAAGGCGTCAAGCTTCATGACCGGCTAGTCATTTGACGGCGGTCACTGAAGTTGGTGGATGCTAAGGAGGAGGGCTGAACTCAGAAGATGGAGCAGATATTTGGAGCATCGGGGGAAGTGCTTTGAGGGTCGAAGAAGGAGGTGAGGAGACAGAGGAAGAAGCTCCACCACTAACACCACCGAGCACCACCACTGAGCACAGCCACAGACTCCACCTCTTCCGTTCGATCAACGAATTCAATCACCACACCCGCAACGTATCTTTTCACAAAAGGACGGAAGACAGGGTCATCTAGAAGAGCTTTGTTAGTTGGAAGCATCAGAAGACCCTCACGGTCTCCCTCATCAAATCGTCGTCGTGCTTCGACCTCTGCAAATCCATAAGCTTCTTAATCAAAACCCTAATTTAGCATCGCATCAACGGCCCCCCTTTCCGCTCCAAGTACCTGATTTCGATAATGCAGGCCATCGCCATTACTCGCGTTTTCACATCTTCTGAATTCAGGAAGCTTGTGATCTTGGGTATTTCTCTGTTGACCTCACTATTCACCATTGGAAATCAACTCCGAGAGTTCGCAAAGCTTATGGAGCTGCACTTCGAGTTTGAATTGATTCTGACTCCAGCAAACGAGCTTGACGAGTCGTGCTTCCAATTGGAACTGGACGAGGCCTTGGATGTGAACTTCATGCTTCAATTGTACAATCTATTTGACGAGAAACCAACAATGGTTAATTATGCTCTGAAGTTGGCCAAATCTCTAAAACTGCAAATTGTAACTTTGGGTGAGTAAGAAGCGGATGATGTGTAGATGGAAGATTTCGATGAGCTTGATCTGAGTCGCGGAAGGACATGAAAGTGGACAAGAGAAGACGAAAGCAGATCTACCATTTTCTTTGAAGGCTTTGCAGAGCTCTGACCGAGAGAATATCCTCAGCAAATCCCTGTCGCCCTTAGCTGGCTGTACCGCTTTATTCACATCTGTCGCGGCTGTCAACATACATGTTAACTACCTTGGCAACCTCACTGCTTCGATGAGTATCCTTAAAGCCATGTCCAAGCTCTTTGTCAGTGGCAGCTTCTCGACAATGAGGCAGAGCAGTCGGTGTCGCAGCAAGTCATGTTGAAGGAGATGCTGGCGGCGGACCTGATCAAATTGTAAAGGAGGAAGAGGTTCTGGGGGACAAACCTAATCTTGGAGAAATTTTGATCGGAGAAGAGATATGGCGACGGCTACTCTCAGATACTGCTCGTCCGCCGCTGGCTGCGCGGCCCAAGGGATTGCTGAGAGTGGGTTTCTTCATTCTATGCTATCTGGAGGTCTTCTTTTTGGTGAAGACGTTGAAGAGGAACGTGGGCTGGAAGAATGGGTTGTGACCTGTGTTTTGAAGGGCAGGCCTGAGGTGTGTGGTGAGCTACAAGTCGAAGGCATGGATGGAGGAGAAAACGTGGATTGGGCTTTGAGAGCCGAGCATGGGCCTGGAAGGAGAAGAAGCAAAGCTCTTTGCACAGCAAGCTCAAAACGATTGTGTGTTTGAGAAAGAATGGGCCTGGCATTTGGGTTCATCTTTTTTAGGATCTTGACTTCTGTTTTCTTTGGTTTGGCATGGGTCTTAAGTGTAGAAAGACCCGCTCTAACATGTATACATTTTTTTTCTTTATTTTATTTATGTATATATATATTATTTATTTATTTATTTTTGGTAATGAAATTGACTTTCATTAGTAAAACATTTATATATATATATATATATATATATTTTTTATTTATTTTGATGTGACTGAACTCGAAGTTGAATGTTCGAGTTGCCTACGTACCCTTCGAAGAAGATATCAAGTCAAAACGTAGTTCAAATGAGTGACGGTTTTAACAGTGATTTTGATGATGATTTTGCCGTACACAGTTTATGCTCTTGTGGGCTAGGAGCTTTGGTTCATGCAGTTTAGGCTCGTGCGAATAAGGAGCATTGGTGCCATGTACAGTTTAGGCTCATGCAGGCGAGGAGCTGTCGTGTTAGTTTGTCAAGCGATCCGGGAGAGTCCCTCGCAATCTTCATAGCAAGGAGCCTTGACTGAGTAGTTGAAGAAGTCTTCTGGGAAGAGGTCACGCATCGCGATGAGGATGGATGATCTTCGTGTCAAAGTTTCATTATCTCCAACACTTTCACATTGTTCTGGAGGTTGACAAGAGCTGCTTTGCCCCCTTTCCCAATGGTGAACTTGTGGAAGAGATGGTTGCTACCTGGAGAGGCGTTCCTTACAATCTTTATAGTAAGGAGCCTTGACCGAGTGGCTGAATAATTTTCTGAGGAAGAAGAGATCGCGCATGGTCGATCTTTGTGTCGAAATTTCCTCATCTTCAACACTTTCACATTGCTTTGGAGGTTGGTGAAAGCTGCTTTGCCCATTTTCCGATTGGTGCACTTGTGGAGAATACATATGCTTCTTGTGCAGTTTCTTCGGAGTGACATGAGTCCATCCTTCAACTTCACTCGGCTTGACTGGCATGGTTTTAGAGCATGCCCCCAGCGATTGAGGTGAATATTTTGAGTTGACAGAGCCGGAAGTGACGTCTTTTTCTGGGATTTCATCTTCTTTGTCTTCTTGGGCCTCATTTTCAGTGCCGTCCTCTTGGGTTTGTTGGCATGAAGATTGGTTGGTGTAGATGATGGTGCGCATTTTCACCTTCAGTGGTGCTTTTGTGTCAACCTCCAAAGTTGTTTGGCGCTTCATCCTTGAAGGAATCAAGCTTTGAACATCATATTTTCCTGCTAGACTGTCGAGCTTTTCTTCATTTGGCGTTGTCTTCCTCTTTCTAGAAGGCTTCTTGGTTTCTTCAAGCCTGTCCAAAGTTGACCGACAAGGAGGAGAGCTAGCCATGTTGCTTTGCTTCTTAGGTTTTGACAACCTTTCAAAAACAGAGCTTTGGGATGTTGGCATGTTAAGCCTCTTGAAGACAGAGGTTCGGTTTTGACCACCAATACGATTAAGTGCTGACATTCTAGGTCTTGAACGATTCATCCTATCAAAGACTGACGTCCGAGGGGCGGATTTAGGCTCCGCTTAATCTTGTTCAATGCTCACACTGATGTGTTGGGTGCTAGCATTTTTCGCTTTGCTTGAAATCTTCACGGGTGCATTTGGTGTGAAGCCAAGTCTAGCTTTGTTGTTGTTAACTTCGTAACCATGCTTCTTTAACTTCTTTTGGGTCTCCGTGAGGTCACGTTCTTTATTGTTGACGGTGTTTGAAACATTCTTTCCAGGATTCGAAGAAGAAGCGAAGTCGTACCCAGCTTTCGACATGAATTTATAGGCGTTTGGATCAAAACCTTCTTCGGTCCTCTTGGTTAGGAGAAAGCTTGGTTCCATCCCCTTTGGTAGAGCTTTTATGAAGCCTTGTGGTAGTCTTGCAACCTTAGCGTCGCCTAGCCGTGTCAGAGGTAAAACTGCATTCGTCTTGAGCAACTTTACATTATCCCTGTGCTGTTGTGCATCAGCTTTGCTTGCTCCAGTTTCGAACAGAGATTGACCAGTCTTTCTTCTCGAAATTGGGATGTATCGGAAGACGGGTGTGTTTGGTCCATTTAAGGGCATCCTTCTCCTTTTGGTTGTTGCAGGTTTAGCAAGCTCATCATCGTTCTTGCTTGAAGACGGCATAGCTTCTTCTTCTTACTTCTTGGGCATGGCTTGCCACTCCTACTTTTTAGGTGTTGCTTTGCCCGTGGATTTGATCTCTTTTGGAAGAGCTTCGGGCACCATGTCTTCATCCATGTAGAACTTGGCGTCTGCGAAATGTGATTCGGCTTCGGTGAATGGTTTGGTGTCGCCATAGACCACATTTACTCATTCTCGGTAGAATTTTAAGCATTGGTGAAGGGTGGACGGTACTACTCCATTCACATGGATCCAAGGCCTTCCTAAGAGCAAGCCGTATGAAATTCTTGCATCAATCACGTGGAATATCATACTTGACTTGAGTTCACCAATAGTCATCTCCACTCGGATCATGTCCATCGCTCTTTGTCCTCCTTGATTAAACCTTGGATTAGTAGACGACTTAGGGACAGTTCATCCGCCTTGATGCCGATTGTAGTCATTGTTGACTTTGGCATGATGTTTATGGTTGATCCACCATCCACAAGCATGCGGTTGACTTTGTGCTCCCTTACGAACCCAGAAACGAAGAGATGACGGTTGTGAGGCTTGGATCCTAGCAGTAAGTCTTCGTCGGTGAAGTAGATTGGGTCATTGACGGCACAGCATGTGGCACATTCATGTGGTCGAAGCTTCAAGCCTTCGTTCTTGCTTTCTTGCACTTCGTGATCGTCAGGACTTGCCAAGACTGCTGTCAATGCTCTTCGCATCTTCTTTGGTAATTGCAGCGTTTCCTCGATGCTAAAGTGTGTTGGCAGACCTTCTTCGAGCGTGAGAGTTTTTTCTCCCTCAGTGGTGATAGCTTTGCCTTTTGAGGGCTCTTCCATTTCTACTTCGACCATGTGACATGTAGCGATAGTGCACTGTTGGAAGAAGTCATATAGGAAGTACTTGTGCAAGGAGATAGGAATGCGTAGCTCTTGCTCCATAGATTTCCCAACATACGTTGGCTTAGCAGCTTTTACGTTCCTTTTGGGTTTCCTACTGTTGCGGCAACGGTGCTTTCTCCTTTGTTCCACTTTTGGTCTTGTGGCTTGTGGTTTTGGTTTCCTTGTTTTTTTGTAGGTCACCAATGTCCATCATTCTTCATCATCGGTATGTGCATCTTGTTCGTTTGCCCCCGGCGATGGTTGCGCAGAAGGTATCGTGCAACTTGAGCATTAATAAGAATGGTCAGGTGTCGCTTGGAGAGGCACGGGATCGAAGGATCCAAATGCAATTGTCGTAGTATGTGTTGCGGCCGTGTCTTCGAGGTCGAGCTCGATTTTCCCTTGTTGCGCTAGCTTCATAATGAGTTCTTTGAGAACGAAGCACTTGCCAACATGATGGCTCACGATACGATGGTACTTGCAGTACCTAGGATCGTTCACGCGATTGATTTCTTCAGGGCGCTTGCATTCTGGTAACTCAGTCACCTTCTTTTCCAGCAAGTCGTTTAACATTGCATCCATGTTTGAGTCAGGAAAAGGGTACGCATTCTGCTCCAATTCATTCAAGGTGTTTTTGTACTTGTCTTGGGTGCGAGGAGGCTCACCTCTATTTATCTCATTTGCTTTGGTTTTGGAGGAGATCTTGATAGGCGCGGAGGAGGCCTTGATAAGCGCAGTGTTGACAGTAAAAGCTTTCTTGGCGGGCTTCTTCCCAGTTTTATCTACATTTATGGCAAACACCTTGTCCTTCTTAAAGTTTGTGATTGGCTCTTTTTTTTCATGATGAGCAATGCTTAACTCCATGTCATGCTTAACTCCTTTGTTCCACTTTTGGTCTTGTGGCTTGTGGTTTTGGTTTCCTTGTTTTTTTGTAGGTCACCAATGTCCATCATTCTTCATCATCGGTATGTGCATCTTGTTCGTTTGCCCCCGGCGATGGTTGCGCAGAAGGTATCGTGCAACTTGAGCATTAATAAGAATGGTCAGGTGTCGCTTGGAGAGGCACGGGATCAAAGGATCCAAATGCAATTGTCGTAGTATGTGTTGCGGCCGTGTCTTCGAGGTCGAGCTCGATTTTCCCTTGTTGCGCTAGCTTCATAATGAGTTCTTTGAGAACGAAGCACTTGCCAACATGATGGCTCACGATACGATGGTACTTGCAGTACCTAGGATCGTTCACGCGATTGATTTCTTCAGGGCGCTTGCATTCTGGTAACTCAATCACCTTCTTTTCCAGCAAGTCGTTTAACATTGCATCCATGTTTGAGTCAGGAAAAGGGTACGCATTCTGCTCCAATTCATTCAAGGTGTTTTTGTACTTGTCTTGGGTGCGAGGAGGCTCACCTCTATTTATCTCATTTGCTTTGGTTTTGGAGGAGATCTTGATAGGCGCGGAGGAGGCCTTGATAAGCGCAGTGTTGACAGTAAAAGCTTTCTTGGCGGGCTTCTTCCCAGTTTTATCTACATTTATGGCAAACACCTCGTCCTTCTTAAAGTTTGTGATTGGCTCTTTTTTTTCATGATGAGCAATGCTTAACTCCATGTCATGGGCACGGGTGGCTAATTCTTCAAAGGTTCGTGGTTTGATGCCTTGAAGGATATAGTGTAGCCCCCATTGCATGCCTTGGACACACATCTCGATTGAAGAGATCTCCGATAGCCTATCCTTGCAGTCGAGGCTTAGATTGCGCCATCGGTTGATGTAGTCCATGACTGGCTCATCCCTCCATTACTTCGTGTTCGTCGGCTCTAGCATACTCACAGTGCGGCGGGTGCTGTAAAAGCGGTTGAGGAATTCCCTTTCCAATTGCTCCCAGCTGTTGATGGACTCAGGCTCCAGGTCCGTGTACCACTCAAAGGCATTTCCTTTCAGTGAGCGTACAAACTGTTTGGCGAGGTAATCTTCATCTATTCCAGCATTGTTGCAGGTTTCAATGAAATGGGCGACATGTTGTTTCGGGTTTCCCTTTCCATCGAACTGCATAAACTTTGGTGGCTGATAACCCATCGGCATCTTCAAAGCATCAATTTTCTTGGAGTAGGGTTTTGAGTATAGTACAGAGTCATGTGAACTTCCTTCGTACTGTACCTTGATGGTGCTGGCGATCATCTCCTGCAGCTGCTGGATAGAGAGAGATCCCATGAGTGTCGCCGATTGGTCTAGCTTTAGTTTCTCTTCGACTTTCTCCGTATGAGGCTCCTCATCCTCGTCGTTTTCCTTCTTTACTGGATCATCCCCTTGCTCGACTTTCACGTCGGGCTTCACATCTAGTTGGTTGATGAGTGTGGCGATTTGCTGGTCTTTTTCTTTCATAATCTGTGTTAGCCTTGCAATTGCTTCATTCATATGAGCCAACTGCTCATCGATTGAAGTCGCTCCAGTAGTCATGACTTGCATGGCTGAGCTGCCACTTGAGTCAGCATCTGAAAGCATGGAACTAGAGTACTTTCTTGGGCTTTCCTTCCTTGGCGCCCTTAGCGAGGCCAGGGTGATCACAGGTTCATGCCTCGGGTGCTCTTGTTCCTTTGGCGGAGTTGATGCAAGGGTGGAAGAGGCGGCAGAAAAAGCTCTTGCCCTGCTTCGAGTTGTGACGCCTTGCATTGGCCGCGAGAACAACTTGAGCCTTCTTTGATGACATTTATGTTTTTTTGCGGATTCAAAGATAGAGATGAGAGGTAGAGAATTGTCCCACTGGGCGTGCTAAATTTGTAAACACGGGAATTCCTGCGATGAACGAGACAATAACACGTGTACAAAATAATATTTTGTATTAATGATTTAAGGGTTACAATCTCTTCTACAAATTTAGCCTCTGATTCTATCTTTGTAATGGGTAGATTTGATGTTGTTGATCCAAAGGGCCGTCGGGGCTTGATCTTGAATTAGTGGAAGTTTCTTCAAGGGTCGTTGGGGCTTGATCTTGAAGGAAGATTTTGACGAAGAACGAAGAGGGCTTTCTTGATTCTTCGGGATTTGCTTGAGAGCTTTAGAATTTCGAGGCTTCAAGGCTTTGGTGTGGAATGAATTCTCTTCTAATTTGGAAATAGAGAAAATGTATGTGAATTCCCCCTAAAATGAATGCCTTGGCTTCCTATTTATAGAATTCCAAAACTTGATTGTTTGGATTTAAATAATCAGATGAAATAAATCATTTCTGCCAAGTGTTGAAACGTGTCATGTTTGATGGCTTTTCTGATGATTCTCGATTTTTTGTTGAGTCACATGCTATGTGTAAAATATATGTGACACATGAACGTTGAAATTTTAATTATTGATCAACATTTATTTCACCGAAATTTCGATGTCTACAATGGGGCTTGGGTTAGGCTAGGTTAGGGGATTAGGTTTTGGGTTTGGGCCGACTACATAGCCCAATTGTTTGGGCTGGGTTTTTGAAAAGGGTTTAAAGGGTTTTGGGTTAAGGTGACCCGATTTCAGGCCAAGGATTTGGCCGGTTTTTGGCACATTTTCAAATGCTCATAACTTCTTCATTACTCAACCAAATCAAGTGATCCAAAGTTGTAGCTCTCGAAAAAATGAAGAGATTGATACCCTGAACACAGACCAACTCACCGTTGTTTGGCCGGAAAACTCCTTGAAAGGGGCGGTGCTCGTCTGAAAATTGGGTTTTTTGACCGAAGGTTTGGGCAATTTTCAAAGCTTCGTAACTTCTTTGATTCTTAACCAAATTGAGTGATTCAAAAGCCAAAATGTAGTTAGGAATGTGGAGAAGAGATTCATACTAAGTGGGGACTGAGTAGTGGCCGGAGTTGGCCGGAAAATAGCCAGAAATATGGCCAAACGACCACGGCCTGGAAATTTCCAGATTTGCACAGTGACTTTCTTTGAGTTTTTTCGAGTTCCTACACCACCAAAACCATCCAAAAACTTACTAACCATCAACCTAGACATGATCTACAATGATAGGGACCAATTTCAGGCTTACCTTCGTTGGGAAATCAAGAAATACGTCAGTGAAGATAATGAACAGTGACAATGTCATTGTTGGGGTACAGGGCTTCTAGCCACGGGTTCACGAGGTCCTTGTGTCACTTTGGAGGGTTGATAATGTTGTTAAGCTCGGGAATGAGAATGAGGATAGGTTGCAGAGGAGAGGGAGACCTCGGGGTGTGGAACGGGAAGAAAGAAAGGGAGAGAAAGTGATAGGAAGAGAGAGAGAATTGTGTGTGTGTGTGTGTTGTTTTCAAAGAGAATGGGGACAGCGCAGAGAATGGAGAGAGTTGCATAGAGAGTTTAGGGGGAGAAATAGAGGAGATAAAAGTGAGGGAGAGAGATGAGTCCACGGGAAGGGGGAAATCGGGGACACAAAATCGGGCACACCATTTAAGAACTAAAAACCATTTAAAAAAAGAAAATGACACGTCCCGACCCTGATATTCCCCGAATACCAGGATAGACACGTGCTGGCCGACACCCGGGGGTGACGAAAGCCATTAATTGATACAAAAGCTAAGAATAAAAGCAAATAAGAGTTAGGAATTTAAATACAATGAGTTAATAATTTAGGAACGTGTTCAGGGCATACAATTAACTAGAGCTCTAAAAGAATTAATATAAAATTGAATCAATAAGAGGATGTGGGTCCTACACCAAAAGGACTTGAATATGCCAATACGAAAGCATTGACGTCGGAATCGTATGCCTCGATTCTAAATCCTGAAAGGGGGCGCAAAACAAGGGTGAGTGGACCAAGTTCATATATATATATATATATATATATATATATATATAATAAAACAGTTATCAAGATACTAACCCCCAGGTTTATATATAATGAAAACTACTAGCATAATAATTAATAGGTTTTCTGAAACTCTAGCATACCATAAAACATCTCAACGGGTATAACATGGAAAAACATCATATAAATCATCGCGGGTATCATCTCGTAGATCATCTCGTAAACGCGGTGTTCTGCTAGTAGGATCACTGAATAATAATACTCCCGGCCTAATGCCTGCACCTAAGTCTCTGTGCCCATAACTAGAGATAACTCCCTCCCAGCCCAATGCCTGTCTCCCTGTCCCTTAACCTTTCGCTAGGGATTATTTATCCTGGCCTAATTGCCAACACCAGATATTCGCCCCAGGCGGCATAGTGTCCACTAGGTACGCACATATATTTACGCCTCTAAAAAATAACCACTTCATAATATAAAGTCATCCATCGTCTATACTATAAAGAGGGGTTTCGAAAACATGTTCTAGCATCCTATCGTCATCCATCGGATAGTCTACCAGTTCATGGTTTTTTATAGAAAATACCATATATTAAAATATAGCTCAATATAGGCTAACAATGAATCCCTCACCAAAAACACGAGACGAAAATCAACATATTCAATAAACATGCTTAACATAAAATCAAATGATAAACTCATAAGGCATGATATTCATTTATGAAATTGAACTATAAAATCATGTAATTTTAGAAGGGGTCCACCCATAGTACTTCGCCGTCGAAAAGTCGTGCTGCTGGTGAAGACGGAAATGCCACTATAATTGCCCCTAATCATATAAAGGTTACATTTAGTCAAACTCTACTCAAATGATTTAATTTGGGAAAACGGACTTCAAAAATGGGTCCATGACGTCGAAATTAGCCTCGGAGAGGTCCCAGACGAAACCCCGAAAAGTCAACGTTGACCGGTCAAAGTCAAAGTCAACGCTAACCATTGACCGAGTTAATGGTCAAAGGTTAACTGGTTCTGGGCTTAGGGTTTGGATCTGGGTTGGGCCTATAGGGCCCTAAGGGTTTTGGGTCTAAAGGGTTTAGGGAAATAAGTTTAGGGTGATGGGTTTTTAGGGTTTTGGGCTTAGAGCCCCAACAGAATTGGCCCAAGGGCCTTAAGCGTTTTTAAAACAATTTAATAAAAAGAAGATGGGCTTAACGAGTGAAACACCCCAACCCTTCTTAGGGTAATTCAACGTTCTAAATCCGTTTCCAATGTCCGTTTTCCCAAATTCAATTTCTATTATATAGTTTTATTTATTGGACTCTTTATGTGCTTAGGAACAATTATTGTGACGTTTCCGTCTTCGCTAGTGGCGCAGCTTTTGGCGGCGAAGTACAGTGAGTGGACCCCTTCTAAAATTACATGATTTGATAATTTAGTTGCATAAATGATTAGCATGCCTACGAATTTATGATTTGATTTATGTGAAGCTTGATGATTTAAGATATTGATTATCGTCTCGCGTTTTGGTGAGGAATTAATTGTTAGCCTATTTTGAGCTATATTTTAATATATCGTATTTTCTATAAAAACCATGAACTGGTAGACTATCTGATAGATGACGATAGGATGCTAGAACATGTTTTTGAACCCCTCTTTATAGTGTAGACGATGATCGGTAACCTACGCTATGAAGTGGTATTTACGAGAGACGTAACTATTTGTGCGTACCTAGTGGACACTATGCCGCCTGGGGCGAGGATCTGGTGTTGGCATGTAGGCCGGGAGAAATAATCCCTAGCGAAAGGCTGAGGGACACGGAGACAGGCATTGGGCCGGGAGGGAGTTATCTCTGGCTACGGGCACAGAGACTGAGGTGCAGGCACTGGGCCGGGAGTTATATTTATTCAGTGATCTTTCTAGCAGCACACCGCGTTTACGAGACGATTTATGATGCGTTTACTGTTTTGATTTCCGCGATGCGTTTCCGCGATGTGACTTTTGAGATATTGTGGCATGCTAGGATTTTTATTAAATCCATCACTTATTATGCTAGTAGTTTTCATTATTAAATTTTGGGGGTTAGTATGTTGATAACTGTTTTATTATTATATATATATAAACTTGGTCCACTCACCTTTGTTTTGCGCCCCCATTCAGGACTTAGAATCAAGGCATCTAATCCCGGCGTCAAGACACTTCCGCAGCAGCATCTTCGGATCCTCTCGATGTAGGACTCACTCCTTTATTCATTAAATTTTATCTTAATTCTTCTTAGTGATTAGGTTTAGTTGTATGCTCTGAACACGTTCCTAAATTATTAACTCATTGTTTTTAAATTCATAAACTTTATTTATTTCTTATTCTTAGCTTTTGTATCAATTAATGGCTTTCGTCACCCTCAGGTGTCGGCCAGCACGTGTCTATCCTGGTATTCGGGGAATATCAGGGTCGGGGCGTGTCAGATTGGTATCAGAGCGTGGTTTGTTCAGAGCATACTTAGGATTCTTTTCTATTCTCGTAAAGTGTCGGTTTTGACATCATTTGGATGTCACGACTTCCGGATTTTTGGGCCAGTCAGTGCAGTTGTGCAAATCTCTCTCTGATTGAATTGTCACCTTCTGGTTGAAATACAAGAATTCGTGTCGGGATTGTGCCTCAACAGTGATGAAGTGGATTGTTAGATGACTTTAAACATCGAAATCTTGAGAAACTCCTCAGTAGCAGACGCTATTCTCTTTAATTTCCGAATTGAGTTGCAATTCTTGTTGTTGTTATAGTTGAACTTGGATGAGGAATATCCAGTCTTGTTTGGATAAGCAGATTCCTTGAACTTCACCTGGGTTTAGTACTTGGTGGTAAACCCTAGTTCCTCGTTCGCGTACTTTTCGGCGAGGATGAACTTAGTCTCTTACTTGCAGCCTAGCTGTTCAGCCTTGTAATTTTCAGTGTAATGGCTTGAGACTCTATCATATTCATCATTGTACGAAGATCGAACTTTACTCTGAATTCCCCTGAACTCATTGAGCTTTGGTTTGCTCAAGGGCATCACTTTAAGGTAGCTAATCGTGTCACTACATGATTACGCAAGCTGCTTCGTATTTTCTTCTTAGTCATTTTGTTGATTCAGAAGTTCGGTTCTATATTTAATTTCTGAACTTTGAAGCAACTCTCACAAAGTATTGTGAATCTCGAAATGTTTTTGACCTCGTCAAATCTTATTATCAGTTCTTAACTATCCTTGAGCTTAGACCTATTTCCTTCTTGGTTAAGAAACCAGTTGACCATACTGTAATGATTTACCCAATAATCAGAAGTAGTGACTTCTATTTCTGCATCTTTACCTTCATTCGCTTATTCATCTCTTAATGTGAGACTGGATCATGCCGAAACATTACATAAAGGGTAAAAAAAAAAAAAAAAAAAAAAAAAAATTTGTTCTCGGCATGGTTTCTAGTTCAAATCTCGATATCTTGTACTCTAGATTTTAATGGACTTGTTTCGACCCTCAAATTCTTGAGTATTCTTTCAACCTTCTCGACATGGTTTCTCGGCTAATCAGTGAGAAATTCACAATCGATCATTTCGGTGAAAGTGGGCACCCAGTTCGTGTTGATTCGGACAGGAATGTTGGGAGCATAATCTTTTCACAAGCTTACCAGACTTATCCATAAGAGTTCCACGTAGGTGTGAAGTTTGAGCCGTCTTTCGGTAAGGGATTAGTGAAGATTGTAGTGCAGGTGATCAGCGGATTGCATCACTATCTTCATGATTGAATTGAATGGTCACCACTCATTATCTTGCTACAATTCTTAACCATCATATCTTACTCTGGTAGACCTTTTTGATGATGTGATGTATTCGCCTCAACGCAACTTTCCACTACCTCTCACCAGGATCCTTCAATTCGAGAGCACGTGGGCGTGAGGTTCGAGCAGTCTTTTAGTAAGAATTGATTGAAGGTTTTAGTACAGAAGGTCAGCATATTGTATCACCATCTTACTAGAATTCATAGGCATCACATCGGTTATTTTCCAACGATATGTGTTCGTCTCGACACATATTTCCACTGCTTCACTTCCGAACCTTATTGTTGTGAGTACGTGGTTGTTAAAACATTTCTAGCAGATCTGGTTGGTGCATTCTGGAATGGCACTACAGGACGGTCGAGGTAAGAATTGGATAATCTTTGCACTTCTCTCGAATTATGCGTGTTCTCTTTGGTTGTTAGGATGACCATTTGCGAGTCGTTCTTCTTTCCACCAACTTTGGCCTTGTTTGACTTGAAATCTGCAACTAAGCAAAAATGGAGAGGTGGATTGAGCACTACAACAGTTCCCAAGAGATACTGCATGTTGAGGAAGATGACTTCTCGTTTTCTGCTTGCTTGGTTCGAGCTTTTGGGTCTACTATTAACATGGTAGCCACTTCTCTTAAATCCCAAAGTATCGTTTTCTAGTGGGTTCCTTGTTGGCAAAATTCTGGAGTGGTTGGTCACATTTGGAAGAACTGAAGTGAATATGATGCTTGGTGTGTTGGAAGTATGCCCACAAAGCCACTCATTTGATGTAATAGCTTTTTGGAATACTTAATATGTTAAACTTTTATATGTTTAACGGAAGGGCAATACTTATTGTTAATCACTATTTATTGAATCATGTGTTTAATCAATAAGAGAATCCCAGGGATGTATTTGACATAAGAGATAAGTGATCTAATGAGTTAGATTAAGGAGACCTTTCTCTTATGTTCATTCCTAAAACGTTCCTAGCCATAGGATTGCCAATTGGGCATTGACAATCCGCTAAGGTTAGTATGTGTTATGTTGACTCAAACGTGAGTATGAACTAGTCTCAAGTCATTTGGTGTTGGACACTAAGACAAACACATAGGTGCTCGAAAGAGTAATCGAGTACACTGAACTGCGATTAATGAGAGTTCAAACATACATGTCATGTACGAACTCTAAGGTTACAATATGCAAAGTAGTCCTTAGACCTGAGGCATCATAGATGTCTAATGGTTAGGTCCTTGATCTTTGATCATGACAAAGGCATTCCCTCGGATTGTCCACGGCATTGTTGGGGTCATGTGATCTAGTCATGTAGGCATATGAATGCACAACAAGGGATCTCTAACCTTCCATGGTGGAAGGAGTATACTCTAAAATATGATTCTAAAGTCTTTGGCCAAAGCAAATGAATATGACTAAGGAAGATGTTCCAAATCATATTCAAGGGAATCATATAAGAAAGTATCACATTGGATAGTAGACATGAAACAAACTATCACTTAAAACAATGTGGTTAAGAGTATTGTATTAGAGAAGGACCGTATTGCATTGTAATTGTAACTGGATAGGTTCTCCAACCAATTCTACTTAGCTTGGGTAACCATGACATACTGCTAGGTGTCACTCATGGTTTGTGGAAGCCCTATTGATTAGCAAACACTAATCATCAAAAAGGGAGAATTGAAATGTGGTTTCAATTCACAATCGATAGTTAAGAGTAACATCGCCCACTGCCTCGCTAATTGGAACCTAATGGATCGCACACCAAATAAGGATATATGTGAAGCAATTAAATGAAATGGATAAGCAATTACATGGTTTAATTGAAGAATGGTCAAGATTAATTAATTAGTTAATTAATTATACGAAATGTTCGTATTGGGCTTTTAAGTTGGTTTTAGGGCTTCGGGGCCCAAAAGTGTTTTGGTCCACAAGGCCCATTATGTTTAAGTTGTATGACAACTAAAACAAAATGGGCAATAAGCCCAATAACCATATAGGCCAACCATTTAGGGTGAGGGTATGCAAGTTTGCTTAATTGCAAGTTTGCCACTCACCTAAGAAATGAAGTATAAATTCATCTTTATAGCTTTGTTTTCAATTAGGGTTTTCTAAGCTACTTGGGGAAAGTTATCTAGCAAATTTACTTCCCTAAGTGATCCATTTTCATCCTCACAAATTACATCCTTGGTGAAGAGACATAGAGACATCAAACTTTTGGTGTTTTGGAGAACTAATCCTCAAATCCTCAAAGAAGCAAAGGAGCACTAAAAGGAGGAAAATCACAAGGAAGATCCAAGGAGCAAGGAGGTGACTTGAAGGCCCTCCACTTGGGTGAATCCCTTGTGTAATCAAGGATGAGCTTCAAGGGTAAAGAATCTCTAAATTCTTAATTATCTTTAATGTTGTTAAAGAGTCTTTTGATTCACCATATACTAGGCTTTGAAAATCATGGGTTTCATGAATTGTTTTTGGATGCATGCCTACTTTAAAGAGTTAATTGTTAGCATATGTATTCAAATGTTCATACATGTTCTTAGCTAGGACAAAATTTTTCCTTCAAGTGGTATCAGAGCCTAGGTCTAGTGTATGGTGGATCATTTTGGGTTTTGTGATTTTCATGTTTTATGATTTAAATGTTGTAAATGTTACAAGCTTTGTTCTTGCTTTGAATATAAATTTTGCTAGAAAATTTAGCATCTCAAATGTTGTAGATGTATTTCATTTAAGCATGAATATTGGAACTAAAAATTTGGTGCCATGTATTTTGAGTTTTCATAAGTGTTCTTCAATGTTCTTGGAGTTCTTGCCAAGAACAAAAAAAAAGTTTTGAAGTTTTGATTCAAAAAGTTTTATGTTTTTACATAAAGTTTTGATTTAATTTTAGTGGGTGATGGTTAATGATTAAGTAATTTTAATGGGAGACAAACTTTGTTTTAAAGAATGACATAAATCATTTCATACAAAATTTTATTTCATCTTTACCTCACCTAACATAACCCACTTACAAAACTTTGTATAAAATTTGAATTTTACCAATAAAAACCACTTATGGCCGGCCACCCTATTAAATAGGGTATTTTTGGGTGTTTTGTGCACTTACATAAAGTTTTGATACTTTTGTGTATTTGCATTTTGGCCCAAAAGTTTACGTTTTTACGTTAAGGTCCAAAAACTTTAAAGGACAAATTGTTTTGCTCCTTTAATGATGTTTTTGACATTATTAAAAATGTTTGGGTTCTAAGTTGTAATTACATGAAGTTGTGGACTCTTGTGTTTTTACAAAGTGACCCCAAAAGTTTTTGTTTTTAGAAAATGGCCCAAATTAGATGAGAACAAAATGGTTTGTCTCTTTAAATGAGAATTGGATTTTCATTTTATTTAGTTTCATTTAAATCAATTCTATGGATCCGAAAACCAATTGTTTTAAAGTTGTTTTCTTAATTAAATGTGTTTGATTAAGAGAAGGGTGATTATGAACCAAATGCCTCGATAATTGAGCTATGTGATTGGCCGCTTTACATTATGAATGTTTGGGCTTGGTAGTGTAGATTTGAATGTAATTTGATTAGTTCAAGATTGTTGTAAATGGACATAAGTCCATCATTTATGTTGTAAAAGGGCATAAGCCCTTATTATTATTTCATGTATTCCTTTTGTTTAAATGTATGCAAAATGGAATAGTTGGGTCCAACGCCCAATAGGAAATAACGGTTTAATTGGATTAAACGCGTAACTAAAATCAACAACTACATACCTTAGACCCAAGGTCCAACACAAGGCTCGTGTTGGATCAAATCAAACGGTTCATAATCATCCTAAAACCTAATATGACTATATAGTCCATATGAGGATGCAAAGCATTCGTTAGTAGTTCCATATAGTCTCGCTTGTTTCAACGAAACAGTGGGAGTATTATATACTACTAATTCATATAAACTTGGACCAATGGTTGTGATAGGCCCAAGTTCTTTTAATGTGATTAAAATGTTTTGATGTAGCCCAACGCTATTCCCTCAACAAATGAATATTAAGTTGATAAGCGAGAGATGTTTAGAATATCTCTTCGTAGGCCTTCCACCGTGGTGGGCTTCAATCGTTTGTGACTCGTACACCGTATTCGTCCAGTTCTGGGGTATACAAAGTATGTGCTTACATTCAGGAGAAGCCCATAAACATATGATGAAGTGAAAGTAGGCAACGAGTATGGCCAATATGATATTCTTCTGAGGCCATTCTTGAACCCCTATTTGAACTAGCATGGTGGGAATGACTTAAACTAAGTGCAATGATGCCAATAAGATATTCTTCTGAGGCATCATTCTCTAGAGGCCGAACTAGATGGGTAATTACAAAAGGTTGTAAATGAATAATGCGTTATTCTCTCATCATTATTTTTGCTAACCAATAAGATATTCTTCTGAGGTGGGCTTGGTAATGGTGAGTCTCCCATAACCCACTAAGAGTTCAAATATAACTCTCGAATTCTATTGAGGGATGTGGAATTTGCCAAAAATGGTGGGTGATACTATTTGATTAAAAGACCCAATCAAAATAGTTTTAAACAACAATGCTAATTCGATTTCTGTTATGTTATGTAGTGAACGACATGCCTAAAATTATACCCACCATTATACTTGACAAAAAGGGCCTAAAGGGCCAACGTTTCCTTGCTTGGTATCGCCACATTGAGAATGTCTCAAAGGTGAAAGACATATTGTATGTACTTAAGCAATCCCCTCCTCATGTACCTCCTACGAAACTAGCTTCAAAGGAGGAGTGTCAAAATTATGTTAGACACTATGAGGATGACTTACAAGCCAAATGCTTAATCCTCACTTCACTTAGTGAGGAGCTTATGAAGCTACATAAGCACATGGACACTTCTTGTGCCATGGTTGAAAGTTTGCATAAGATGCATGACATTGAGACTAGTAATGTACGATTCTCAAATATTTGTAGTCTAATGAATGCCAAAATGGCAAAGGGGACATCGGTCCATAAACATGGACAAAAGATGGAAATGATCTTTCAAGATCTTCAAAGTTTAGGAACTTCCATCGATGGGAAAATGGCCCAAGACTTTTTCCTTGCATCTCTCTCGGATGATTTCACTAAGTTTATCGTAAACTATAAAGTGAATAGATTCGATCATTCTTTGAAAGAGATGATTGACATGTGCTGTAAATTTGAAAAAGGTTTCAAAAGGGACAGTGGGAGTGAGAATGCAATAATAAGGAAAAGGTTACATAAGAAGAAGGCAAAGAAATCCAAGGGAACATGCTTTCATTGTGGAAAGGATGAACGTTGGAAGAAGAAATACAGGGTGCGCATTGCGAGCCTTATGACACGAACTTTTGAAGAGACTATTTCTGTCATAGAGAGTGCTTTTACAGTGAGCTCCAATTCCTGGATATTTGATTCAGGTGCTAGTCAACATATCTGTAATACGTTGCAGGGACTAACAGGGAGCAGGTCACTGCGCAATGAGGAGATGGTTGTGCGAGTTGGGAACAGCACTAAAATCTCTGCAAAAGCAATAGGCACCTATATGCTTAACCTACCCTCTGGGGAAGTCCTGGAACTTAAAAATTGTTTATATTTTCCTTCATGTATAAAGAATTTGATTTCCATCTCTAAGCTTTTACGAGATGGGCACTCAGTGTTGTTTGACAAAATGAGTTGCACTTTATACTTGAACGGTCGTATTATCTCTCATGGTAATATGATAGAGGGACTTTTTCACCTAGAGACGAATAGTGGGATGCACTGTATTGAAAGCGGGAATACCTCAAAACCCAAAATGGCTAGAGAAGAAGTTAACCAAGAAAAGATGTGGCATCTTAAACTTGGACATGTGAACCTTGATAAGACTCGCAAGATGTCGAAAGACGGATATTTCCGCCCATTAGGTAATGACCGGATGGGTACTTGTGAAAGTTGCTTGAAAGGGAAGATGACCAAATCTCCATTTACTGGAAAAGGAGAGCGTGCCACTGAAATTCTAGGGTTAATCCACACTGACGTATGTGGACCTATGTCTACTACGTCGAGAGAAGGCTTCTCATACTATATCACATTCACCGACGATCACTCTCGGTTTGGCTATGTATATCTTATGAAGTACAAGTCAGAATCCTTTGAAAGGTTCAAAGAATTCAAGAATGAAGTTGAGAAGCAAACTGGGAAACAGATAAAAATCCTAAGATCGGATCGAAGGGGTGAATATCTGAGTAATGAGTTCCTAGATTATCTCAAAGAGTGTGGAATAATATCACAGTGGACTCCACCGGGAACTCCACAACTTAATGGAGTTTCTGAAATGAGAAATCGAACCTTGATGAACATGGTTCGTTCTATGATGAGTTCCGCTGATCTACCAGTAACATTCTGGGGATACGCTCTATATACAGCAGCTTACTTGCTTAATAGAGTACCTTCCAAATCAGTTTCACAAACACCCTATGAGATATGGCATGGAAGAAAGCCAAGTCTTAATCATATTAAGATTTGGGGTTGTGAAGCATATGTCAAGAAGCTTGAGGCTACTAAGCTTGAAGCGAGATCAGTAAGATGCTATTTTGTGGGATATCCTAAAGAAACTATGGGATATGAGTTCTACCATCCTGACGACCAGAAAGTCTTTGTCGCCAGAACTGCTAAGTTTCTAGAGGACGAATTTGTTCTCAAAGGAACTATAAGCAAACAGATGGAAATTAATGAGATTAATAATGAACCACAAACAAGCACTCGACATATTGACAACCCTGTTCCTGAACCCCTAGCTCCACGTAGATCTGAACGGGTTAGTAAGCCACCTATGAGGTTTGGCTTAAATAATGACTTTGATGAATTGTACCTTTTAGGTGACAATGAAACAAAGGAGGACCCTAGGGACTACACTGAAGCAATGTCCGACATTGATTCAAAGAGATGGCAAATGGACGTGAAGACGGCATTTCTGAACGGCTACCTACAGGAAGAGCTCTATATGACTCAACCCGAAGGTTTCGTGTCCGAGTCTGAAGAGACTAAGGCATGCAAGCTTCAAAGGTCCATTTATGGACTTAAGCAAGCCTCCAGGAGCTGGAACATTCGTTTCGATACTGAAATCAAAACGTTTGGTTTTACTCAAAACGAAGACGACAATTGTGTTTATCAAAAAGTCGTTGGGGATGCAGTAGTATTCCTAGTGTTATATGTAGATGACATATTACTATTCGGGAATGACACTGCAGTACTTTCTTCTGTAAAAGTGTGGTTGTCTAAAACCTTCCACATGAAAGATTTAGGAGATGCATCTTATGTACTTGGGATAAAACTCTATCGTGATAGATCCAGAAAATTAATTGGATTATCCCAATCGATGTACATTGATAAGGTGCTAAGTAGGTTCCAAATGGAACAATCTAAGAAAGGTTTTCTTCCTGTGAGACATGGAATTCACCTTTCTAAGTCCATGGGACCTAAGACTCCTGAAGAGATACGGCTAAATGAATGAAATTCCTTATGCTTCCGCCATAGGGAGTCTCATGTATGCCATGATATGCACAAGGCCTGATATCGCGTATGCTGTGAGCATTACTAGTCGATATCAATCTAACCCAGGATCAGAACACTGGGCAGCTGTCAAGATGGTCCTTAAGTACTTAAGAAGAACTAAGGACATGTTCCTCGTTTATGGAGGAGCATCAGAGTTGCGAGTGGAAGCTTATACAGACGCAGATTTCCAATCTGACGTCGATGATAGAAGTTCCAACTCCGGATATGTATTCACTCTGAATGGTGGGGCTGTCAGTTGGAAAAGCAAGAAACAAAGTGTAATTGCTGATTCCACGACAGAGGCTGAATATGTCGATACAGCTGAAGCCGGCAAAGAAGCGTTCTGGATGAAAAAGTTCATTACTGAACTTGGAGTGGTTCCAACCATCACATCACCAGTAACTTTGTACTGTGATAATAGTGGGGCGATAGCTCAAGCCAAGGAACCCAGGGCTCATCAAAAGAACAAGCATTTTGATAGGCGCTTTAATATCATAAGATGATATGCTGCCGAGGGGAAAGTCAACATCCTCAAAGTTGTTTCAGCCGATAATGTAGCAGATCCACTGACAAAGCCAATGACTCAAATCCAGCTTGATCGTCATATGGATAAGATGAGTATTAGATACATGGGAGGATGGCTTTGAGTGCAAGTGGGAGATTGTTGGAAGTATGCCCACAAAGCCACTCATTTGATGTAATAGCTTTTTGGAATACTTAATATGTTAAACTTTTATATGTTTAACGGAAGGGCAATACTTATTGTTAATCACTATTTATTGAATCATGTGTTTAATCAATAAGAGAATCCAAGGGATGTATTTGACATAAGAGATAAGTGATCTAATGAGTTAGATTAAGGAGACCTTTCTCTTATGTTCATTCCTAAAACGTTCCTAGCCATAGGATTGCCAATTGGGCATTGACAATCCGCTAAGGTTAGTATGTGTTATGTTGACTCAAACGTGAGTATGAACTAGTCTCAAGTCATTTGGTGTTGGACACTAAGACAAACACATAGGTGCTCGAAAGAGTAATCGAGTACACTGAACTGCGATTAATGAGAGTTCAAACATACATGTCATGTACGAACTCTAAGGTTACAATATGCAAAGTAGTCCTTAGACCTGAGGCATCATAGATGTCTAATGGTTAGGTCCTTGATCTTTGATCATGACAAAGGCATTCCCTCGGATTGTCCACGGCATTGTTGGGGTCATGTGATCTAGTCATGTAGGCATATGAATGCACAACAAGGGATCTCTAACCTTCCATGGTGGAAGGAGTATACTCTAAAATATGATTCTAAAGTCTTTGGCCAAAGCAAATGAATATGACTAAGGAAGATGTTCCAAATCATATTCAAGGGAATCATATAAGAAAGTATCACATTGGATAGTAGACATGAAACAAACTATCACTTAAAACAATGTGGTTAAGAGTATTGTATTAGAGAAGGACCGTATTGCATTGTAATTGTAACTGGATAGGTTCTCCAACCAATTCTACTTAGCTTGGGTAACCATGACATACTGCTAGGTGTCACTCATGGTTTGTGGAAGCCCTATTGATTAGCAAACACTAATCATCAAAAAGGGAGAATTGAAATGTGGTTTCAATTCACAATCGATAGTTAAGAGTAACATCGCCCACTGCCTCGCTAATTGGAACCTAATGGATCGCACACCAAATAAGGATATATGTGAAGCAATTAAATGAAATGGATAAGCAATTAAATGGTTTAATTGAAGAATGGTCAAGATTAATTAATTAGTTAATTAATTATACGAAATGTTCGTATTGGGCTTTTAAGTTGGTTTTAGGGCTTCGGGGCCCAAAAGTGTTTTGGTCCACAAGGCCCATTATGTTTAAGTTGTATGACAACTAAAACAAAATGGGCAATAAGCCCAATAACCATATAGGCCAACCATTTAGGGTGAGGGTATGCAAGTTTGCTTAATTGCAAGTTTGCCACTCACCTAAGAAATGAAGTATAAATTCATCTTTATAGCTTTGTTTTCAATTAGGGTTTTCTAAGCTACTTGGGGAAAGTTATCTAGCAAATTTACTTCCCTAAGTGATCCATTTTCATCCTCACAAATTACATCCTTGGTGAAGAGACATAGAGACATCAAACTTTTGGTGTTTTGGAGAACTAATCCTCAAATCCTCAAAGAAGCAAAGGAGCACTAAAAGGAGGAAAATCACAAGGAAGATCCAAGGAGCAAGGAGGTGACTTGAAGGCCCTCCACTTGGGTGAATCCCTTGTGTAATCAAGGATGAGCTTCAAGGGTAAAGAATCTCTAAATTCTTAATTATCTTTAATGTTGTTAAAGAGTCTTTTGATTCACCATATACTAGGCTTTGAAAATCATGGGTTTCATGAATTGTTTTTGGATGCATGCCTACTTTAAAGAGTTAATTGTTAGCATATGTATTCAAATGTTCATACATGTTCTTAGCTAGGACAAAATTTTTCCTTCATGGTGCTGGATAGAGTGTTACGACAACAGTCTCTGTTTTGTTCAGTATGGGATTTGGCACTTTTGCGACATGGTATGAAAGTTGCTATATGCAACATTGGTTGTTAGAGGAGTTGTGCGCGCTTGTTTTCGGATGATCGAATTTACGACGTGTGAAATTATTCATCATCAGGGAATTACTACTTGCTTATCGAGACAGCAAATGTGAGGTCGATATTGCGGGCTGCAGACTGTGATATCGATAGCTCATTTGTTGGGTTCTTTGAGCAAGTGGGCGGGAATACTCGTTTACGACAGTTGTTACGGAATTGTTATTCTTGGAGCTCGACCTAAAGACACATCTGTTTTCGGAGTACGTGACGTTTCGAATTCTTGGGCGAGACCCGCTCTCATTTTTCAGTTTTGGTTTTCAGTATAAGTATTTTGAACTCCCTTTACTCTAGTTAATTGTTTTGACGTTACAAATGTTTTTGGAAAAGCATTTATGTTTCCATTTTTAAGTTGGTTCGAGTTTTGACCTATATGTTATTACTTATCTATTTTGGGCGTTACTGTATTTTACGTACTCACTTTGACCTTAAGCTATTTGGTGTTTTATACTTTTACACTGATGGGGAAAGAATGTATGAGCCTGGGGGCACGAAAGATGGAATCATTGCAGCCGATCGCGACGGCGTGGCATTTTCCCTTTTGTGTAACCGCTCTTACCTGATCTCTTCGTTACATATATGTATATTATTTTTCTTCTTCCTATTTTCGAGTATTTTCAGCGTAGTACGTTATTTTAAATTTCGAGGACGAAATTTTTTTATAAGGGTGGTAGATTGAAACACCCCAACCCTTCTTAGGGTAATTCAACGTTCTAAATCCGTTTCCAATGTCCGTTTTCCCAAATTCAATTTCTATTATATAGTTTTATTTATTGGACTCTTTATGTGCTTAGGAACAATTATTGTGACGTTTCCGTCTTCGCTAGTGGCGCAGCTTTTGGCGGCGAAGTACAGTGAGTGGACCCCTTCTAAAATTACATGATTTGATAATTTAGTTGCATAAATGATTAGCATGCCTACGAATTTATGATTTGATTTATGTGAAGCTTGATGATTTAAGATATTGATTATCGTCTCGCGTTTTGGTGAGGAATTAATTGTTAGCCTATTTTGAGCTATATTTTAATATATCGTATTTTCTATAAAAACCATGAACTGGTAGACTATCTGATAGATGACGATAGGATGCTAGAACATGTTTTTGAACCCCTCTTTATAGTGTAGACGATGATCGGTAACCTACGCTATGAAGTGGTATTTACGAGAGACGTAACTATTTGTGCGTACCTAGTGGACACTATGCCGTCTGGGGCGAGGATCTGGTGTTGGCATGTAGGCCGGGAGAAATAATCCCTAGCGAAAAGCTGAGGGACACGGAGACAGGCATTGGGCCGGGAGGGAGTTATCTCTGGCTACGGGCACAGAGACTGAGGTGCAGGCACTGGGCCGGGAGTTATATTTATTCAGTGATCTTTCTAGCAGCACACCGCGTTTACGAGACGATTTATGATGCGTTTACTGTTTTGATTTCCGCGATGCGTTTCCGCGATGTGACTTTTGAGATATTTGATAAGCTCATATTTATATATATTTTACATCAAATTCTCTTGTCTTTTGTTAGTTATTTCCTCATATTTTTGTGCTATTTACTTTGTTTTTGTGTTTTATCGAATTTATCTAGCTAAGAAAATAAAAATAGCATAAGTGTGATTTTATGTAATAAATTCGTGTCAAAACTGTTTAGCTTTTAAATTAAATAAAATATCTATATATATATATATAATAATAATAATTCATATCATGGTTTGTTTTATATAAAATAAGAAAATAAGAAGAAATATAATAAAAAGGAGTGTTGGGCGCATTGAGCTAAAAAGGAAGTCAGGAGGGTCACGACATGGGAAGGTTGGCAGGAAAGAAAGGGATAGAGAGAAGTCAGACGGCATTAGACAAGGCTTTGTGGGGGTTTTAAAAAATAGTAAAGGAGCTTAAGTGAAAGCTGGAGGGGAATAAAGTAAGCACGGGTCGGTCTTGGTGCGGAGAATAAGAAATAGAGAGAGGAGTTGCCTAGGAAATAAATAAGGAAAAGAGGTATCGGCATTTGGAGAGGGGGGATAAGGAAAGAAGCAGGGTGACTGCCTCGGGCAGTCGGCGAGAAAAAGAGGGAGAGGAAGGCGCTGCCCTTGGGCAGCTCGAGGCAAGACGCGGAACAGGAGGGAGTCAGCACGCTGACTGGAGGGGGAGAGCTCCTGAAGGCGCGGAACGAGCAGGAGAGTCCTGGACGCAGCAGCTGGGCACGCGGACTGGAGAGAGTCTGACGTGAGGAACTGCAAAGCTGTGCAGGCAGCGAGGCAGCTGGCAAGAGGAAAGGGAGCCAGCGGAAATAGGGGAGGAGCTCCTGGAAGGACATAACCAAACCAGGGGAAGCAGCACCCATTTGGGCAGTGTGCACGAAACAGAGAGGAGCAAACTCTCTCCATTTGGTTTTATTCCTTTTATTTTTATTTACATGTTTAATTTAATTTACTTTTAAATTATGTTAAACATGTGTACCTAATTTCTATTTAGTTAGAGGCGAATTTGAAACCTTGGATTTATGTTTATTATGATTTGATTTACTCCAGTTATGAATGTATGAATGTTTGGATGTGGTTTATTTTTCTGTGTTGATTAAGAACTTGTTTATGTATGTGGGATAAGGGTCGACACTTATTTTGCATGCTTAGACTGGATGCTAGGATATAAGGGAATTTCACCTAATCGTTATGAAATTATATCCATGAGTAGTAAAAATCGCTAGTCACGATTGTGTTTAGTAAACCCTAGGTTGGATTAACATGCGTATTCCATAGTTATGAATGCCTAGTCGATGCTTATGATTTCTATTGAACTTAATGATCTTTGATATGTTTCTCTATCATGCGTATTCCATAGTTAGGGAACTTGATAAGAATAATTTGGTTGTGATGCGTATCCCGTCCAATTCAATGAATCTAGGGAAATCTGAAGGTTAATTTAAGCGGACCTAATTAACTTGGAGCATTGTCATTTATTCGTTTGTTGAAGTCATAACTGGGAATCAAATTGTATGCATATATTCATGTGTGGATAAGGACCCCTCTAACTAGTGTCTCATCATTTTAATTCTATAAAATATATTTTCTTTGAAGTTTGTTTTTAAGTTTCTGTTTTAAATTAAATTTCTTTAAAAATCAATCCCCCGTTTATTTTAAAATGTTAGATTTGTTAGAAATCAATTTAGTTTGTGTTTTCTTGAGTCTTGAATTATTTTGAGTCTTTTGATTTGTTTTAGTTTATTTGTTAGTTTTATTTTGAGTTATTCTAGTTAAGTATTTTGATTCTAGTTTAGTGTTTTAAATTTTGTTTTTACGTTTTTAATTTAATTTTACTTGGGTTAGCATCCCTAGTTAATCCCCGGCCTAGAACGATCCCTACTTACATCATTACTACAACTGTCACAAATAGGGTTTAATTTGTGCGTTAATTTATTTTCGCATCAATATTGTGGCATGCTAGGATTTTTATTAAATCCATCACTTATTATGCTAGTAGTTTTCATTATTAAATTTTGGGGGTTAGTATGTTGATAACTGTTTTATTATTATATATATATAAACTTGGTCCACTCACATTTGTTTTGCGCCCCCATTCAGGACTTAGAATCAAGGCATCTAATCCCGGCATCAAGACACTTCCGCAGCAGCATCTTCGGATCCTCTCGATGTAGGACTCACTCCTTTATTCATTAAATTTTATCTTAATTCTTCTTAGTGATTAGGTTTAGTTGTATGCTCTGAACACGTTCCTAAATTATTAACTCATTGTTTTTAAATTCATAAACTTTATTTATTTCTTATTCTTAGCTTTTGTATCAATTAATGGCTTTCGTCACCCTCAGGTGTCGGCCAGCACGTGTCTATCCTGGTATTCGGGGAATATCAGGGTCGGGGCGTGTCAACGAGCTTGAGGCCCGAGTTCCTCTTGGCCCTAAGGCTTGGAAGTTAAAGGTTTTGGGTTGTCTGGGCTTGGGCCCAGACCCACACATACACACACGGCCCGAATGCCTTATTGCAAAGAGGGCTGGGCTTTAAGCCCTTCAACTGAAACCGACCTTAAAGGCCCTTTGGGACTTAAGAACAATTAAGAATAAATTGGAATAGGTTAGGGTTTTGGGCTAACTCACCACGGGCCTAAGGCCCGAGACCTATAGGAACAGCCTGAAAGGCCTGGTTTCACCGGGGAAGAACACCGGAGCTTCTAAAGCTTCGGCCGACTGAAAAAAAAGGTTTTAGACCCCGATCTAGGTACCAAATTGAAGAGTGAGACGATGGGAAGAGATTTATACCTTCTATTAGCTGTGAAACGGCCGGAGGTGATCGGGAATATCCTTGACACCCATGATTTTGCCGGAGTTGGGTGTGCTTCCCACCAAGCCAATCTCGTTCCAACATCTTGGAAATCACGAGTATACCACTTAATAAATCACACCCAAGCTTCAATTAGAACGAAAAGAGATAAACCCAAAGCTTACCTAACTGGAGAAAATCGAAGGAATCTCGGCCGGAGAGTTCTTGGGTTCCATTGCTCCTAGCAGCGACGGGAGAGAGAGAGAGAGAGACGAAGTTTGATGATGATGATTGAGGGTGTTGCAGGTACGGGGTTGGTGATGGGGGTGTGCATGTGCGTGAGTGTGGGTGTGGGTTGACGGGAGGATGAGAAAGAGAGGGATGAGAGTGATTGCAAAGAGAGAGAGAAGAAGAAGAAAGAAGAGGGGTTACGGGATAGGTGACAGAGGGAACATGAAGGTTGATAGGGTACTGCGACGTGGTAGCTCAAATGGGTAAAGGAAAATGGACCTAAT
Source organism: Malus fusca (assembly GCA_035220775.1). Taxonomy (NCBI): domain Eukaryota; kingdom Viridiplantae; phylum Streptophyta; class Magnoliopsida; order Rosales; family Rosaceae; genus Malus; species Malus fusca. Next base: position 35,982,138 of record CM069061.1, on the reverse strand, counting down.
TGATAATTTCGTAAACATTTTGGGGAACAACGAAATTATACATATAAATGGGGGTTGGGGTATTACAGAAAATATCCTCCAAACTTAGTAAAAATATAAAAATACCTTTTTTGTTCCGTAAATTCCGAAACGGGTTGTTACTCTCTCTCTCTCTCTCTCTCTCTCTCTCTCTCTCTCTCTCTCTCCTCTCTCTCTCTCTCTCTCTCTCTCTCTCTCTCTCTCTCTCTCTCTCTCTCTCTCTCTCTCCTCTCTCTCTCTCTCTCTCTCTCTCTCTCTCTCTCTCTCTCTCTCTCTCTCTCTCTCTCTCTCTCTCTCTCTCTCTCTCTCTCTATATATATATATATATATATGTAAGAAGTACTACTGCCCCCTGATTGGTGGTCACGATGATGATCAAGTAATAGTAATCTTTGCCTCAACAGTCAGTCAACCAACAACATTTTCAAGTTGATATATAAAAATTAAGCTAAAAAACATGTTGCTACTATAACATTGTAAATAAATATGCTCAAGTACTCAACAATTAATATACTCTAGTAAAATCAGAATATTAAGGTCGATCCTTAATTAAGTGGCCCAGACTCAAGGCATGCTGTTAGTCTATATACAATATATAGTTGGTTGGACTAGTTCAAATTTGAGGACTTTTCTAGTATACGCGGATGCCTAATTGTTTATACCTGTTTTGGATCATTGATTAATTGTTTTATATTTGGCTACACATTCGGTGACCCCTTCATCCATTGCATGTTATACACTAATCAAAGCTTAAAAACATAATTTGACTTCCAATGGCAGCTTCTCCAAATTAATTTCCCCATAAATTCCCTCCAATGACTAGGATGCCATTAATTGTTTTTTTTACTCACAAAATCCAGTAAAGTAAATGATTGAGAGAGCAGGAGGAGGAGGAAGCAGGCCCTTGGTTACATATCTAAATTGGATTCACTCTTGGGATTCTAACTTGTCATGTCGTACCACAATTATATTATAAGGAAAACTAATAAAAAAAGTTTGAAAACTTTAAGTTTTAACGATAAGGGCAAAATAAAGGGTAAAGTAAATAGTACTATGATTGACTTTTTAACGTTAAAATGTGGTTTTTCGTTAAAGTGAACAGTACCGAGAGATTTTCGTTAAAATTCCCTATATTATATTCATGTGGGAAAGTGTTAAATTACTTGTAAACAAAAAAAGAAACGAAAGTATCGCCATTGCCGGGGATCAAACTCGGGTCACTCGCGTGACTGGCGGGAATACTTACCATTATACTACAACGAGTTTGTTGTTACAATTGCCCACTTTTTTGTTATTATTTTTGTTGAGCTATTTTCACGTTTTGGCTTTCGGATATTTGGCTACTTTGTCCAAAACTGGGTCGATCGTCGTGTGCACTTCACCCTAAACCGAAGGGGGCGTTGAGGGGGAGCAAAATGTGCGGTCGAATAGGGCCCCAAATTTTCTGTTATTATTTCTGTTGAGCTATTTTCACGTTTTGGCTTTCGGATATTTGGCTACTTCATCCAAAATTGGGTCGTCGTGTGCACTTCACCCTAAACCGAAAGGGGCCTTGAGGGGGAGCGAAATGTGCGATCGAACAGGGCCCCAAATTTGAAGGGTTCCCCAAAATTTTTGTCATCTAATATTTATATATAATCTGTATTTAAAAATTACTTTTATTAGCACTTTAAAATATCATAGTGCACTCCTTATAAGCGTAAACTTTTTCCTTTCTAAATATAAAAATTTAGAGTACAATGAGATATTTTGAGTGCTAATAATAAGGTGAACACCTTAAAAAGGGTTTTTTTTATCAATTTTATTTATAATAATGTTATATATTCAATTGAAACTTTAAAGTTAGAGTTTTGAAGTTTTTTTTTTATTTATTTTTTATATTTGGTTGTTAAAGATTGAACTGCTTTTGATTATTTAGTGAATGTTATGTTTGTAACTCTTTTTACTTATTAATAATGACATTTTTAAACTTGCAATCAATGAGTGCTAAACTTTGTTTTGATTTAAATGATTGCTTTCTAGTGTCAATAGATTGTTCTACCTTTTAAAAAAAAAATTATCTTAAGGAGGGGCATTTTTATAAATTTCGCACCTAGTCCCCAAAATCTCATGGACGCCCTACCCTAAACCCTAAATGCACAAGTGACTTGTTAACCCTAAAAACCCTATACTGAGAGGCTTCCAAGTTCCAGCCATGTCAGGCTTTCCACTGGAGTTAATCTTTGAAACCCTTTTACGGCTTCCCCTGAGGATTTGCTACGATGTTTGTGCGTCTCCAAAGCTTGGAATGCTATCATTCATGACCAGCACTTCATCAAATCCCATCTTCAACGCTCCATTGAAACCAACTCTTCTCGCACTCTTTTATTCATGGAAATTGGTTGGACGAAAAAACCCGTTGATTATTTACTCATTGCAATTTTACGATACCACCGACAAGAGAGGCGTGAAAATTGAGCACCTCTGAAAAATCCAGAAAGATGTACTTTGATAATAGCTACAAACCACTGCCGCCGCCGAGGACTCCAATATCAAAGGGTGTGAAGGAGAAGAATGCATTCGCCATGCCGGATTATATATGAACAAACAAATTCACCAAATATTTTCTCAGAGCTCAAGTGAACCTCAAGTGAGACAGTAGGATTATTCGGATTCGTATATATCTATATCAGTTTGTATGTTTGGTTGATAACAACGATCACACGCATGAATAATAAAGCACAGTTTAAGGCGAGGAATGCAACCACGATAGTGACATAATTCCGATATTGTCAACAAAGCCAGCAGCCATGAAACGCCAAAAACTTGTCCAAATAAAAACCATTTAATCCTCTATTTGAGCTAAAAATTAAACAAACGTCACTGCTAATTACCATATTTAATCAAAATATTCTGCACAAAATTACAAGGTTGATTAAACGATGGATTAATTAAAGGAAGAAGATGTGGACTGGCTTGGATCAAGGTATTAAATATCGGTAATATCGGAAATATCGGTAGTCCGAAAACACGGAAATATCGACGGAAATATCGATAAAATATCGATATCGATAAAAATTACATGGAAACCACGGAAATTGTAAGAAAAACTTGGAAATTTTTATTGAAACTTTGCAGGATGTTTATTTAGTCAATTATCTATTAGTTTATCACAAAAAATTGGAAGGAAATGCATTGCATGATGGATTTAACATTATCAAGTTGATTATATAGCGAGCTGACAAACATTGTGAGTGTAGAAAATATGTAGTAATTAATCATTTATATATGTAGTAATTAATGAAAGAAGTTTAAACACACCATAATCATTTATATATAATGAATTAGTACAATATTTTACACTTTATATATTGCATGGTAAGATACATGAGTGACTTATTCTTATAACGGGTACATATCAATTTTTTTTTATAAAAATTAATGGGTACAAACTTATTCTTATTTTATTTTTTATATATTTGAAATGTTTGAATTGAAAATTAATTAGGAGTTTAATAAGGATGTGAGTATTAAAACTCTAAATAAATTACTAATTATTGTTCATATGTGCTAGTTTGGTTTCCCTCGTTAGCCCACAAATAAATCGAATGATAAAATGTAAAAAGAATATCCAACCAATCTAAAATTTAAAAATACATTAAGTCATATAACTTAAGATATTTTGAATGGTTATATTTAACTTTTTAAAATTAAAAGTAAAAATCATGGTTGGGTGGGTGGTTGAAATTGAAACTTTGAAAAGGTGCAGCATGCTTCCCCATTTCAGCACCACGTGTGTGGTGTGACCTCCCCTCCATCCCGATTCCCCATCCTTCACATCTAGCTTCTCTCTCAGTCCTCTCTTTCTCTCCACTTTCCCAGGCTCTCCCTCTCTCTGCTTCTCTCCATCAGTCTCTTCTTCTCTGCAAAACACGCACACACCACACACGCACACACCACACACGCAGTCTCTCCTTCTCTCCCTCAGTCTCTCCGTCGTCCGTCCATCCTTCTCCCTCAGCCTCGATCTCGATCCTTCTCTTCCTCAGTCTCTCCATCCGTCTATCCTTCTCCCTCAGCCTCGATCTCGATCCTTCTCCCTCAGTCTCTCTGTCCATCCTTCTCCCTCAGTCTCTCCATCCTTCTTCTTCTCCCTCAGTCGTCTCTGGTGGTGCGCCGTTGAGCAAGGAGTTGGCCCAGTCATCGATATTTCAGGTGAGATTCCATTGAAACCCTAAGCCCTAAACCGATATCACATATGTTGAATCGTTGATGCATGCGTGAAATTTGGAGTATATATGTGAAATTTAAGTTAAAATTCGTGTTTTTGCAAGGTTTTTGGGACGAAATGGGCTCGGGAACAGGCACACCATCTCCGGCGTTCTTCTCCGGCGTCCGATATCGGAATCCGATTGCACCGTTCAACGAAATTTCTCGATATTTCCAAAATATCGCGATATTATCGATAATATCGATAATATCGCGATATTTGGACGAAAACTACACGGAAACCAGTTTAAATATCCATTACCCGAAAAATCGATATTATCGGCGATATTTCGCCGATAATATCGATATTTAAATCCATGGCTTGGATGAGTACAGAGAGTTAAAAGACAAACTCAGACACATGAAGATATATACCATTTAACTTGAGAAGATACCATTTAGCTTGACCATATATACGGTACTTCTCGTAGTCTCAACTTAATGCACCAAATTTTTTTATTTTTTTATTTATTATTATTATTATTATTTATTTTTTTACATTATAAAGGGACCAGTAACAAGATACCAACTATGTTGATCTTCATTATTTGATTGATATAATATATAATGCACGTCTTGCCAAGAATAATGCAATTAAATAATTAAGATACAGTTGTTGTACGATGGCTATAAAAATAGGGTACAAGCTCATCCAAAGAAAAGAAAAATGAAATTACAATTTTGGAACAGCTATCCAACAATAGAAAATTAAGTATGAAACGAAGAGAAGGGATCTGTAGCTCAAATGGTTCAGAAAATTTATTCATGCACCTGAGGTTTTGTGTTCGATAGTCAATTAATCAGATGAGACTGAGATTTAGACCTTGTTGTCTTGGCGACCATGATCTTCTCCACAATCGTTACAAAGTTTGGCTTCTGTCCTTCTACATAACAAAACCATGGAAAACCACATAAGACCCTTTACCACCCTAACCATACCAATAGCCACAGTGAGGTAATATAGCCACCAACCAACAAAGTCAGCCATTCCTAAGCCCATTGCCAGCTCTCTTTTAGCTATAGCCACAACAACCAAAGACTCAACCTCGTCCCTCAACCTCCACCACCACAAACAACCAAAGCCGGCAGCTATTGCCACCCTCTCAACCCACTTTTCCTCTCTAGCGCCACCGAAAATCGTGTCATCCATCACCGGCTTCACCACAACCCTACACCAATGAAGCATTGTCTCATGCAACCCTAGGAAAAATATTTTTCTGCTCGACAAACATATTTTGCCATCAACAACACCGCCAAAAGTAGCGCACCCATCTACCTCAGCGTCGATGCTACCTTTGATTCCCAAACCGACGCAGACTTGCAATGTGCACAGGAATATCCAAGCAGTGTTCAAACAGGGACGGAAAATGGGACTCAACTCGGTTATGATGATGATTTTTCCTGTTATGCAGTGGATAAAGGCGGCTATGGTGATGATGGAAACAAGAAGATAGAGAAAAGGGGTAGCAGCATTGAGGAAGATATAGAAGATGCATGATGAATCGTAGTTGGAGGGCTCAGGAGGAGGAATGATGAGAGTGGGGAAGCTTAAGCTTAAGAGACAGTTGGCGCAAGATAGCCTGGATAGGAGGAGGAATGAGAGGGGAAGCAATAAACTGAGGAGGGTGAGTGTGAGAATATGGAAAGGTTGTTTTAGGAAGATAGTTGAATTGGTCAAGAGCTTCTTAGCACTTTGTTCCGAATTGTATTGCCGACCCATTTTTTGTTGTAAACCCTAAATTAAAGCGATCGATGGATCTTTTTTCTTGTCTAGAAAATGATCAATATAATGTGAAAGGCATAGGGTTAAGCTATATACCTGATAAGGGCTGTGTGGCCTTGGAATAAAATAGGCTTGTGTGGCCTTGGAATAAAGATGGGGGCTACTCTGTTAAGAGTGGTTATTGGTGGGCTATGGATGATAATATGCTTGATATCACCTCTTCATCCCACACTTCTCACCAGATTGACCTAATGGTCTGGAAGCTAATTTGGAAGCTCAAGATGGTCCCAATAATTAACAACGGGAAATTTTATTTGGACCCAATAAACTTATTTCTACACTCATTAATTTTTTGTTAAATTTTATATTCTAATTATGCCCTAAAGAAAAGATGGGTGTAGAAAGATATTATCAACTGGCGAATGGGTGGGTCGAAATGGCCTTGAAAGCCACAATTGGCTGCCAGGTGGGTTGTCGGAAATCGGAAAAGGGATTGCCGAAGGGTGGAGAAGAACAACAAAAATATAGTGGAGGGCGGTTGTGCTCTTCGACGACATCAGAAGAATGTGTTGCTAGAGCTGAGTTGGGTTCATTGAAGAAATATAGGGGCTGTGATGTTGAAATTGACCACTCTCTCTCTCAAATTTTGGGTTCTCATCAATTCTCTCTTCACCCAATTTCAAATGACTACGAGCTTTGTCATCCTTGAAAGCATATAAAGCTTTTTAACTTGTCCACATATGGAACTTCACCTTAATTCCAGGAATTGCAAGACTGCACCGATCTTTTGAGCTACAATTTGCTGGGTTTTTTTAATTAGTTCATTAAGGATATAATAGTCAGACCAAAATCCAGCCTCATGGAATTGGGCATGAATAATTGATCAACGACGAGATAAAGAGCTGGTCAGTGGCGACAGTTTCTGGAATGACAACCAGAATCAAGTCTGGTTGTGTAATTTTTTCAAGTTTGTAAATTTTGTATTTGAGGGTAAAATGGTAAGTTTGTGGGACAAAATTTCGAAGTTGGGTGTGAAAAGAGGATTAATGGGTTTAAATAAAATTTCTCATTAACAACTTTCTGGAGTAGGGGTGGGTTGGAAAAACCGAAAACGGAACCGAGGCCGAAAAAACCAAAATGAAAAAAAAAATCGAACCGAACCGAAGTTCTTCAAAACAACGTCGTTTTATGATATTTTATTAATTAATAATCCTAATTCTAAAACGCCACCGTTTTACCCCGAGTGTAAACCTAAACCTAGGTCTTCCTCCTTTCTCGGTCTCTCTTGTTTTCTCACTTCCCAATTCGCGCAGCCTCCTCTCTCTCGGTCTTCAATTCAATCACTCTCTCAAACTTTATCTCTCATTCCTAGCGGCGGCCATTCTCTCTCTCTCAATCACAGCAAAAGGTTAGTCTCACTCACACTCTCACGTTTAATTTTCTGTTCTACATTCAAACCAAACCTCTATAGCCCGAGTCTTAAACAAAGTTAGAGCATTGGGCGAGTTATTACTTCTTTCATCGGCAATCGGCGTCAGTCGGAAGTGACTCAGGTACTTAAAAAATTCTCTGTTATTTCTTGTTTGAAAACTTCGATTTAAACACATGTGTTTCCCCCAATTCATTTCTTCATTCAATTTGTTTAAAATTAGGGTTTTTCTTCCATTGTTTTATATATGATTGTATTGAATTCTGGTTAATATTACCCAATATATTTAAAAATTTGATCTTTTTTTGTTTGTTTGTGAATGGCTAAATACCTGTTGGGATCAAAATGTGCAGAAAAATTAATTCTATGATTAACAAAGTGATATGTGTTCATTCTTTGTTGTGAAAATTGGGGCTTGTCAAGCCTTTCAATTTCTCAATGTGAGTTGGAGGGTTTATTCACGATCCAAGAAATCTGAAAATCTGTGGAGAATTATAGTTGGAAGTTGTTTAGTGTGATATAACTCCTTTCGGAGACGTATGGGGCTCTTTTCGACATTACATTAGTTGGGGAGGTTGTAGACTGTTTCTTAAGCTTATTGATTATTCCAGTAATCCTAGATTCTTTTCGGAATACCATTATTTTGAATTCTGAAATCTCCGATCGTCTTCCTTTTGGTTATCTTTGCTTGGCCAGTGTGAGTTGGAATTCTATGCAATTGATATGTTTTCTTGTCAAACACGTTTAATACAGTCTCAATCACAGCAAAATTTGATATGTTTAACACTCACACTCTCACGTGTAATACAGTTTTAGAGGTTTAAGTGTATATGTTTAAGCTGGAGACTGAAAAGTACATGGACTGATCTAAGCCATGGAGGACTAAGAGTGAGAGGTTGCTTAGGATGGTGTCTGTTTGATTGGCAGGTAATCAAAGTGGCGAGTACTCTATGCCTTGCCTGATAAAATGGTAGCTATACGTTTTCTTTTTGTTTAGTATTTCTGGTTGGCTTTCAGTCAGTATTCACTGAAACGAGAAGTATTTATATTTTTTCTCTGTTTGTATCTTTGAAGGGGGAAGCAATTATGGTTTAATATATATTAAATTACTGTTGTGAGGTCCTGATCTGATGAGTCCCTCTTGTAAGTTGAGGGTGCTGCATTTGTTGTTTATGTATAATGGGTTATGCTGCATTTGTTTATGTATAGTTCAATGCACGCTGTATGAGCTAGGAAATAGACTTGATTTTGTCTTCCAGATTTTGTCTTTATTTTGTATCATTGGCCTTCCGGATTTTAATTAACATTTACTTTTGTATAAGTTTGTAGTACTAACTACTATCCTCTTATTCATTTGTGTGAATTAGATGAAGTCAAAGGCTTCAAAGATCTCAATGGCCTCAAGCTCAAGTTCAAACTCAATGAGATCAAAATGGCTGCAAGTTGTTTTCATTTTATGGTGAAATGGGACTTTGATTTTATTTATACTCCTTTGGAAGATGTATGACAAAATGGCTGCAGGTTGTTTTCTTTGAAACTTTTTTTTGCTATTTGGAGGAAAAAAAAAACCGAACCAGGCCGAAACTGAACCGAGAAAAATCGAACCGAATACAAACCGAACTGAACACAACCTGACAGAAAACCAAATCGAACCGAACCGAACCCACCCCTACTCTAGAGAGCTGTCTCAAATTGTATTCCTCCAAAGCTGAATTTATTTCGTCGCCACATTATTCCGAATCCAATATGCTCCTTTGGCCAAGAATCTGAGGAGTCCATTGAACACAGTTTGCTTCTTTGCCCTTGGGTTCAGTATGTTTGGTTTGGCTCTAATGTTGGTTATTGTCCCAATGGACAAGCTATCACTACTTTCGATCAATGGTTACAGACTATGGATCAGAGGCAATATGCTACATCTTCACATAGGACATGCTTACTGATACAAATTGGAGTTATTTGCTGGGAGATTTGGAAAGAGAGGAGCCATGCTTGCTTCAACCACACCCGTCCAAATCCTATTAGTTTGATTACCAAAAGCAAGCTTTTGTTTGGTGATATTTCTGCAAGGGTGTCTTTCCTACGCCATGCCTCCTCATTTGAATCACCACAACCTTCCCTCAATTGGCCCGCTCCCGCATCTCGTTTTTATAAAGTGAATGTGGACGGGGCTTGGACCACTTCTTTCCTTCGTGATTCAATGGGTTCGATGGTGGGAGGAGAAGCAAAGTTTTTATTACGTTCTACTGTCGAAGAGATTGAAGCGGAGGCTGTTTTGGCAAGAATGTTGTTGGCTCGGGAACATCAACTACAAGAAGTCATTATTGAGAGCGACTCAAAATCAGTTTTCAATGTTATCATTAATCGTCATTACAAAGGATCATGGCGCATTTTCCCGATAATTGCCGCCATTCGCCGCTTAGCTACTCACTTCTCCAATATCCGATGGACATGGACTTCACGGTCCTCGAATCAAGCAGCGCATTTTGCTGCTAAACTGGCCAACTCGAGGGTGAGCACTTGTAGATGGGCGGCAACGCCCCCTCCCTCTTTGGTGATGGTTCTTTCACTTGACGGCTTACCGTGCCCTCCTATTACGGATGATTGAGGCCGGTGGAGATCCTCCACTCTCCTTTTGGTTGCCTTTTATGGCTTTTGGCAGTTCCGCCTTTTCTGTCTGGGTTTCTTGTATTCCTGTATGCTAAGGTTGTACTTTTCATCTCCCTGCTGGGAGTGAAGCTTTTGCATTTGTGGCTCCTCTGTTTTACTCCTTGTTAATGAAGTCCTGCTTTACCAAAAAAATAGAAGATAAATTGATCACAATTATTAGTTGCCAACAAGAATATATAGTGGTCGCGACGCCCAAGTAGAGTTGACATGGTCTTGTATATATATCATTAATGCTAATTAAGAAGACTTTCAAAGTGAGACTCTTCAAGAATTCTTTGTCACCTCACAATTTAACATTAGTTTTCGTGTTAATATTAAAATATATTGTGTAAAAAACATAAAATGACAGAAAGTTCATAGAGAGTTCCACTTTTGAGAATGTCTTCTTAGCATTTCTCATATATATTATAATATATATATATATATATATATATATATATATATCTTAGAGAAAATTTATTGCCATATATATGCTAATTAGTCTATATACAATATATAGTTCGTTGGACCAGTTCAAACTTGAGGACCTTTCTGCCATATATATGCTAATTAGTCTATATACAATATATAGCTCGATCGACCAGTTCAAACTTGAAGAATTTTCTAGCATACGCAGATATATATAAGTTTGGGTAAAGTACAAAAAACTACATCAACTATTGGTCTCACGACACTTTCATACCTCATCTTTTTAAAATGACAATGTCATACTTCATCTTACGAATTTGTGTCAATGTCATACTTCCGTCAGTTTTTCTGTTAGTTTTTCTGTTAAGTGCTGACGTGACTAGATACGGGGTCACTCACTAATCCAACTGGCTTAAAATATAATTAAATATATTTTTTAATAATTAAAAAATAAAAAATATATATTAAATCTCTCTCTCCTCTCTCTCTCCTCTCTCTCTCTCTTCTCTGCATCCCCAAAACCCCTTCCCACATGTCCCCCCCCCCAACCTTCCTCCACCATCCTCTCTCTCCCCTCTCTCTCTCGCATCTCCCTCTCCTCTCCACCGTAGTCTCCTTCCTCCCCACTTCTCTTTCTCGTCGTGCCCAGAACCTCCCAAACCCACCTGGATTTTTTCATCCGCCCTCATTTCTCGAATGTACCTGCAAGCTCCGACCCGCTTCCCTCTCCCACTCCATTGCCCACCGTCGATCTGTCGTCGTTGTTGTCTCCGAAGCTATCAAGGAGAAAGGGAGAGAGGGAGAGCTGTCAAGGTCAGGGCCAACGAGGTTGCCGTCTTCCCCTAACCCAAACCCAGATCCCACCCCAAACCAGCCACTCCCATTCCCACCAGGTGCCTCTCTTCTCTTCCTCCGCCGCTCTCTCTATTTCTAACCTACAAGCATGCATAAAAAACAAAGCACCCACCAATCCTGAGAACACACCATTAACAAAAGTTGAAAAATCCATCTTCTAGTTTACCTCACTTTTCTAAGGAAATGGAACCTTCAGAATGTCAAAAAAATTCATTTCCTTTCTCCAACATTTTCCGAGAAACCAAACAAAGCAAAACCATTCAATTTTTCCCAAAAAAAAAAAACCAAGTTGTATTCACAAGAGACTCAGCAGCAGTGGTGGGCGAGAGATTGCTGCTGCGTTTTGTTGGGCTTGAAGATGGTGCTGGGCTGCGGGAGCAGAGGGAAGTGGCAGAGGCGGTTCTCAACTTCTGCAAACCCGATGACGAAGTCAATTACTTGGTAATTGTGGGGCGACAAGGCTGTCAAGGATTCACAGAAGTATTTGAACCCATATGGGTAGTTTGGTAAGGAAGGGGAGGAGATCAATGGAGGGAGTGGGTACCCGGAGAGGGGTGAGGTTGGTGCGCCGGAGATCAGCGACTTCGATGTCGTTAGTTAGAATGGGGAAGAAGGTGATGGTCGTTGGTGGATGGAGTCAACGATGAAGATGAGAGAAGGGAGGGTGAGTGCGAGTTGCAAATAAGAGAAAGATGGGTGGGGTTGCATATGAGAGAATGGAGAAAGAGGGTGGATGGGGAATAAAGGGGGTGGATCAGATTTGGGGAAGACGGGAGGGGGAAAGAGGGTGGGTCCCCATGTAAAAAAAAAATTAAATGATTTTAATTTTTTAGTTTTTAATATTTAATTAATTTTTTTAATATTTTATTAATTTATTTAAGCCATGTCACTATTTAAGCCAAACCACGTCGACACTTAACAGAAAAACTGACGGAGGTATGACATGGCACAAATTCGTAAGATGAGGTATGACATTGTCATTTTAAAAAGATAAGGTATGAAAGTGTCGTGAGACCAATAGTTTAGGTAGTTTTTTGTACTTTATCCTATAAGTTTTTCTCCTCAACTGAATTTCCAAGCGGAAAGCGAATGAATTGGGGTTCCCTTCCACCCAACAGTAAGACAATTCCCATTCCTATCAAGCGTGCAAGCAGGGCTTCCATACTTTTTAGACACCAAACTAGCTTGGAACAAAGCTGCATTACTTAAGTTGATTTCCACCATTCTAAACCTTGCAAAGAAGGCTCTCCACACCTCCATCTTCACGCTTCTTACAACCCTTTCACTTCCCTCCGCCACCACAATGTTTCGTATTCCCTCATGGAACAGCCCCTCTATCAGCACTCTGTTCTTCTCCTGCTTCATGCAAGTCTCAAGGCTGTCGAAAAATGCACTGTAATAAAACAGCTCATCGATGAATCGGTTCACAAATGACGGTGAATTGTGGTTGGCCTCCACCTCAATCACCACCATTACACAAGGGCTGAGAGTTCTCATCACCCTCATTAGATTTTCCAAGCAACTTGGCCTCGAAATCATTGTCCTCAGTATTAAAGGCGCGTAAACCACCACAGCTTCGTCACCCTCAATATCAAACAACTGGCCCTTGACATCTTCCATGTCTGCCACAATCACTGCCTTGAATTGAAAGGGTAAGTTCAAGGCCTTTGCGACGCTTGCCAGCCTCCTTCCTGTCTCCTCGATCTTCTGCTTGCCTGTCACTCCCACTGCGGTTATTGTAAGGAGCTCAATGTGGCACTCCTCACGCTCTGCAAGCACTTCCATCAGCCCTGTCCATTGCACTCCGCTTCTGATTTCGAGATCAATCAAATGAACCTTGCTTTCCAAGGCAACGTTTTCAAGTCTTACTTGGATTGCTGGGAACTGCATTACTGGAATAAAAGGGATATCTTGGCAGCATGCAAGAAATGAAAGGTTTGTGCCTAGTCCAAGACTATACGTAGACATCTGATTCCCCTTTTACATGCTGTTCCCCGTTTCCTGTTTTATTCTCTCGCGAAGCGCCTCGGTGAAATAGAAAACAACCCTCTGAACACCGTTGACCTTGAAGGAGGCATCAACTTCGCAATGAAGAAGCAGGCGGTTTGCGCGCTCAAATTGTTGGTAGCCTACCTTCTCTGCTGCAGCTAAAAGGATGTGAGCAAGCTCCACATCTTTCGTTTCTTCTTCAGATAGACCTGAAAGCGCGTACCCAAACGGGTGCAAAGGCATGAAAAAATTGCCATATCCTTGATCAGAGATTTGCACATACCTTGCTCCGACAACCCTCATGATCTCCTCAGTTGACAGTTTTTGTTGGATCGAATACGAGGAGGCTTCAGCTTCATTGCATCTGTTGCTTAATCTGTCTCCCCTCAGCTTCTTGAACGCACTGCCGTAGTTGTTCAGGAGGTCCAACGCAGCTAAGGAAGACTGATGGGTCATTTGCTTGTTGGTTTCCGCAATGTCTGATCCTCCGATTTGGCTGTACATGAGCTGATTCCCCGCATCCTGGATTGGTTGAGTGGATGGGAAGGAAGGGTCAAAGGTGAAATTATCCAAATCAAAGTAATTTGACTTGGATTGTTGTTGGTAATGTTGGTTTTGTTGTTGGTATTGGCGGTGGTCGTGATCTTTGCATGAGCTCGTCCTTTCTTTGACTTGCTGTTGGATCGTTGGAGATCATGTTCGGAACAAACTGTATCGAAACTGAAATTATCCGTCATCAAATAACTTGCCTTGAAATGTTGTTGATCTTTGGACAAATGAGATAAATTTTCCCTCTCTCCCAACCCTAATTCTTGTATCCCAACCAAATGGTCTGGCTTCCCTTTGAACTCCTGATCTTCCTTCTCATATTCTTCAAGCTGGGGAGTCAAACCACCACCGCTGCCGAGGACTCCAAAAATCAAAGGCTGTGAAGGAGAAGAATGCATTCGCCATGTCGGATAAGGGTATATGCACAAACAAATTCACCAAATATATTCTCAGAGCTTAAGAGAACCTGACAATAGTATTATTCGGATATGTGCCGATGAATATATCTATATCAATTTGTATGTTTGGTTGATAACAACGATCACAGGCATGGGTACTAAAGCACATTTTAAGGCGAGGAATGCAACCATGATAGTAACATAATTCCGATATATTCAACAAAGGCAGGAGCCATGAAATGCCAAAAACTTGTATTTAACCCTGAATTTGAGC
>CM069061.1:34297580-34725080 GCA_035220775.1 Malus fusca | reverse complement strand
GACCGACTTGGCTCTGATACCAATTGTTGAACAAAAAGAGTATACAAGATAACTCTAATGATCCAAGAAGAAGAAAATAAAGCACACTCTAAAGAAAGCTCACAAGAACACTAATTAGCAAAGCTTCTCTTATTTAGCACTTAGCTTTGTTTTTCTTTTGGATGAATTACAAGGCTTGGGGACTTGGGTATTTATAGCAAACCAAATGAAAGCTACTTAATTAAACTAAGATTATTTACTACCACACAAAACACATTAATTGCACCTAATTATGTTTTCACACAACCATACCTAACATTGCCTAACATTGCCTAACTTTGACATTGACTAACATTGCCTAACTTTGACATTGATTCTCAACAGAACATGTACAAATTAACACATCAACAACTCTTCACTCAAAACCACAAGTCATACCAGACAACTAATTACATCATCAGCAACTTGCATGCAGTTGATTACGTTATGGTTAAGTTAAGTAGTGAGTTATAAATTCAAGTCAACAATTTATATGTTTTAATTAATTAGTCCCTAATTAAGCCAATAATTCTATAATTTCGCAAATAATGAAAGACTGAAATGGTCAAGTCCTCAACATTTAATTAATGGAGTAATTAATTAACGAGTATATTTTACTATATTTCGATGAGATCGTCAACAATTAGCGGAGTAATTAATGGGCTGTTCTTAAAAATTAGTTCTAATAAATCAGACACAATTGCACAGACATGTTCTCATGTACAAATTATACTTGGAACCCGCATACATGGACAAAGATCATCATGTGATCGTGTTTTGTTTTCACACTGCAGCGACCACTGTTAGTAAATCTGTAAATATATACAAATTAATACATGAAACTTGGATAAAGAAGTAGCGTGACTGTTAATTTCAGACATTTTCATCTTCTGTTTGTTGGTAAGGATGTCTGGACATTGAAAAAGTTGGAAACTTATAAGCAAGAAGTACGTATTTACGGTCGACTTGTTAGAGGGGACCTCGTTCCACTGTTCATGGACTGTTAAGGGTTAAGCTTTAGGCCGCACGGTATATGTTTACACAATCCTATATATGTTTACACAATCCTATTTATATCCGCTCAATAAAACTAACTAGATATATATCTTATGCACATATATATATATATAAATTTAACCCGGGGACCTTGGGGTCAATTCAATTCAATATATAATATATAATTAACTTGGGGACCTTGGGGTCAATTCAATTCAATATTACTTGGCCAGGTTCTTTTTGGGTTCTCTACCGGCAACATTGATTGGCTTTAAACAGATTGGTTATGTAGAGGACAGCACCACCGGAGGTTGAAGATCCTCCTCCTCCTGCGACTGCGCGCTTAATGTATGGCCTATTGGTAATGGCGTTTGATCTTTTGCTGATTATTTGGCTCTTGAACTCATTGACATGACTCAAACAGGTGGAGATGGTATGGTACGCATTTGGCCGAAATGGGTAACCACTAGGTTCTAGCTATGTGTTAATTGTGATGGCGAATGGTGATGAGTTGTGGTCGTGGTAGGATGATCCGGGTACTGTCCCATGGGATTTAGGCAAGATGATCCCTTGCTAACGACGTTAGCGAGATCCAAATTCCTGTAGCATTCCGGTCCACCTTGCTAACGAGCTCTTGTTCTGCGATTACTAAGGGAAAATGTTTTATGATGGTTTCATAAGTCCTGCCTAATATGCATCAATCGCTACTTGGGGAGCAAACAGCCGTAGAATAATATTTATAACTTGTAGGCACTAGGCAGTGCTAGCTCCCTCTGAGCCCCATCGATCAGAAGAGGCAAAATGCTTTGTAAAATGATGTACAACCTAAACGTTCTTCTCAGCACTTGAATTTTCAATAAAAATCATGTGCTTGTAGCAAAACGCTATGAGCAGGAGCGCTTTCTACATAAGCATCTCCAACAAGTCGTTGAACTCCTTTCTATCTCACAATTCCTTTGACATAAAGGTTGGCAGAATTTGCAGTATGCTTGTAGTTGGAATTTTTTTTCGATATAAACACTCATGTCAATAAAATGATTTGAATCCGTTATTTTATTGGAAAAAGAAATTGGAAAAAATGCAAAAGGACTTCTGAATTTGATGAGAAAAAGAACGAGGTTCTTTCTCAAGAGGATTGCTCAGTCAGTACATCATCGATTTGAAGAGATTAAAGAACAAGATTATTCAAAGTTATAGTTTAACAAAATGATTCAGAATTCACACTCTGTACCCTGGTCAATGAATAAAGTAACACACTTCTAAAAATAAACACAGTGTAGTGGTAAAACAAATTGGCATCACAAGATTCAGTAGGGAGGAGGTCCTCCGGGAGGTCCATATCCACCATGAGGACCGCCGCCGAAGCATTCATGCAGCAAACCGCAGCAGCACAAGAAGTAGAAGCTGCAATATTCCAGTTTCCCCAGCAATAACAAGAAGTAAACACTTCAGATTTCAATTCATAACCTTCGAATATTTAAAGGGAAGCGATTTTAACACTCCTCTTTTATCTGAACTCCAAAACCGAAGATTTATAACTTTTTTAAGCATTCGCAAGTATAGTTCGGGATGCTAGTTGAGAAGTATTAAAATCGCTGAAACGGCAAACTTTGCAAGTAGTGTCAAAATAACAAATCATATAAACATCAGAATGGTGCATAAGAATAATGATCAGAAACAAAAATGCTATAAGGGTGTGTTCAGAAATCGTAATTACCACGAAGATATCATGCTGCATAATCCATCAGCAAACCCTCCAAAAAAGCCAGGTCCTCCTCCCATGAAACCAGGACCCCAAGGGCCTCCCATGCCAAAGCCCCAGCCACCAAGTCCTCCAGGCAAGGGTCCCCATCCACCGGGTCCCCCAGGCCCCGGCCCCCATCCGCCAGGTCCCCCAGGTCCATGGCCGCCCCATCCACCAGGTCCTCCCCATCCACCAGGTCCCCCAGGTCCAGGGCCGCCCCATCCACCAGGTCCTCCAGGCCCAGGGCCTCCCCATCCACCACCGCCTGGGCCTCCCCAGCCACCACCGCCTGGGCCTCCCCAGCCACCTCCTCCTGGACCGCCACCGCCTGGTCCTCCTCCACCAGGTCCTCCAGGATCCATCACTAGCCCTCTATCTTACAATTTAACAGCCGCAGCCACCACCCAATGAGGCAACAAAAGTAAGACTGCCTAGATGTAGCTGATCCGAATAGAGAATAGAATATCAAAGCTAACTAAACAAGTTTTCAGTTGACTGTATGTAAACAAAATCAACAAGTGGGAATGGGAACAGATGCAGGCAGGCAGTCTGAGAGATTACTTATCGTAGAAGTCGAAGCATATTCGAAGTTCATGTGCAGACACTTCTAACAACTCTTACCACCAAACCTGCAAGTCAAACCACACAATCTGTCTACCTACTATTCTAACTTGCATCACTGATCTACTTACAATTTACAATTAGGTCATGAAGTCAATAATATTAAAAACTCCCCTATAGAGCCAGTTGTAATTTCCCGATTTGATCAAAGCTCAGCTAAACAAATGACCAATCCACATGACAGGCAGGGCCGGCCCAGGCCCAGTGCAGGCAGGGCGACCGTTCAGGGCCCAAAAAAATTAGGGGCACCAAAATTATTAGGACGGTATATTTATATATATTTTTATACGAGTATAAATTTATAAAATTTGGTTCAAAGACATAGAAATTTAACTAGAAGTGGTGGTTTGTCATTTGAAAATAATGAGGAGGTCTTAGGTTCAAAACACCATGTGTGCTTATTTACTTTCCATTTTTTACAAATTTTTTTTTATAAGAGTATAAATTTATAAAATTTGGTTAAAAGATCAAGAAGTTTAATTAGAAACAATGATTTTTGTTGTTTAAAATTAACAAGAGGTCCTAAGTTCGAAATGCTATGTGCATGTTTATTTTTTACAAATTTTTGTTTGGTTGTTAATTTATTTTTAGTTACTATCTAGTAGCTATGTGGGTTGTTATTTTTAAATATTCGTTTTAATTCAAGTCTAATCTTCAACAAAGAATAATATGTAAACCAAATTTGCAAATTATATGACGTGTCATCAAAATGTTTAATTTAGTGCCCATTCATTAATAATACATATCAATTAAAGACTCGAAAACATCATTATTTTTTAGTCCCATATTGACAAGGTTAGTAAATAAGAAAAAAAACATCTCACGATTTATTCAAAAACACATTCAAAGTTCAGATGAAAAACAAAACTCATCATCTATCTACTTGTAAGCCCGAAGTTTTTTTGTTTCCCTCTCTCAATACAAAATAAATTAGTCTTTCTGTGTTTCTAAATTATTGAGTTTGAAGTGTTTTTCTAAGTATAATTTTTTCGATATCTTATGTGTGAAAATAAATAGTTTTCTTACATGAAGTCAGGGCACTTTTTTTTACGTCGCCCCGGGCCTCAAAAATCTCTAGACCGGTCCTGATGACAGGTCCATGAACTCGAGTCGGAGATATAGATTCGATACAAGCCTCATAGGGATCATAATCTAGATATCCTCCACCAATCCCCGGATAAAAAGAACCATATGTGAAATAACTTCGATGAGAAGAAAAAAGAAGGCGTTAGGAGACCCTCCTGGCCCAACCCTAGACACTCTAAGATCCTTTTTCAAACCTGCTCCCATTTCGAGTCAAGAGAAAGATAAGAATTAGTGGTATCCGATCATTGTCACACTGTGTTGCCAATAAATATGTTACTGACAACAATGAAAAGGGTTAATTCACATCATTCACGGTTTGCAAGCTCTAATGAAGCTAGCAATAAATTAGAACCCACCCAGTGAAAGCTAAGCATAATGAAATCAACACATTGATCTCTTTTCAAGAAATTTTAACTTTTACACACTTTTAGTAGCAAACCATAAACAACTCTTTTTAACAACGATATTTTTGGCCACAAAGAATTAGTGGGATTGGATCACTCCCCGACTTTGAGATCAGTTCTTGATGAGTTGAAAATTTTAAGTGTCACTGCCACTTGGTGTTACCATCCACGCGTTAGTTACAAGAATGAAAAGGGCGGACTTGCATCTAATCCAAGTCCAAGTGTTACTTACAACAATGAAAAGGGTGAACTCGCATTGTGTGCGAATTGGATGCTCCAATGAAGCTGAACGAATAGGAACACCAGTTCTGAAAAACCTCTCGCCTTTCATCTCCCCCGTAACCCAAATACCAAACCCTAACTAAAGCTCCACCAACCACCGGCCTCTTGTTACGGCTTGGTGTAGGAGGCAGCCCCCCTTCTTTCTCTCCACCCCCCCCCCCTTCCCTGCGGCTCCCCCTTCCCCATCTCTCTACTCACTATTTTGTGAGCAACCCTCCATGCTTAAATGCCATTCTCAAAACCATCTCTATGTTGTATTTTGGGGATAGATTCATGGGTTTGAGTCAGGCTTTGGTTGTGGTGGGTCGAAATCATCTCTACGTTGACGTTCTAGTTGCTAAGTTGCTTCCTTGCTTCATATTCGAGTCCAATCCACCCTCCAAGGGCTATAACTTTGCGAATATAGCTTGATTCGTTGATGGTTGCACACCTATGGCCATATGTGATCGAATCACCTTCATTGACCAAATATGTGAGAAATACACCCTGATTGAGTCGTGACTAGTTCATATCCGGTGGCGTTGCAAATGGTTGGGACCAGCGTGCCCTGCTACTTTGTTGTGGAGATAAGTTGACGGTGTTTCCTTCTCGGCGTAGTTGTTTTTTGTGTATGCTTGTGCCGCCTAGCAGTTTGTGTGGTCTCACTACTTAGCAATGGCTTCTGTGTTCTACGGTTTGAATTTGCTACTACTGATCTATTATGATAAATATATGTCGATGATTATTGCTTCTTTTTTTTCTTTTTTTCATTGTGGTTGCCACATAGAGGATTAATCAATTTGAGTCCACTCTCGATTCTGCATAGTCGTTTTAAGATAAAAATTCAATAATATACGTTTTATACTGAAACATTATGGATTTTAAATTCTTCAACCAGAAGAAAAAAGTTGAATTATTTTCTGTTGCTTTCTTGCAATTTCTCGGAAATCAAACAGTCCCTTAAGATTTATAAAACAGAGTTTGGAAGAAAGGGAAGGGAAGATGGGGCCTCAGATTAGCATATTGGCACATTCCCCATCCCAACGAACGACCCATATATGTGGAGGAAATATGAATCCACACACACACTGCGCATAAATGTCGTCGTTGGTTATGGCCTTTATGCTTCTCATCATCAGCAGCGATCAAGTGATTGATCCAAAAATCTACTTCTGAAACCCTAATCGAACAAAATCGACGACTTTTCATCGTCACAAAATTGGAGGCAAAAATAAAAGGTTGGATACTTACGAAATTCACAGAACACGCAGAAATCGAAAAACAGTCGGTAATCACAGAAGTTTGTTAGATTTGCCAGCTGGCACTTGATCATGTGGCTGGTTATAGGTATTGTCATTCACACGCGGACTTATGATTTCACACACCTCTCAACTTTCTCGACTTTCAGGTGTCAAATTTCTCAACTTTCAGGCGTCGAACGTTATATTAAACAAATGAGGTATTCATCAATTTCCCCCATGAACTTGTGATCATTGGCCAATTTCCCCCATCAACTTTAATTTTGGTCAATTTCCCCCCTCAACTCTCATAATTAGTCAATTTCCCCCCTCAACTTTAATTTGGCCAATTTCCCCCCTCAACTCTCATAATTAGTCAATTTGCACCCTACTGTTAATTTTTTTTAATTTTCCATCTATTCTTTTTTTTTTCTTTCAATCTTTCTAATAACTTCCAACAAAGTACTAAAATTAACATAAACTCACCTGCATAATATAGGGTAAAATGTACAAAAACATAATACAATTAGTATGTGATATGGGTTGATTATAAGAAAAAGTTATGAATCGGGTTTAAAGCATGTAGAAGAATAAATAATAATCCTAAACTCATGGATCATACCTATTTCAATAAAATGAGTTATTCTTAATAAGGAGTCGAAAATTATGAATTGACTGGCCATTTTTGCACTAAAGCTCGATTCTCAGCAATTTACTTGAACTTAGCTTTCACTTTTATAAAGAAAATTGTATTCACATACAAAAATGTACACATCAATCCTTTTAGTTATCAATTTTGTATAGTAAAAAAATCAAATAAAATTACTCCATACTGATTTATTATGACTAATAATACTATCTATGATAAATTGTAAAATTCTAAATTTTAATCTATTTGTAATAGGATAAAGACATAGGAAAATAATTAACATACATCTTATTTAGTTTCTTACACACACTTGTTTAATTATGATCAAATTAAAAAATTAACAGTATGGTGCAAATTGACTAATTATGAGAGTTGAGGGGGGAAATTGGCCAAATTAAAGTTGAGGGGGGAAATTGACTAATTAGGAGAGTTGAAGGGGGAAATTGGCCAAAATTAAAGTTGAGGGGGGAAATTGGCCAATAGTCACAAGTTCAAGGGGGAAATTGATGAATACCTCTAAACAAATAGAAGAAAGTAAGTGAGTAGCACTATCCGCTAGTTATATAAATAGGGCAGTTGCCTCCACTTTCTGCATCTAAGTCAAGGTTCAATCAGATCTTACCGACACTGAGCGAACTCCGATTAGGGTTTTAATTACTCTAACACTGCCGCGGGCCGTGGCAGAAGCTCTGGTGGTATATATTTGAGGACCGTCACTTTATGTGCTTCCACTTTTACTCCTAAGCCGATCTCTTTGTATTAGAAAGTAATTAGCAGTGACTAAGTCAGAATTTCATGTGTGAGGCTAATCGTAAACCCATTTTTCTCCTTGATTTTTCTGCGCGACGCGCAGAATAATTTTTTGCTTAATTGTTGTACTGTTGTACAATCATATTTATGCACTCTGATGGAGCTTGATCCTCACCGATCTCTCTCTCATCTAACATTTAATAATTTAACCCACTGCTATTATAGTTTGTATAAAAAAAAAAATTACCACTAATGAAAATTATCATTTGTGACGCCCCAAAAGTTTAATCCCGAGACTGACTAACATTATGAATTGAATTTTGTAGTACCAATTAAATTCCTTTTATTTTAAGAAAAACTAATGAAAATTTTGAATTTTTTTTAGTTTTAATAAAAAATGACAAATAAAAGTGTAATGAATAGTATTAAGAAAAGGTAAAAATGTGATTTTTCGAAAAAAATGAACAATACCAAGAATATTTTGTTAAAACTCCCTTTATTTTATAGCTGCATAAGTTATACTTCCCGCGCACTAAACGGAATCAAGTCATTCATAGTTAACCATATTAAAACGTTCAGAATTCTTTTGAATTTGAGACATAATAATCATATAGTTAACTAAGTTATGTTAGCAATAACAACTAAAACAAAGGGGTCACAACATATTAAATGCAGAAAAAGCCCCAAAGAATCAAAATTTAAGAAAGGGAAGAAATACCACATAATTATTCAGCTGCATGACGAAGCTAGAGAAATTGTTGTGCTTGAAATACTTGGGCAGGAGGTCCCTCCAGAACTCGGGAACGTTCCAGACGATCGAATAAGCTGTTGTTACTTGTTGCCGTTGCTCCAGAAGACGACGGCGCCGGTGGAGGGGTCATCCACCAATCGTAGTTTTGTTCAGAAACGGCGGCCGCCGAGTATTGGCGGAGTTGATCACCGACGCCGCGTCTTCGACTCCCTCCATAATCAGAGAGCGCTCGTGGAGAGAGGAAAAAGAAGAAAGAACTCCCTCACTCCCCGTTCTTCCAGAACTCTCCTTTTCATTTTTTTTCTTTTTCCCCAAATTCGTCATCCTAGCTCTCTCCGTAATTTTGCTTTTATTATTATTATTATTGTATTCCTATTTTACTTATCTATCATATATTTTGGTCCCATGAGTACCAAGAAACTCATCAAAGCCTTAATTTAACAGAAATTTAACGAAAAACTCATCATTTTAACGAAAAATCATATTTTTATTTTAAAAAATCAATTATGGTACTATTCACTTATAACGCATTTTTGTCATTTTCGTTAAAACTCAAAATTTTCAAGTTCGTTTCATTAGTTTTCCTTTAATTCAAATGGCATTTTGGTAAATCTTCTAACTATGAAAGATTAATATTAATCACTTTGAGCATAGATTGAATTCTAAAGTTTAAACATTTGTCGTCATTTAATCGGGTCTAATAATTGAAACACAAATGTAGGGTGTCATATAATTAAACTAAAAGCTAGATGGTCTGTTTATTAACTCTCAAATTTGGTTGACTCTTTGCATCTATACTCCTTAAGAAAATCATGAAATACGATGTGACGTATAAGTTCACCTAATTATAACATAGTACTTGAATATCCTTCGAAGACAAAATTGATTTTCCTTGACATCTAATATAATGCATAAAAGGATCCTTGAAGAACCATAAGATGGCGGCCGGAAAATCAATCAACTATATCTCGTTTTTATAGTTTACTCACTTTTGTCTTACCTCTTCTTATTGTCGTATTTATGTTTAGACTTAAAATGATGAACAAGGTCACGTACAGAAATTTCGGAAACTAAGTCTTGTCCAATTTTTTTAATATATGCCTCAAAATGTTGTGCAAGTTCTATCTATCCTACCAGCCTACAAGCTTGGTCTAATTTTACTTTTAAGTTGCAATTTTTTTGTTTGGTATTCAAGTGTGCATTTATTGCACTGAATTATTTCGAACTGGACTAGTTTTAGGGACTAAACTGAATTGACTTAGACCAGACTAAACTAGATTATTTTAGTAAAGCGTTTGGTGCAGTGTTGGACTAACAAACTAAATAATATTTTTCTTTTCTTTTTTTCCATTCTCTTTTTCTTTTTCTTTTTCCTTTTCCTTTTTATCGAACATTCTTCCCTCTCATTTCGCTTAGTTTTTCAAAACTCTATCGCATGAACACTCTCTCCCTCTATTGAAAATAGGTTAGTTTTTCAGAAATCTCTCTCTCTGGGACTTGTAATTAGCGATTCGAATTTGGGTAAGATTGGTTTTGTACTTCCACCGAATCTGGGTTTTTTTATTCCATCGAATTTGTGCAAATGTGCAGCAAACTAAGATGAAGTTGTGGTTGCAAATGGAAGTGGGCATCGACCATGGTTGTTCGCCTGCCAAGTTCTCTGTCTTTGTCTACCGACGAAGGCCCAAGCGTACTTGGAGGTGAAAAGACGATGGCGAGAGCAGAGAAAGCAGAGATGAGAGAGAGCGTGACTTGATTATGGGTTCTTCGAGATTCAAAACGAGCAAATGAAGAGTTGGAGATTGTAGGTTCTCCGCGAAAGAACGGACTAAGAGTTGGTGATTCTGGCTTCTGGCTTCTGGGTTTTGGGTTATCTTCGATTCAAAACGAGCGAATGACGAGTTGGCAATTCTGGGTTCTCCACGATTCGAAACGAGATGACTTGATTCTGGATTCTAGGTTCTCCGCGATTCTGGGTTGGCGGGTGTAGACGATGTTGGCGAAGCTAGAAGACAAGGTTTTAGCAATCCCATGGTATTCGGGGGGTCTCGCTAAGACCTCCTAGTGAAGGAGATGGTCCACGCGAGTCCCGCTTTATCCCATTAAACTTAGTCCGTGTAAGTAACAAACACAGGACTACACTAACGTGTAGTCCAATGAAGATTAACGAGCCCAAACAAACACACCACAAGAGTTTTAGAAATGAGTCACTCAGTACTACGGTTTGGTGGTATTCCTCCCACTTAGAAGTGAGAGATCTTAGGTTCGAATTTTGTGGATGGCGAACTGGACACAAAATTAAGTTGTCCACTATATAACTTAATCGAACTTCTCATTCCCTTCTTGTAAAAATATATTGATGTACTAATTAAGATCCCCACGTATGAAATGGGCTATAGGACCAAGATATGTGAGGGTTGTGGAGATGGGCCTTCACCTATGAATGTGAGGCCTTTGCCCATATGGCACATTAAGAAGAAGAACAAACCCAAAAAAGGTCACAAAGTGGTCCCCAAAAATTGGCAAATTAAAAGCTTTGATATCAAGTATCCTATGGAAAGAGAACGGAGAAGTGGTCCACTCCACTTTTATAGTTGGATCATTAAGTTAAGTTTTTAGTTAAAATGATTCCTTAGTTTAGTTTCTGACAAGCAACTCAATATAAGTGTTTCCTGAGCTTGTTCATTGTAAATTATTTTGATCATTTTGTGAAAACCAACGATGATTGACTGATTTTTTACATAATGACTAAAATGATTTACGATGGACAAACTTAAGAACAATTTCGAAGACCAAAATGAAAAGTTATGTCATTTTCAAGACCATTTTAGCTATAAAAAGAAAACCCTTAAATTAATGCTAAAGGAACACTGGGAGCTTAATCAATTGAACTAGATCTATCAGTTCATCAATTGATTAGGTTTAATTTGGGGATTCAAGATTTAGGACCACGACAGCTGGCAAGTTACTTTCAACCAAAAAGTGCAATTGGCCCATGACATAAACTTCTCAAAACCAACAGATGGAATTGATAACTCAAAGTCATGACAATATCTTTGGTGTGAGGTTCCACCTACTAGAACCTAAATTTACTCAAATAAAAGAAATAGAATAACTTTCATGCACCCGTCCTATGAAAATATTGTCTTACATTTATGACCATGCACTATCAACGTGATGCTGCCCTTTTTTTGTACAGTATAATTAGTTGGATATTGTTTGGCTTTTACATGTAAGGAATTATTTCTTTCACATGATGACGTGTTATATTTTACAGTACTTATGTCGAAGGCAACCAAATTTATAAATAATTTGTACTGATTTGGAGACCGTTTAGTCATCTACATGAATCAAAATAAATTGAAGGTTCATCACAAGGATGTTATCTGTTACCATAGTTGTCAACTTGTTTGGCACATATGAATAGCTAAATGGTCTCCCAATCGAATGAGTTTTTTTTTAGAGATGATCTTTCGATAACGATAAAAAGAATCAAAGTTCCAAATATGACATTTGTATAGTAAAATAATGTCATGTTGTCAAGGGAAGAAGAATGAATCCTTACATGTAAAAGTCGAGTGGACTTGAGTATTGTTCTAATTAGTTTATGTTTGGAATACTTAAAAGAGGAGTGTTTACAATGCCTAGTAATACTGATGCTCTATATTTATAACCGTATGATTATTTTTTTATAATAGTTAGATTTTAATATTCAAATATCGTTATTCATTTTTTGGAATACTCAATGCTCAATTGCATTGTAGACAAATCTCAATCAAATTATAAATTAAAACAATGGAAACCAACAACAACAAAAAGCGAAATGAAACAAAGATAGAAATCGTGAAAAAGCAAAAAAGAGTACCGTAGCTAATTTGCGGATATGTTCGAAGAATGTATTACTATCTTTGATTTGTGCAATAACTATTGACCATTGGCTAATGATTTGAAGTCTTGGCAGCTCAAGCGTGCTGTGGGTGCCGAATCTTAGTTTGTCTTCTTGCACAGACAAACGCAGCAGAGAAAGTTCTAGGAAGGCTGAGATTGAAAACATCTCTTTACATATATATTTAACAAATTAATTACAGTACATATATTTTTATGCATGATTGATTGCATGTCAACTAAAAACATCCAAAGATTATTTCCATAGAATTAGATTTTGTGCATCTCTTGTCTCCTTACTAATTGAGACATGTTTATAATTGGGGAGCCATTTTTGTATATCATCTTTTACTTTTTGTATATTTTTTCCTTAGATATGACTTTTCTTTGACTAGTTTAATTAAATAGTTGAAAAATGAAAACATAAGAGGAGAAAAATGAAGGCACAAGAGCGGAGCTACTTACATATAGACTAGAGGTTGTCATGACCGTTTCTTCCAGATTCTTTAAATCAATTACTGTAGTCGTTTCCATATAAATGCTTCCTCAAAATCTCAAAAGCATGTTTTTTTACTAATGATTGACGTTTTTGTATGCTTATTAGCAAGTAAAGTTGGGAAACTCTTACTAGATATGCTTATCCATTGTGTTATTGAAGGCTTATCATTCTAGACTTGAATTCTCACAATAACCCTTGAATTATGTAGTGGAAAACACTCAACAGCCCATCCCATGCAATTTAGGTATGCTTAGTTACCAGTAAATTCAGTCTTTGCACTGGCTGGATGAAAAACGCCATCTATGTGTATGTGTTAAACAGTAATTTTGTATGTAATGCACTATATCTTACTTATTTGTTCATTATTATTTGACATATATTCACAATTATCTTGCATAATCACAAATACGAAACAACACTTTGAAAATGAAAAGAAAACTGCTAAAAACTATTAATGCACTTGATTAGTAACAATTTGATTCTTGAATTCTTTCTTCCTAACACTATCAATTGTCACGGAAGTTACATAAATAACATACAAAAAAACTCATTTAAAACTTCAATTGACTTTTACAGACGTGTCAGAATTGTAATTAACATATCAAGAGTTGCATTTTACCATATGAAATTGACAAATAGATCATCTTTGTTAGAGGTGGCCATTGGGTGGGTTGGTCAGGTTGGGCTTCAATCCATTGGCCAACTCATTAGGCACAGGTTGGCGTTACTGAAACTCATTTCCACCTAAGAAAATTGGCAAACCAACCTATCGAAAACATTCTAAGGTAGGTTGGGTTAAGCGTGTTCCACTTGTTGGGAATTGGGATTTACTTTCTTTCTTATTCCTAAAGTGTTTATCAGTGACAAATAATTCAAAATACATGTCATATTTAGTTAAAACATGTAAATTTAATGTTGTAGAATCACTGTTTGTTATTTCATATTTAAATTTCATTTTTTAACTCAAGTATAAATGAACAAGTGTGTTTAATAAATATTAGATTTTATATATATGTCTATATAGTCTACGTGCATGCATGCTTAAGAATTGTTGATATTCGAGTTGATTTCAATCGAGTTAATAATATTTCAAGGGATTTATTAAATAATAAAAATAAATAATACTTCAAGGGGATTTTACCCAAAAATTAAATTTTAAAGTTTACAATACCAAATCTAACAAATTTTGGTTGGATCGGTCGTTCAACCCACTATCGTGCCCACCCTACCCTAATATTTGTTTATGAGAATTTCAAACCCACATTTTAATCGTCTTTACTTATATCAACGTACGAAATTAGGTAAATTATAACCACTATGCCACGTGTCAGCAACCATGGCAAAGGCTGAGAGATTAGGTAAAATTCAAGCTCTTTTTCTTTTCAAAAGCCTACCCCATGTTGTTGCATATGTAACTGTGAAAAATGCAATAGAAGAGAACAGTAGTTATTCATACCATGATTTTGTACCATATTTTTATACCATTTTAGGTGATATTTGATGTGGACAGTCACATCATTTAAATTAATCAGATTTCTGAATTTAGTTCATTATTTAATAAACTAATAATTAAGAAAAACTAGTTAATTAAATGATGATTGTGGTATACAAGGAATCTTTGTACTGGTTTGATACTGAGGTGCTTTTATAAAAAGTGGGAATAAAAAAAAGCTGAGCTCAAAAATGTGTTTGGTAAACATTTAAAACAGCTTATTTTCACAATTTTGGGTGAAAAAAAGCTGAAAACGTGAAGCAACATAAATGATCTTATTCTCACAGTATAGCAGAAATAGTTTTTTTTAAAGCACATCAATATCAAACCAGCCATTTCTCCTTCCTTTCCTTGGTTTTTGCAAATTTTTCAAATAATATGGTTGTCTACATCAGATGTCACCTTAAGTGGTATAGAAATATGGTATAAAAATATGGTATGAATATCATTACTCATAAAAGAAAGAAAAAACTGAAAAAACGTTTCCCTCATATATGATAATGATAAGATCATAAAAGCAAAAAACCAGTCAACCATGTAGATTAAGAAGAGAAAAAGCGTGCCAATAAGATGTCACCACCTACTTACTAATTGCCTCACAATTTATTGCACGACCCGTTAACCCGATACGAAACGGTATGAAGATATAAGAAAGTTATGGTAAACCCGTTAACAAATTAGGTAGTCATTGATAAGAACCTGTTAAGATAGCAGGTATATCACAACACAATACGGTAAGATAATGTGTATGACACGAACACGACAAATATGACCCATTTGCAAAGTCTACCCACTAGGCTCGTCAATTTATTGGACGACCTAATAACCTAACACGAAACGGCATGAATCTAACAGATTTTGCGTGAACTCGTTAACATATCGCGTTGTTATTGGATCACTCATTAAAAATGCATTTAGATAATAGACATGATTTGTTAAGATTATGAATATGACACAAAAACGACACGAACATGACAAACACGATCTATTTGTCAAGCCTTTACTATTAAATACACAAGAAAAGCAAAGAGGGGAGGATTAGTCAGTGAGTGCTTTCTTATTAGTTTAGTTCATCACATGTCTTTTGTCAACCGTCTATTAGAGATAAAATTAACTTTTGAACGCCACGCCAATGTTTAGTAGACAAATAACGCTACTAAAACTATTTCTTAATGATAAAAAATTAATAACTTGCATCAAACGAGTCAAACATAACATAAATCCTTATCGTATAAGAGAGGATTTCTCGTTGCATACCAACTCTAAAACCGTCACTTTTGCAAAAGCTTCCTTGTGAGTTCTTTCTTCTCTTGCGTCAAAACCATGCATAGACAGTAGAAAGAAAAAAAAGTTCACGCCGAGAGAGAGAGAGAGAGAGAGAGAGAGAGTCACTGAAGTTTTGATTGGACATTGCAGGTCGGGCACACTAGGGCGGGCAGACTTTTGCCACCCTCTACTCTCTCTAATCTCAGAGACAGCTCTTTGTTTTGTTTTCTTAGGGCCCCCCACAATTCTTAGGCTTCTGGGGTTTGGCTGCTTCTGTGTTGTGTTGTGCCCTAACTAGGGTTTCACTTTTCGGGTTACCTTACAATTGTAGGTTGTGTTACCACTAATGGGATTCATGGGGTCAGATCGACTACACTATATTTGGCACATTTTGTACGTAATTTGAGGAAAATATTTTCCTTTGATAATGCACTAAATGGTGGAAGCTTATGAACTGCTTTCAAATTTGATTGGGAGACTAGGAAGGCACTACTTCCAACTAATTTGAATGGCCATATTTGCATTCAGGATAATTAGGAAGCTTTATCCTCTAGTTATATCATGGTAGCTTCAAACCTTATATATATATATATATGCCTTTTCTCTAAATGGCTAATTAAACTTTACAAAGCTGCATAATCATGGGAAAGTCATGAATCCGGAAGAGAGGAGAGGACCAGGGGAGAGTAGAAATTTGTCTGAGTTCGACTATCATTTTTTAAAACATTTTTTAGGTATTTGAGATAATAATGCTCGACTTCCATAATTTGTAAATGTATTTATGCTAACAGATGGAAAAAAAGAAGTTAAAAAGTTAAAATAATTTAAATATTCATTCATTAAGTGAACTATATAATTACCTTATATGTTTTTCGTATGCGTGAATTATCATAATACAAGTGGTTTGTTATATAAAAAAAAAATTAACAATTTATATTATGATACTTAACGTACCAAACCGTATTTTTAGCACACTAATTTTTTTTTTCTTTTTTAAGTGTGGGAGCCATCTAAATGGACACATCAACCTTTATTCTTTTTCAAAATGTGGTCAACAAAAGTTTGCTTCATTTTCTATTTGATGGCCAATAGCTAGCCACCCCTCTAGGTAGCTATAAGCTTGAGTTCCATATAAGATAATGTTAGGAGATCAATCATATAACGCATACTGTTGTAGACTTTTGGGAGGTAATTGCGTGGACAAGTAATTTACACATGAAATATTAGAGAGAGAGAGAGCTTTTGCTTTAGCTAATTAAAACTCCTCTCTAGCTAATAATTAGCAGGCCCGGCCCTGAGTATTTAGGAGCTATGTGCAAAACTTAGATGCAGGCTCTTCATTATTTTTTGTTATATTTCTTTATTATTATTTTTTCAATTTTTGCATCTATAGAAGTAAAATATTACAAGTTTATGTAACAAAAATAAGTTGTTTGATTGGGTAAGCTTTACACGTTGGATGCGTTTTTGTTATCTCCTTTTTATGTTTACAAATTTGCAAAAGCTAAAAAAATAGAAAAACAATATTAAAGGGATTCAAACCCAGCACATGGGTCATAAGGTAAAAGAGCTAAACCGCTAGCGTTAAAACCACATATAAGATTATTTTTTGCATCTAATCTCTTTATATGCATTTGTATACATGTAATGAAAATTTGGGGGCCTTCTGAATCGGGGGCCTGTGCGGTGACACCTTTTGCACACCCTCAGGGCCGGCTCTGATAATTAGAAATGCTAATACACAAAGATGGTTAATTAACAAATCGAACTTAGGGTTTCCATCAAGTGCAGGGTATATATATGATATGAATCAGTATCAGTTGACGGGCAAAACGAGTCATGGAAATCATGGCAGACCCAGCTGGTTCTCCATGAAATGATGTCCTTTGATAGTATTCTTGCATTAATTCCCTACTTGTGTTTCCTAATCTTTCATTAAGGATTGGTCTTGACACATCTCATCATTCGCAAGTTAATGATACATTTTTCAAAACATATCCCAACGTTAAAAGTGAAGCGTCAAAGCGTCAAATTCAGGGTTTAGGGGTTAGGATTTTCTATCAACAAAAGTGAAAGATCAAGGCAACCTTCAAATATCTCATATTCCAAATATTGTAAATGGGGATATAAAAAAAGTTAATATATAGTGTTATTCTTTGATTAGTTTAGTTGAACTTCTTGTGCGAATTTAAATTATAGGATGTGGGGTTTTTATTTTTATTTTTACTTGTGATGTAGGTTTGGGATCCTCCACGGCCAACACCCGCCCCACATTGTTGCCCCCGACTGAGGGAAAGGAAAAAACATTAGAATAATACTAGAAGGAGATAAAAATATATGACCTAAGTGACAATATTAAAGTTGATAGTGATGTAAGCTAAGGGCCTACATTTATACATTGATAACATGTAACTCTCCCCTTTGATCATGGTGAACTCGATTGAAAATGCTTATTGTTCGGACCCTTGATGGAAATATTGAAAACCTTACTCGACCCTACTTGCTACAAGAAAATGTACAAGTTCCATATATATGAACCTAAGCTATATGTACAATACTTTTTGGTCGTGAATATTTGAATAAGATGAACTGCTTTATGAAAATCTATGCTCACAACAACAGAGTTAGAATCAATCACCTGATTAAATATAATGTGTTTTATTAATATAGGTGATATTTCACTTGATTTCAGACAATCTAACATGCATATTATATATCAATCAACAATTTAAACTATGTCGTAAAACTTGTTTGATTCACATCGATATATAATAATGTAACATGCTAGACTATTTAATGCGAGAATAACCTTCTAAACCTATAAGGTATAAACAAATAATTATCAAGTTTCATATCTGAACAAAATCTATACATAAAATTCTCCAACGTGAATTTCTATATAGGACAAATTGCTATATAAATAAAATGTATATTATCAATATAGACGATTTTTCTCCTGATCTTTGATAATTTAAGATGCATGTTATCTATCAGCTAACTTTTAAACTATATCGTAAAACTCGATTGATGCACATTAACAAAAATGTAACATGCGAAACTATGCTTAAACAAATAAACGATGACTTATGTGTAGCTTTATGTGCCAGCATGCATATTTTCGCTCAGCTGTCACAAATTTAGTATACCTTATGTGTACTAAATTTGCATTAAATGTTTTTCTCTAATTAATCATCGACATCGGACGTGCAGCTTCATTTGTATGGGTTTAAACAAAAATAATACATCAAAACCTTAGTAGGTAAAAATAAAATAAAAATAACAGATAAAATATATTATCAACCAATGGGAGCAAAACATTATAACAAAGTCATAAGCTTGAAATATTATAATTGTACATCTGCATCGAAGAAGATGAAGAGTATGATTTTTTTTTTTGAAAATCTATTGTTTATATCTCCTAGAATTCGTTCGAGGAAATATTTGAAACGAATAGGTCGTGGAACTTTTATGGGTACCAATAACAAAAGTTACATAAACAACAACAATATCTTAGTCCCTTAAACGAGGTCTATTGTGTAAATCTTAAAACGTTATTGCGTTTAGTTTTGCGCTAAGTTTCTATTAGCTCAAAATACTCATTTTTCCTTAAAGTTTCTTTCCAAATCTTCATAGGTCATCACCTACCTTTTTTGTCTTGAGTTTCTATCTCATAATCAAATTTGTTAACAGGAGCATTTGTAGGTATTTGGTTCACATGTCCAAACTATCTTAATCGATTTTCTCTCATCTTATCTTCAACTGCGGTCACTCTTACATTGTCTTAAATATCCTTGTTTTTAATCATGTCATTTCTCTTGTTCTCACACATTCAACGAATCATTTTCATATCCGTTACTCTTTTTTTTCAAATGATGGTGCTTGATCGCTCAATATTCATTGACATAAAACATTGTTGGCCTTATTATCGTCTAATAAAAATTTTCCTTAAACTTAAAAAAAAAATGTATGTCGAAAATTCATTTATTATTATTTAAATAGAATACCAATATTATGTGAGCAAAAATATACACAGCTGAGTCGGAAGCCATTCCACTCGAGAAGGAGAGAGATTCCCGGAGAACCATGCGTGGGGTTAATAATTAATTCCTTTAATTTATAACTAATCAATTATTTTTTAATATCTTAATCACGATTTTTCACCAATAAAAAATCAACTTTACGTGCAGGCCAACTCAGCACACCATTAAACTATGGGATTAAAAAATTAATTAACTGATTAAGACCTAAGTTTCTGTGCGAATATACAAATATATATTCTTTTCGTAACGCTTTTTCCCCCTTTTTTATATAATAATATTGAATAAAGACAAGCTCGAACCAAGGGCCGAGATCTTCTCTTGGCAAGGACCAATTCTGGGCCGTCGATTTTAAGTCTTAAGGAAAAAGGACAGGTCTCGTTGAGGAGAAATTTTTAGTTGTAACGGGAATACGAATGATACATCACGTGTTTTTATGCAAGTGGTGGAAAATTTTAATTTTTAAGCTATTAACCTTTTAACACATATAATCCATTACTTATATAAAGATGCGTGGTGTACCACCTCGTGTGACGGTCACACTGAAAATTCTCTCATTGTTGAGTCCATAACGAGGCAGTGGATCCAAATAATACCGTATCCTTTTGGACTGACAATTGTGCCCCTAATTTATGTGGGAACGAAGGTTGTCGGCCGTATTCTAAAGAGGGTAATTTCGTACACATAATTTTGGGAGAGCCCCATGTAAATGTACGTGCGCGGCCCTCTGTGAACCTGTAGGGGTGCTTTGGATTTTTAACCGTTTATCATGTTACTCAGGTAAATTACCATCGGACGTCCACTGTTGAAAAGGCCGCATTGTATGTGTCTTTTCTTGGATAGGAGTAGTTGCCGTTTTCACCACGACAGTTCATTATTTCGAGATCAGAGAAGACTTCGGTAGTTCACCATTTTGAGGGCAGAAAAGAATCATAGAGGCTTTATAGCCTCATCTTGACCATCATCGTTTGATTCATCAATATAAAATACGAGTTTAAAATTCATTCAAACCACTAGCTACCGTACGGTGGTTCACATAGTATGATCTTTGAATAATTTTCTGCCCATCATGACCATTCAATTGGTTGGATACTAAGTGAGGCTATTATTACCAATATTATTATGGAAGTTTTCATAAAATTCACTTTTATTATAAGACGTAAATTTCATATGATAATTGTATGAATATTGAACAACCGATTACGATGATGTGTTTTTAACCTCTTAATAGAATGTCTCTTTCTTATAAACTTTATAAGGAAAAAAAAACCCAAATTTTGTATATTTGTATCTCATTTCAACTATAGTTCACATAAACAATCCAATTAAGATATCAAAGTTGGTCAATTTCAAGACGTGTATTATGAGTTAAGAGTATTATTAATAGTAAGAGTTCGATTCCATCGTCTCACCGTCACTTGTATAACAAGAAAAGATATATAATAGGAGTGACCCCTACTATTGCATTCGAGACTTAAATATATTACTGAGTCTATTGTCACACGTATTATTTTTGTGGTTCTAAATCGGGCATGCAACAACCACAAGCATTACAAATTAGTGGTGTTCTCTAGTTATAAGTTGACATGATGGATACATAATTATGATTTTGATTTATCGTATAATTCAACCAAATTCATCCCCTCAAATTCCATTAATGTTGCGATTACAACATATTTGTACTCCAATTTAATATCACACGATGTGACATGTGATAAATTCAATCAAACACAAACAAAGTAAAATCACTTTGACAAAGAAGAAATCATTAATTAGAATAATGCTAAGGAGACTAAATTTTTAAACGAAATTTGCAAATCAAATGATGTGTCACTAATGGAAAATAAACACGTTAATCAACACTTAAGTAATAATTCAATCATTAATAATTACATCATTTGGTTTACAGAATTTAATTTAAAATTTTGATCTCTCTAACATTACTTCATAAATTAACGTAACTTTTATGCATCATCAATCACTAAACCAACGGGATAAAATTATTAATTAATGTGGCGTTTACGCATTATTAATGAAATATGAAATTATGCCCAAAATCTCGTTTGCTTTGTTTTTTTGTTAAACGATATATTTTGTTAGATTAAATATTAGAATAATCATCGATAAGGTTTAAACTCACACTATTATATAAAGGCTCAATACTTTTTCTACTCCGGTGGTAAATGGCCACTTGCCGTTTGCTTTGTTCGAAAAAAAATAAAAAATAAAAATCTTTGAGACAACCCCACGGCCACGGGCTCCAACCTCTTCACGTACACCCGTTTTATGCGGCTGCCCTTGGTCGCCCAGCAGATAAGACCACCCACTGCCACCGTGAGCCAACGGCTCTCAACTCCCCTCCCACACGTGTCGTCATCTCAACCGTGAACCAGCATCAGTCTCACAGAGCCCCACCACTCGATTTAACCCCGGTTAAAATCTAGCATCACCCCATCTCAACATAAAATCCTTATCCTCTTTCTCTTTCTCCCTCACTTCTCTCTCTCTCTCTCTCTCTCTCATCTGCATACCTGCAACGAATAAGCTCGTTAATGGAGTCTCAGATCTAATCTAGACGACGCCGTTTCCCTTTCCTCTGCTTCGTCTCTCTCTCTCTGTCTCTCTGTTTCTCTGTTTATCCAGCTGCTTCGAATCGAGAGAAGTCGGAAGAGCGACGTCGTTTAGTGCTTTTCGACCAGATTGAGATGCGGGAAATGCCGAGAATGGCGAACTCGTTTCCCGAGGAGGTTCTGGAGTACGTGTTATCGTTCATACAGACTGACCAGGACCGGAACTCGATCTCGACGGTGTGCAAGTCGTGGTACGAGATCGAACGGTGGTGCAGGCGGAGGATTTTCATCGGAAACTGCTACGCCGTCAGCCCCAGGATGCTGATCAGGCGGTTCCCGGACGTTAGATCCATTGAGCTCAAAGGAAAGCCTCACTTCGCCGACTTCAATCTGGTCCCGGAAGGCTGGGGTGGGTACGTGTACCCTTGGATCGCCGCCATGGCCAGCGCCTACCCTTGGCTTGAAGAGATCAAGCTCAAGAGGATGGTCGTCACCGACGAGACCTTGGAGCTGATTTCCAAGTCCTTCAAGAATATGAAGCTCCTCGTGCTTTCGTCCTGTGAGGGATTCAGTACTGACGGACTCGCCTCCATTGCTGCCAATTGCAGGTATCTCTCGCTGCTTCCGCATCTTTGGTTTGCACTGTATTTGGTTTTGATGGGAAATGAAAGCTTGAGCTTGCTTGTTCTGTGTTACTTTATCTGTAAATTTCGGTTTCGATCCGTTTCAATGTTACTTTGTTTATTTGAACAATTTGTGGGTTCTTTTTGGTTGCTGAGTATGATTCAAGTGTTCAAAAGCATTAAAGTTTGAATCTTTCGGGTTTTAATAGCGAAACGAGTGAGATTTCTTCACTCTACTCTTACAGCACGAGCACTTGAGCTGGAATTGCTTGAGTTTAAGCTTCCATTTATGGCCATTGGCCAGGCCTCAAATAGTTACAACACCCATGATTTAAAAATGCTCAATTTCTTGCCCAATATTTTGTATTTTGACATGTTGCTCTGTGAAGAGTGTTGAGTAAATGCGTGAAGAGATCTAATTTGGTTGGTTTAGAGCTGCACATTGTTGCCTTTGATGGTCGTTTGCAGGAGATAATTTCCCAGTTTTGGGTAGTCCCAGTTGTTTTCCATTATTGGATCTGAATTATTTACTTTTGGTGTTCTGATAGATTTGAGTGGTAACTTCTTGTTCTGTGAATGTCTAATGAGCAAAGTCTAGTCAGGATCATTTGGGTTACTTTTTACTTTCTTGTTATCTGGGCTACTTTGTTTGATATGGAGTATTGAGATGTGAGGTTGTTTTCAAAGTTTTGGATGGTAGTAGTTCCTTGGACGCTGTAGATTTTTACCACTAGATTCTTCTTTGCTGCTCAAAGATTCTTTTGATTTAGTTTCTTATTTCTTAGCTTTTGCTTTTGGGAAATTACTCGTAGTAGTGATGCATTTTACTTCTAAGAATGCTGGGATTGGAAAAAGTGTGAAGTTTTGTGTGGTGGTGATGGTTCAGTTTGTGGAAAAGTTGAACAAATTTAGAAGTCTAGTCGCTGTCATTTGATGAGTTGCTAATTTTAATTAGTAAACTAGTTTTTGTAGTCTTGTTTTGTTTTATTCAATTGCTTCATTTAACAAATATATGTTCTTTTTTTGCTCGGCGTTGTGAAATTTATCTACCTTGTCTTATGGGTGCACTCTTTCCTTTTGCTGATGCAGGAATCTACGGGAGCTGGACTTGCATGAGAGCGATGTGGAGGACCTGAGTGGGCATTGGCTGAGCCATTTTCCTGATACGTACACGTCACTTGTGTCCCTTAACATTGCTTGCTTGGGGTCTGAGTTGAGTTTCTCTGCCCTGGAGCGCCTGGTGGCTAGGTGTCCCAACCTGAGGAGTCTCCGGCTCAATCGTTCCGTGCCTCTTGACAGGCTAGCCAATCTACTTCGCCTGGCACCTAGGCTGACTGAGTTAGGCACAGGGGCCTACTCAGCTGAGTTGCGGCCTGATGTCTTCTCAATCCTATCACGTGCCATCTCAGGATGCAAGGAACTCAAGAGCCTATCTGGATTTTGGGATGTGGTACCAACATATCTTCCAGCTATTTATTCTATCTGCCCTGGGCTAACATCACTAAATTTGAGTTATTCCACAATTCAAAGCCCGGATCTTGTAAAGCTTGTTACCCAATGCCCGAATCTGCAGCGCCTCTGGGTATGTCCTTTTTTATGTAATGTTTTCAGTCTCTTCTGCTTTTAATTTTTCTTAGGGTCCAAGGGTTGGATTTGTAGCTAATTAAGGACATGACTACAGGTATTGGATTACATTGAAGATGTTGGCCTTGATGCCCTGGCGGAATCTTGCAAGGATCTACGAGAGTTAAGGGTGTTTCCCTCGGATCCATTTGTGGTGGAACCAAATGTGTCCTTGACAGAGCAGGGCCTCATATCTGTTTCTGAGGGCTGTCCAAAGCTCCACTCAGTTCTGTACTTCTGCCGGCAAATGTCCAATGATGCATTAATCACCATTGCTAGGAACCAGCCTAACTTTACATGTTTTCGTCTTTGTATAATTGAGCCCAAAATTCCCGACTACCTGACCCTTCAGCCCCTTGATGTGGGTTTTGGGGCCATTGTTGAGAACTGCAAGAATCTCCGGCGATTGTCCGTCTCTGGTCTACTAACTGATCAAGCATTTGATTATATCGGAACCTATGGTAAAAAGTTGGAGATGCTGTCTTTAGCCTTTGCCGGAGATAGTGACTTGGGGCTTCATCACATATTGTCTGGGTGCGATAATCTTCGGAAATTGGAGATCAGGGATTGTCCTTTTGGTGACAAGGCTCTTTTGGCCAATGCTGCAAAGCTGGAGACAATGCGATCCCTTTGGATGTCTTCATGCTCAGTGAGTTATGGAGCATGTAAGCTACTTGGCCAGAGGTTGCCGAGGCTTAATGTTGAAGTTATTGACGAGAGGGGGCACCCAGAATCCAGGCCGGAGAGCTCTCCCGTTGAGAAGCTCTACATCTATAGGTCCGTTGCAGGGCCAAGGTTTGACATGCCTGGTTTTGTTTGGACCATGGATGAAGATTCGGAATTGAGGGTTACTTGACACGGACGAATCTCCACGATTCAAACCCTCTGGATGTCTTGGATGGGTGTTGGCAGGTACACTCATATATGGTACTTCAATTGTTTCGCGTTTAATTTCATGTGTACGGTAGCTCAATATATATGCAGCTCTGATTGGAGCGTGAGGCGGCGGGGGTAGGGAGGAGGAGGTATACAGAGGCTCGAGAGCTCGATCGCCATCATTTTACCATTGGCTGAGCTATGGGATACCAGTTAGCGATTAATAAAGAGATTGAAAACTCGAAACTCCTGTTGTAGCAATGTATTGTTTTTCTTCTATTCGGCGTAGCCACCGTTGTATACACTATGCAGACTTTTGCATATGTTTTTATGTGGCCCTTTTTTTTCAACAGGAAGTAATTGCCGTGTGAACCCCAAATGTAACATTGTTAGCCTTCTCAGCAAATAAAGCTTCATGTTTTTCAATTGTAATTTGTAATATTTGATGCGTCTTTGTTTCTTTCTTGGAGCTTAATCTTTGACGAGCGAAAACTAGATTTGGAAGCCTCTCGTGTCAAATGGGTTTGAGATACTGTCACCATGTAACCGATGTGTTCATGCAGAAGTTTCTTTAGTCACAGTAAGGATAGCCCTAGTGACTTTCTACAGTGACGTCTCTGGTGTAGGTTAAGTTAGCTCAGAAGAAGTTTCAAAGACGAGATGTTATTGTGACGGTATATACGGCTAAACTTATCTTGTGGAGATGGGAAAAGAGAAAGGAAATGAAAGAGGAGAAGAAAGGGAGTTGAGTGAGAAAAAGAACTCTGGTTAATCTTATTGGGTGGGAGGGAGAGAGAAAGAGAAAGGGAGAGGAGAGAGAGAGACCTAAGCTATAGAAAGAGAGAGAGAAAGGGAGAGAGAGAGACCACATACACAGTGACAGTAGAGATAATAAGGACAGAGGTTGAAAACAACGTGACACAGACACCCTCAACCCCACCACTTAATGAAAACTGACCCAAAGAAAAAGAAAAAAGAGAAGCCAATACACAAAACAAAAGAAAAAAAACAACTAGGTCAAAGTTTGATGTTGAGTTATGGTGAATACTTACGTGTAGGTTGTTCCACTATATGTTGAATGAGAATCCTCTTCGGATCTTTGTGTGGATTATGAGAATCTTTTAATCATGTTCATTCATCGTATATCATGCGGTCAGAAATTATTTTAAATTTTATATTTAAAATTAAACACAAATGGTATTTGATAAAAATTGACTGCACGATTTACGACGAAAACACACGATTAAAGGATTCTCTGGATCCTCACAAAGAGGATCCACAGAGGATCCTCATTCCTATATGTTTTGGCACCAAGAAGTTTAAAGTGTACTCTCGAGATCAGGACATGACAACTTCAGTGAAATTTACAAATTGTTATAGTTTACAGCTCATTTGTTCTGTCAATTTTTTTTATTGGCAAACTTACTTTGATTAATACGTGTTCGATACAATGATAGACTAATCTTTTTAAAAGTTTTCAAATATCACTCACATGCTATCTATTCATATTTTGTAGAAAAAACTGACAAACTCAAGTTATTATCCTTGACTTACGACGGTTTATAACAATAAAACCATACGCAGCTACAAAGACTAAAGTGAAACTTCATCCAAACATCCGAGACCAAAATCATACTTAGTCAAAAAAAAAAAAAAAAAAAAAACAAGAAAAGTTGGTGAATGAGTGAGATGAGTGAGTGTGGAGCATTCAAATTTTGCAGACAATTTTATTGGATGATGATGGCCACACGTTTGAGGATATTCATTGACGATCATCATTTTTATTCTCCTTTTTTTCTTTTTTTTTTTACATTATTCTTTTGGTGGTTTCTTTTTTTACCATAATTCTTTTGGTGGTTTCGTCACTCTCTGCCCCTCTGATTTTACTGTTTCACCCCACCAAACTAAGGGCTGGTTTGGTATTGCTGTGCTTTGAAAAAAAGTTGATGTGAGAATAAGCGGCTGTGCTGTGAGAATAAGCAGCTGTGAAATAAATCAGCAGAGTATTTGGTAAACTTTTTGTAAAAGTGCTTTTGAAAAAAAAAGCGGTCTGATAGTGGGTCTTTTCATTGAAGGAGCATTGTAGCTCCGTGTGCTTTGAAAAAAAGTCAGTTTTCCAAAGCTGCAAATAGTTGCTTCAGCTTTTTCCTTTGATTTCAGCTTATTCTCACATCAGCTTCCAAAATAAGCCATTTTTTTTTAGTTTACCAAACACCTAAAACCCTCACAGCTTTTTTTCAGTGTTTTTTTTTTTAAGCACCTCACTCCCAAACCACCCCTAAGTGTAATGAGATAAACTCTGGATCCCAGTATCCGACCAGAGATTCGGGTTGTTTAAAAGATAGAAAAAAAAAAAAAAATTTAGGTCTTTTAAGTTTTTAAATTTTCGTAAAATGAATAAACGGAATGATCTATGAAGGACCGCATGGTTGAAATTAAATGTTCCGAACACAGATATCCGGAGTAAATCTCAATCCCATCAATGGTGATTTCGTCACTCTCTGCCCCTCTAATTTTATTGTTTCACCCCCAACCAACTTATCATGATATCCATCAAAGTAAGTGTTGGTTGTATGACGATGTAAAAGTTGTAAAATGCCCTCAGTTAAAGTTGCAATGCGTCAGGCTTTCAGTATGTGGCTTGGACCCAGGGGTTTTAAAGTTTGTACCAAAATTATTTACTGCACCTGCAATGTACATCTCAGAGCCTTTGCTGCCCAAAAAGGTAAATCAGGAGAGTGAGGTGGAGAGGTAAAAAAATTGGAAAAGATGGAAGGTGAATTATTGTGGAATCCAAGTAATGCTTGATTTCGGATTCGAATCAGGTGAAATCGAAGTAAAACAGTTTGGGTTTTGGGACGTGGGGTTCTAGCCGACCCACTTCACCTGCCGAATGATGATCCCTAGCTGTATTTCCGTTTATCAGTATTTTAAAGGGAGTTTTAAAGAAAAGTCAACGGTACTGTTCACTTTAACGAAAAATCACATTTTTACACTAACAAGTCAAACCTGCTACTATTCACTTTACCCTTTATTTTGTCATTATCGTTAAAACTCAAAGTTTTCAAGCCATTTTTATTAGTTTTCCTTATTTTAAATTAATCTAAACTGCTGAACTTAGTGCATAGAAGAAGCACCTCCACGTGCATGCAGAAAGATTGAAGAAGTTGCTAGGTTTCTTTGTATTTTGCGTTTTATGTGATGGGCTCCAATTTCTGTTTTGGGTCAGACTTGTTTGTTTGAAGGGTCATTTCTGTTGTTTTGTGCTTGTTCTGTTCGTAATGAACTTGTACATGTCTTTTGTAATGATGGGCTTCCCTACCGTCCTTAGGTCTTTTTCTTGGTAGTGTGAGGGGTGACGTTTTGTTAGCATCAGATGTGACGTGAAGGTTTCTTGTATCCCCTTACACTACTTGGTGTTTTTTGCTTTATTTTGGTTGTTTGCCTCCTAGTAGGCTTTCTCTATATCCTTTTGGCATCTTTGCCTAGGTATTGAAGTATTAGTTCAACAAAAAAATGAAGAAGCACCTCCATTCTAGCCAATTTTGTTACGCTTGCATTTGCAACAATTTTCTACTTTCTACTCATTCATATTGTGACGAGGTAGATCTAAAGATTCAAAATTAAGATGTATAAGAGGTAGCACAACATCTATAACTGATGTGGTTACCCCCATGTCTGCGTTTCTCAACTCAACTCAGAAAAAGAAAACATAATGAAGATTAATGTATGAGCTTCAAATTGGCTGCTCTAAACTAGGAGAAAATTTTAGATGTTCCCGTCACCCACATCACCATCACACTTGGTGTACCCATCCAATCAGGGGATGACACGTTTCCCATTAAAGTGTTTGTTTAATTGATTTTCTTAAAATAAATCAGAAAGATTCTTTAATGAGAAATGTGACATCTCCTGATTGGATGGGTACACCAAGTGTCCATGATGATGTGGGGTGACGGGAACACCTAAAAATTTCTCCTAAACTAGGACTCTGAAGGAGAGCCCAAAAGTTATGGACTCATTGAACAAAAGAAGTTTTAGACTTTAAAGTAAGGGTGGGATTGAAAAATCGAAAACAGAAAAAAAAAAAAAAAAAAAAAAAGAAAAAAAAGAAGAAGAACCAAACATCCAATCGAAACCGAAAAAATGGAAGTTTTACCATTGCAAGTTTGCAACCAGCAACGAGCCTTCTTAGATTCCTTTCATACGCATCATGTTCATCCGCATACCGACTCTGAACCTTTTACTTTGTTTAATTTTCGTCAACGACCTCATTGATGCTAAAAAAGGTTTTTGTGAAAGAAAACAAATTAAAAAAAAGTAGTTAACAAACGTTGCAAAGTTATAGAAGGCATAATTGATACATGTGGTCTAATATCTTAGCAGATAGGGTGTTAAGTTTTTACATATGCATTCCAATTTGAAATTCCTCCCTTTCTTAATTATTATAATAGTTTTAAATCCTTCCCCGCTCCTTAATAATAGTAATTAAAAAAAAAAGGTTTTTATCACAAATGGTCCTTGAAATTAACT
Source organism: Malus fusca (assembly GCA_035220775.1). Lineage (NCBI taxonomy): Eukaryota > Viridiplantae > Streptophyta > Magnoliopsida > Rosales > Rosaceae > Malus > Malus fusca. The sequence continues at coordinate 34,695,158 of CM069061.1, read as the reverse complement.
CTCACCATTAAGATGGTCTCTGAAATTAAAAATCAATCAATGTAATCATGAAAATAGGTTTCGCAAATCAATGTGATCATTCCGTCACAATTCTGTTAAAAATTTCGTTAAGTACTGATGTGGCACATAAATGGGCCCCACAATATTTACAAGTTTTTATCACAAATGGTCATTGAAATTGAGCAACATCATCAAGATGGTCCCTGAAATTAACCCACATCATCAAGATGGTCCTTGAAAATAGGTGTCGTAAATCAATATGATCATTCCACCATAATTCTGTAAATTTTTTTGTTATGTACTGATGTGAGTTTAATAATTAATTAAAAAAGTTGTTTAAATATCTTTTTGAACTATGAAATTTTTTTTCTTATAGTAGGGCCTACTTGTAAGCCTATTTATCTTTTTGCACTATGAAGTTCTCTCTTTTCGCAACTTTTTTTTATCAACTATTAAATTGTTAAGCTTATTTGTATTTTCTTTAATTTAATTAGACTTGTGTGACCATTTTATGTGTCAAATCGGCACATAATAGAATTTTTGACAAAATTGTGATGGAAAGACTACAGTGATTTGAGACACTTACATTTTGATCAATTTTCAATTTCATGGACTATTTTGATGTTACGGGTCAATTTCAAAGACCCTTTTGGTGTCACGGGTCAATTTCAAGGACATTTTGTGAGAAAAAATGATTTATGGGGCCCATTTATGTGCCACATTACATCAGCACTTAACAGAATTTTTAACAAAATTGTGATGGAATGACTACATTGATTTGCGACACCTATTTTTAGAGACCACATTGATTGATTTTCAATTTCAAGGACCATCTTGATGGATATGGTCAATTTCAGAATCATTTGTGATAAAAACCCAAAAACAAAAGGTACAATTGATGATATTGCTTCTGTCTTCTGCATTTCCATCACACTACGCATTTCAATAAGGGTTGGCACGGGTCAAGCCGACCTAAATTTGGAGGGACCAGATTAAACTGGTTTTAAAATGAAAAGGACCAGACCGAGTATAGTAATTTTGTTACGAAGTTGACGAAAATGACCCATTGTTCGTGTAAGAATACAATGAATACATATAACAATACATTTGGCATAAAGGCCTTTAAAAAGTAACTACTAGTGGCCTTCAGGTATCCAAATGTACTAGGAGGATCCTCTCCAGATTCTCTTTGTGAAGATCCTGGAGATCCTCCAATCAAATCTGTTCATCGTACATCATGCGGTCAGAAAGCATTATAATTTTTTTTATTTAAAATTGAATATAAACAGTGTCTGACAAAAACTGGCCGCACGATGTACAATGAACGGATGTGATTAGAGGATCCCCGGAATCCTCACAAAGAGGATCCGGCGATGATCTTCACTCAAAGTATAAACCCTTTGGGGGTGTTTATTTGCCCTCACTAAGTGTTACTGGACTATACTGGACTAACTATTAGTCTAATTCCGTGTTTGTTCCGTAGTGGGATTATGTTTAATGAGATTAAACGGGACTTGTATGGACAAACTCCTTCACTAGGAGTTCTTAGCGAGACCCCCCAATACCCATGTGATTGCTAAGACCTCGTTTGCTCCATCTTTGTATGCTCCATCTCATCCTCTTTTTGCTCTCTGTTCTCTTGAGCACTGACAGCCACCATCACACCATAACTCGTCAACTCTAGCGAGATCACACCACCAGCCCACCACCACTCTCTCCCTTTCTCCTCACCCTGAACCCAGAATTTCGAACTGAGGAAGATCCCGCTCTTACCGTTGTTTGTCCAGCTCTAGCCGTCTGCTTCGCTGTGCTTCGAACTCAACCTCGGACTTGTCGGCTTTGTACAATTGAAGGGATCTTGTGAACCCAGTGGTGGGTGAGCTGCCCAGTGCGCTTGAAGGAATATAGGAGGCTAAAAACACCGGAGCCTACGACGACAATAAAGACATTGGGGATTGGGACGACAGCGGAGTGTTCTCCGCCAAGAGCAGCGACTTGGGATTCTTGTTTTCATTTGGTTTTGATTTCGAACTGGGTTTGATATGACCTGAAATTGACATTTGATTTGCTCTGCAATTGTTTGAATGATCTGCAGGTGTGGAATGAATTTTCGGGGGAGAGGAAGAGAAATTAAAAAAAGAAAAAGAGATTAAATAATAAAATAATAATATATATTAGATTAAATAATATTATATTATAATTTGTTATTATCTAGTTTCTTAGTCCGACACTGCACCAAACGCTTCATTAAATTAGTCCAGTTTAATTTAGTCTAAACTAGTCTAACTTAATCCTTGAAGTTAGTCAAATTCGAGATAATCTGGTACAACAAATGCACGTTTGTTGTGCTCCATGCTCAACTGTTGGCTTCACGGAACCTCATGGCTCAAGCTAGCCTAGGCCTAGCTAGCCGCTAGTATATATATCCAGACTTAGTTAGAATCACTAATTAAGATAAGAGAGATTATATTCACACATTCCAAATTACTTCTCTCAAACATTTTTAATTTTTTAATATTTTTCTATCAAGTGTTAGTGGTGTGTAGAAAATATTAAAAAATTAAAATGGTGTGGGAGAAGTAATTTGGAGCGTGTGAATATAATCTCTTAAGATAAAGGGTGATTTTGACACTTCTCGTCTAGTACTCTATACACTGCTCATTTTTCGTAGAAAAAACTGACAAACTCAAGTCATTATCCCTGAATCACGACGGTTTATAACAATAAAAACATACGTACCAACTACCGAGACTAAAGTGAAACTTCATCAAAACACCCTTGACCAAATTCATACTTGTCAAAAGCAAGAAAAAAACCAGAAAACGCTGGTGAATGAGTGAGATGAGTGAGTGAATGTGGGGCTATCAAATTTGGCAGACATTTTTATTGGATGATGATGGCCACACGTTTGAGGGTATTGACTGATGATCATCATTTTTATTCTCCCCCTTTTTTTTACCATAATTATTCTGGAGATTTCATCACACTCTGCCCCTCTGATTTTACTGTTTCACTCCCAACCAACCCTATCAAAGTAAGTGTTGGTTGTATGATGATGGAAAGTTGCAAAATGGCCTCAGGTAAAGTTGCAATGCTTCAGGCTTTCAGTCTGTGGCTTTGCCCAGTGGTTTTAAAGTTTGTACCAAAATTCTTTACTGCACCTGCAATCTACAACTCAAATCCTCTCACACATTCTTTTCAATTTCTGGCCATCGAGTTAAATGAATTTAAGAAGATCAATTGACAGAACTTAACAAGGGTGTTTAGGAGGTAAAAAGGAGTGTGTGGATAATATTATAAAAAATGATGAAAGTAAATTATTGTGGAATCCGAGTACGCTATATATTGGATTCGGATCAGGTCAAATCGAATAAAATAGTTTAGGTTTTGGGAGGTGGGGCTCTAGCCGGTTCACTTCACCAACCTGATAATAATCCTTAGCTGGATTTCTGTTTATCAGTACTTTAAACTAATCTAAACTGCTAAATTTGGGTGCATAGGAGAAACACATCTGCTTCTAGCCAATGTTGCTTCTACACTCGTATTTGCAACAATATTCTACTTTATACTAATCCAAATTGCGGCGAGGTGGATCTAGAGATTCCAAAACTCAGGTGTGTAAGAGATAGCACAACTCTAACCGTGTGGTTACCCCACGTATGTCTCTCTCAACTCAAAAGAAAAAGAAAACATAACGAAGATTAATGTATGGGCTTCAAATTGGTTGCTCTAAAATTGGAGCCCAAAAGCTTTGGACTCAATGACCAAAAAACGTTTTGGACTCTAAACTCAAAAGTAGCTTCTAGGGAAAGTTGTATGGATACTGAGGAGCTTCCACTTCGGTAGAAGCATAACGGTGCGCAGCTTTGCCATTGCTGCAGGTTTGGAGCCAGCAGCGAGCCTCCTTACTCCTCTCATACTCATCATGTTCATCCGCATACCACCTCCGAACCGCCGACAACTTTCATGATCGAACACTGGCTCGTTTCATATCCATCTGCGTGTGCTAGTGCATGACAACATGACCAAAATGATCCTCGCTTGGTGCATGGTGTTGATTATTGGCTCAAACAACACATGTCTAAAACCAACAATTGATTTCGGCTACTTTTGTGGTCAAAATTGTTGGATGGCATGCTACATGTGGGAAACAAAAATGGATGCAATTGTGCCTAACTCTTTTGACTTGATGGTAGGCCTTTGGCCATTGATGTCTTTGAGAAGCTTTTCTTTGGCTATAAAAGAAGAAGCAAGGTGCAGCCCTAGAAGTTGAGATAAGAGGGAGGAACAAGGAAGAAGGAAAATAGCAAGAAGCCATTCGGCATAGAGAAGAATTTTCTCAAATTGTCTTGCTTTGTATTTTTGGTTTTCTCTTCCTATTGTAAGTGTGAGAGCTTGGGTTATTCGGGTCTTTGGGAAATTGAGTGATAAACACTATTGTATGTTCTCATTGATTATAGTGGAATACTCCGTCGTCTCCAAACTGGATGTAGGCATTGCCGAACCAGTATAAATCTTGGTGTTCTTGTTGGTATTGTTCCATTTATCTTTTGTCAGTTATTGTGGTTTATTTTTCACTCACACTTGGTTGACGCTTCCGCACAACAAGTGGTATCAGAGCCCAGTTTTTTCGACTAGGGTTTTTCGTGGGAGTGAAAAATTTGTTGGCGCTACAGTCCCGTGAATAGTGCCGGGTAGATGGCTGGAGATCAAGATGAATCTGGGAAGGGGAAGGAGTCGGCATCGTCTTCGTCGGCACCTACATCCAATAGACATCCAATTGCTACTACAAGGTTAGAGGTTGATAAATTCAATGGCTCTAATAATTTTGGTATGTGGCAATGTGAAGTTATGGATGTGTTGTATCAACAAGAGTTGGATATGGTTCTGGAAGATAAACCAGAAGATATTGATGACAAGCAGTGGACGCGAATTAATCTTCATGCTTGTGCTGCTATTCGATCGTTCCTTGATAAGGAGTTGAAATACCCGTATATGAAGGAAACTTCTGCTAAGGAGTTATGGACGAAATTGGAGGAGAAGTATATGACCAAGAGCGCAGAAAATCGGCTTTTCCTGAAGAAGCGACTCTTCCGATTTCAGTATCGTCCAGGTATCTCTATGCATGAACACCTCAATGATTATAATAAAATACTTGCTGATTTAGCAAACCTTGATGTGAAAATTCCTGACGAGGACAAGGCACTATGTTTGTTAAATTCATTGCCTGATGATTATGATCATTTGACAACTACTATGTTGTATGGAAAATCCGAGGTGAAACTTGATGAGGTGTCTGCGGCATTGGTGAATCATGAGTGTCGTAAGAAGGAACTGAAGACTCACAATTCACAAACCGAGGCACTTATTGCAAGGGGTCGAACAGAGGAAAGAAAATCTGGGAAGCGGGGAAAATCTCGTTCAAAGTCACGAGGGAAGTTTCCTGCTAAAGATGAATGTGCTTTTTGTCGCCAAAAGGGTCATTGGAAGAAAGACTGCCCCAAATTGAAGAACAAAGAGAAGGAGAAAGCGGGTTCTGAAGCAAATATTGCAAAATCTGGAGATGATGATGATTTCGAGTTTGCTTTGGCTAGTTCATATGCTGATGGTCACTCAAATGAGTGGATTTTGGATTCAGGTTGCACCTATCATATGTGTCCCATTCGGGAATGGTTTTCTACTTTCGAGGAGCTAGATGGTGGAGTTGTTTTGATGAGTAATAATAATGCCTGCAAAACACAAGGGATATGCAAAATCTGTTTGAAGATGCATGATGGAACAGTCAGAGAATTAAGTGATGTTCGGTATGTACCGGATATGAAGAAAAATCTCATCTCACTGGGTGCATTGGAATCTAAGGGTCTCAAGATCACCATGGAGGGTGGAGTTCTTAAAGCTGTGTACGGGGCACTGGTGGTGATGAAAGGTACAAGACGAAATAACTTGTATTTCTTGCAGGGGAGTACAGTTATTGGTGGAGCAGCTGTCACCGAAGCTGCTGACGCATATAACACAGACACCACGAGGTTATGGCATATGCGTCTTGGGCATGCTGGTGAAAAAGCGTTGCAAGGATTAGTGAAGCAAGGCTTATTGAAAGGTGCAAAGGCATGCAAATTGGAATTCTGTGAGCATTGTGTGTTGGGTAAGCAAACTAGAGTAAAATTTGGCACTACTATTCACCACACTAAAGGCATTCTTGATTATGTTCACACTGATGTTTGGGGACCTTCCAAGAATGCATCTTGGGGAGGTAGCCATTATTTTGTCTCCTTTGTTGATGACTTCTCTAGAAGAATATGGGTGTACACCATGAAGCGTAAAGATGAAGTCTTGAAGATATTCCTGAAGTGGAAAAAGATGATTGAAACGCAAAACGGTCGAAAGATCAAGACTCTCAGATCAGACAATGGGGGTGAATATAAGTCTGATCATTTCTTGAAAGTTTGTCAAGATGAGGGTATTGTGAGGCACTTCACGGTTAGGGAGACACCGCAACAGAATGGGGTGGCGGAGCGCATGAACCGTACTTTGCTTGAGAAAGTCCGGTGTATGTTGTCTAATGCTGGTTTAGGCAAGGCATTTTGGGATGAGGCAATTACTTATGCAAGTCATCTCATTAATCGATTGCCAGCTGCTGCGAACGAGGGCAAAACACCCATGGAGGTATGGTCTGGTAAACCTTGTACTGATTACAAGTTTTTACACATATTTGGTTGTCCTGCTTACTATTATGTCAGAGAAAGCAAGTTGGATCCAAGAGCAAAGAAAGCTCTATTTATGGGCTTTAGCACTGGCGTGAAGGGATACCGACTCTGGTGTCCAGATGATAAGAAATTTGTTGTAAGCAGAGATGTTACTTTTGATGAGGCTGCTATGGTTAATCAGAACAAGCATGAAGGTGAAACTGAAGCGACCGAGACCATGAGTAGCTCAAAACAGGTGGAGTTACTGAAAACTCCAGTTGTTCCAGTAAGGTCTGATGTTACAACCACTAGTCCTACAGTTAATTCTGATGAAGAGGACGAGGATGATGAAGAGGAAGCACTTACCCAAGAGCCTCCACAACAACAAGACTATATTGCAACCAGAAGATCGAGAAGGGAAATTCGAAAACCTGCTCGATTTATTGATATTGTGGCGTATGCACTTCCCGTTATTGAAGATGATATTCCATCCTCCTACAAAGAAGCTGTCATGAGTTCAGAGTGCGAGTTGTGGAAGAAATATATGGATGAGGAGATGAAATCTCTTCATAAAAATAAGACTTGGAAGCTGGTTCAGTTACCAAAGGGGAAGAAAGCAATTGGTTGTAAATGGGTGTATGCCAAGAAGATGGAATCTTTGGGAAAAGATAATGTAAGATTCAAAGCCAGATTGGTAGCTAAAGGCTACGCTCAGAAGGAAGGCATTGACTACAATGAGGTATTTTCTCCTGTAGTAAAACATTCTTCTATTCGTATTCTGTTGGCTTTGGTTGTGCAGTTTGACCTTGAGTTGGCCCAACTTGATGTCAAGACTGCGTTCTTACATGGTGATTTGGAGGAAGAGATTTATATGTCTCAGCCAGAAGGTTTTAAGGTTGCTGGAAAGGAAAATTGGGTTTGCAAATTGGAAAAATCATTGTATGGCTTGAAGCAGTCTCCAAGACAATGGTACAAGAGATTTGATCGATTTATGATCGGGCAAAAGTACACAAGAAGTCACTATGACCATTGTGTATACTTTCGCAAACTACAAGATGGAACCTTCATTTATTTGCTTTTATATGTTGATGATATGCTTATAGCATGTAAGAGCAAAGTGGAGATTGAAAGGTTGAAGACTCAACTAAGTAATGAATTTGAGATGAAGGACTTGGGAGAAGCTCGGAAGATACTAGGTATGGAAATTGAAAGAGATAGAGCGAAGGGCAAGATTAGTCTGTGTCAGAAGCAGTATTTGAAGAAGGTACTACAACGTTTCAGGATGAATGAAAATTCAAAACCGGTTAGTACACCTCTTGCCCCTCATTTCAAACTTAGCGCTTCTATGTCTCCTAAAACGGTTGAAGAGAGTCAGTACATGGCTCAAATTCCTTATGCAAATGTTGTTGGTAGTTTGATGTATGCTATGGTGTGTACTAGGCCTGATATTTCACAAGCTGTTAGTATTGTCAGTAGATATATGCATAATCCAGGAAAAGGGCATTGGCAAGCTGTGAAATGGATTCTACGGTATATTCTGGGTACTGTGGATGTTGGTTTATTGTTCCAGCAGGATAAAGTAACTGGTCAATGTGTTGTTGGATATGTGGATTCTGATTACACAGGTGATTTGGACAAGCGTAGGTCCACTACTGGTTTTGTATTCACTATTGCTGGAGGTCCAGTAAGTTGGAGGTCGATTCTGCAATCTACAGTTGCTTTGTCGACTACTGAGGCTGAATACATGGCTGTAACAGAAGCTATAAAGGAAGCCATCTGGCTTCAAGGGTTGCTTGATGACTTAGGGGTTCAACAAGATCATGTGGATGTTCATTGCGACAGTCAGAGTGCTATTCATTTAGCAAAGAATCAAGTTCATCATGCACGTACGAAACACATTGATGTGAGGTTCCATTTTGTTCGTGAGATTATTGACGAGGGAGATATTCTTCTTCAGAAGATTGGGATCGCTGACAATCCTGCGGATATGTTAACAAAGCCAGTTTCGTTGCACAAGTTTAAGCACTGCTTAGACTTGATTGGCATTTGTAAAATTTGTTGATTGCCCCATGGGGGATTGGGAGACGACTATTTGGAGTTCTACTTAGAGGGTTTGAGCCAAGGTGGAGATTGTTGATTATTGGCTCAAACAACACATGTCTAAAACCAACAATTGATTTCGGCTACTTTTGTGGTCAAAATTGTTGGATGGCATGCTACATGTGGGAAACAAAAATGGATGCAATTGTGCCTAACTCTTTTGACTTGATGGTAGGCCTTTGGCCATTGATGTCTTTGAGAAGCTTTTCTTTGGCTATAAAAGAAGAAGCAAGGTGCAGCCCTAGAAGTTGAGATAAGAGGGAGGAACAAGGAAGAAGGAAAATAGCAAGAAGCCATTCGGCATAGAGAAGAATTTTCTCAAATTGTCTTGCTTTGTATTTTTGGTTTTCTCTTCCTATTGTAAGTGTGAGAGCTTGGGTTATTCGGGTCTTTGGGAAATTGAGTGATAAACACTATTGTATGTTCTCATTGATTATAGTGGAATACTCCGTCGTCTCCAAACTGGATGTAGGCATTGTCGAACCAGTATAAATCTTGGTGTTCTTGTTGGTATTGTTCCATTTATCTTTTGTCAGTTATTGTGGTTTATTTTTCACTCACACTTGGTTGACGCTTGCGTACAACACATGGCTGGTTCAGTCGTATCATATCAGCTAAACGAGTTCTCTTCCGTTGTAAGCTAGATGAGTTTCATAACTAATAGCATGCCTATGTTTGTCAAACAGAACTGAGATCAATAAGCACCAGCTATACAAAAAGAACTATTAGAACAATAATATGTAGAGAACCGATTCGCTGCCCTAACGGTATCAAAATTGTTTTTACATTGCTCCAGGAACTGGAATTGCTCCTACCAAGCTTAGTTGAGTAGTAATTCAATCAACAACGTTACAATTATCCAAATATCAAAACGAACTCCAAATCTTCGCGAACTATGTTTGCTTCGAAAAACCTTGAATAGTCTCCAGAAGATGCTGTATTCTGTACTTCATAACAGGCTGACCTTTACGCGTTTTCTTAAGCATCTTCTCTCTAGCAGACTTCCTTCGTGTTTCCGCCTTTTCTCGCTCTTCCTTCTTCGCCTGAATAATATCCTCCCTCTCCATTCTTGCCTTCTCTTCATCTTCATGTTTCATCTCATACACTTTGAATATACTACGAGCACCGTACTTGTTTTTCTTCTTGTCGTTCCTACTCATCTTACTACCACCTCCAGTTTCGTTCTCCTTTTTACTACCATCTCCAGTTCCATTCTCCATTTCACTACCACATTCTGTCTCGTTCTTCTTCTTACTAACATACTCCGTTCTGCCCTCATTTTTACCATATTCGGTTTCAATCTCCTCCTATACACCGAAAAATAAACAACTTAAGGTTTCAACCCCAAACTGTGCTTTCACAACAGGATTTCAATTGGGTTTTCTTAACAACAATTCTTGTCCCTAAGTTCAAACAAAATCCAATGAAACTTAGGGGTGGTTTGGGAGTGAGGTGCTTAAAAAAAAAAGCATCTATGAAAAAAAGCTGTGAGGGTTTTAGGTGTTTGGTAAACTGAAAAAAAAAGGCTTATTTTGGAAGCTGCTGTGAGAATAAGCTGAAATCAAAGGAAAAAGCTGAAGCTGCTATTTGCAGCTTTGGAAAACTGGTTTTTTTTCAAAGCACACGGAGCTACAGTGCTCCTTTAATGAAAAGACCCACTATCAGACTGTTTTTTTTTTCTTTTCCAAAAGCTCTTTTACAAAAAAGTTTACCAAACACTCTGCTGATTTATTTCACAGCCGCTTATTGTCACAGCACAGCCGCTTATTCTCAGGGTATGTCCAGAGATTTTTGAGGCCCGGGGCGACGTCAAAAAAAGTGCCCTAACTTCATGTAAGAAAATTATTTATTTTCACACATAAGACATTGATAAAATTATACTTAGAAAAACACTTCAAACTCAATAATTTAGAAACACAAAAAGACTACTTTATTTTGTATTGAGAGAGGGAAACAAAAAAAACTTCGGGCCTACAAGTAGATAGATGATGAGTTTTGTTTTTCATCTGAACTTTGAATGTGTTTTTGAATAAATTGTGAGGTGTTTTTTTTCTTATTTACTAACCTTGTCAATATGAGACTAAAAAATAGTGATGTTTTCGAGTCTTTAATTGATATGTATTATTAATGAATGGGCACTAAATTTAACATTTTGATAACACGTCATATAATTTGCAAATTTGGTCTACGTATTATTCTTTGTTGAATATTAGACTTGAATTAAAACGAATATTTAAAAATAACAACCCACATAGCCACTATATAGTAACTAAAAATAAATTAACAACCAAACAAAAATTTGTAAAAATTGAAAAGAATAAACATGCACATAACATTTCGAACTTAGGACCTCTTGTTAATTTTAAACATAAAAAATCATTGTTTATAATTAAACTTCTTGATCCTTTAACCAAATTTTATAAATTTATACTCTTATGAAAAAAAATTTGTAAAAAATGGAAAGTAAATAAGCACACATGGTGTTTTGAACCCAAGACCTCCTCATTATTTTCAAATGACAAACCACCACTTCTAGTAAATTTATATGTCTTTGAACCAATTTTTATGAATTTATACTCTTATAAAAACATATATAATATACCGCCTTAATAATTTTGGTGCCCCTAATTTTTTTGGGCCCCGGACGGTTGCCCTGCTTGCACTGGGCCTGGGCCGGCCCTGCTTATTCTTACAGCAGTTTTTTTTCAAAACACAGCAATACCAAACAGCCCTTAAGCCAAAGAAATCAAACCTCGAAGCGCCTTATCGCCAATGGAGGATTGCCCTGCTGTTGCTTCAGTGACTTCTTATACTTGTTCACATACTTGGAATTCTTGTAGAACTCTTTCTGCTTCTCTGATACAAAATCAGAACGAACCCAGTTCGTTAAAATCATCATAAATTCATACCCAACAATCAAATAAAATAAAATTAAAAGATCATATAAACAGGAAAAATATTGAAACAGAAACAAATTAAAATTAAAAAATTGAAAGAAAAAAAAAAGCAAAATTGAACAGAGTATAATCAAAATGAAATTGAAAGAGATGGCTTTTTATACTGATCAAAGCTGGGTTGAAGTAGCTGCTGTTCGATTTGGCGTTCGCGAAGGCCTCGAGCGAAAGCCCTTGCCCGCCCATCCTCCTCATGTTCTTCTTCTTCTTCTTCATGCTATTCGATCTGTTGAATTTCTCTCTGTTTTCTTCGTGCTTTGGGTGTCGATTCATCATTGCTGAGCGGAATTGGAAAAGATTTAGAAATTGATGAAGGAATTGGGGAAGGCGGACGAATTGGAAACCCTAATTTGCAGATTGGGGTCAAGTGAAACCGTGTGCAAGTGTAAAAGAGAGACTCGCAGAGGATTTCCCCCAAGCAACACCAAAGTACTTGTGGGCCGTTGGATTTGCGTCGACGGCTATGATTTCTTAGTGTGGAAGAGAGGGATATGCAGAAAATCCGACGGCTATGATTTGAATCGACGGAAATAGATGATTTGATCTCATTTGCATGATGAGAGATTTTCCAGTGATACGGAATACAGGCACATACTACATATGTTATCATATAAGTGGAGAAATACTTGAAACAAAGACTTTCATCTACTTGTATAATATCATATGTTGAAAAATAAATTCCAATTTGTTGACTATTACTTATCAAATCTTGCTCTATAATTTGGTTTGATCTTGTAGTTCAAATAATTTCGTATCATGACGTATTCGTAATAATATGGCGCACCATCCCTTATTTTGGGCTCATTGAAAAATCTCTTGTGTATGACAACTCTTATACACACACTTAGAGCGAGAAGAGAGTCTATAAAGGATATAAAATACTAGAATGAACGGTTGCTCTCTAAATTTATAGTGAGTGTCCATATACAAAATGTTTTTTTTAACAACTTTTGCTAGGTTAACTTAGCAAACATGTACATTTTTAACATTCTATCATCAATTTTTACATCTTCAACAAGAATATTAAAAATGAATTAGGTAAGGGTGACTGCCTACTAGCTAGATAGTAGATAAAGTTTCACTACATTTGTGATTAGATTAGAATTCGTTATCCTATTTGCAGTACGAAATTACTTTGGTACGAAAAGGCCACATGGTAGAACAAACCAATAATATTATTACCAAAGAAAAAGATAGGTAGAGATGCATGTTAACATGACTTAATCAAAACTGTTCAAATAAAAGATGAGAAAATGAGAGAGAGATTATGATGGGAGAGAATCCTCCTCCCTCAAAACTGGTATTGCAATACATGCACGATTTCAAAGACATGCATGCATCTCATCTGTATTTATAGAAAAGGAAAAACTATATGCATGGTATAATTGCTATGCTAATACGGAAAAGTACGTGATATTTTCTTATGTGATAAACCCTAATAAGGAAATTTAAACAAGAAAAAAACTGCAAATAAGGAAAATTTTAAGCAAAGGAAAAAACTACTCATATGGAAAAGTATATAATTTTTCAATAAAAGTTTTAAGAGACTTAACAAATATTAATAGTATATAATAACACTTAACAGCCTACCAACCATGGCTATTAAATTTTTTCAAATACTATTTAAGCCGCAACTCAATTTTACCATTGCATCGACCCTCAACACAAATATTAATACAAATCAAACGAGGACCAACGATTTGATCCGTCCGAAGCTCCAATTCGAGCTTATTGCAACTTACATTATACAAGTTGGCCTTGGCACTTTCAATGCGGCTTTTCCTGCGGATCCATTCAAATCATACTACTTGTACATCGATACTGGGAGGAGCCTCTTATGGAATCTGTGTGAGGATTGTCAAAAGCCTCGAAACGAATGCTTTCGTAGCAAGGTGCCTCCTTACCCTAACAGCCAGACCAAATCTTATCAGCCTCTCCCTTGCCGTCGCCATCCTCTTTGCAAACCAGGCAATGCGTCGGGGATTTCTGCTCCCAGGACCTTACGTACATGAGCAGCTCCGCCATCTGTACCATTCTCGCATGCACAATCTTCTCGCGATATTAACTTTTTGATTATGTTCTTTTGATACAAACAAAACGTTGAGACCTCGGTGCAAGAGTGATTGTCTGCTTTTAACAATTTAACATAGAAGTCTTTTTGTAGAGTACTAAACTATTTAGACACACAAAGCTAACCTCCTTACTGACACTCTCTAACAAATGTCAATTTTGTGTGTTTGCATGAATATTATTTTTGACATAACATATGCTTTTAGAGGATCAACAAATATGTCATTTTTATGTCTAAAATGAGCACTACTGATTCTTATACATATAGATATTTTTGCATTTGCAGACTCCCTTCATTAGATTTTTGTTTGGTTGGTTGCTTGGTTTGCAGGTGAAACTTTCCATTTTTTGTCAACCAGTGGGTGGAAGGAGCCCGTTGAAGGCGTAGTATTTGGTGTTGTAAAAACTAAACCAAACAATGAAGCAATAAAGAAATACACAACACATGTGAATTTAGAGTTCCTTCAATATAGGAACACCTCTCTAACAATAGAAGTTTTATTGAATTCCAACGAATACAAGATAACCCACAAAATCAAAGTGCTCTCATGTATACAAACTTATGCCTGTTAGACGAAGTCAACCTCAGGATAATTCAACCGTGCATTGAGGAGTCCAGCGTACTTCCAGACGTTTGTTTCTGTTTTGAACTCCTCACTGATTAGGTTTCATTGTTTCTAGGATGTATATCTGTAATCTTGTAATCCGTAGTTTTCTGTTATGGATTCCTTGACGTTTTGAAACTCCTTGCAAATAGGGTTTTCAAACCCTCAGTTGTTATCATGTTGAGATTATAAATACAGGCAACCCATAGTTGAATGGGTATGCAAACAAAGTGAAATACCTACGATCTTAAGTTTTATATGGTCTCTAGAGCCTTTTTTGTCTAACGACAAAGATCCTAGTCCTGTCATCTTTCCCAACACCGCTTCCATGGCTGAAAACAATGTTCCAGTTGTTCCTGTGGTCCACCCCAACCCCCAAACTCCTACCTTCCAGCCATTCTCCATTGTCGTCAATATCAAATTAGATAGGACCAACTACCCACTGTGGTTGGCACAAATTCTCCCTATTCTGAAAAGTAGGGATCTGATGGGCTACGTTGACGGCACGGTGCTATGTCCTGCAAAACATGTTGATGGTTCGACTACTGTCAATCCTGCGTACACAACTTGGGTGCAGCAGGATCAAATGATTCTTAGCTGGATTAATGGCTCTCTCACTGCTTCTGTCTTGTCTGTGGTGGCAAGCAAACGAACGACTCGAGCTACCTGGGAAGCTCTTGAGCAAAGGTATGCATCCACGTCTCAAAATCGAATTTTGTTTTTGAGAAATGCGTTGTTGCAGACCAAAAAAGGTGATCTATCTGTGGCGGATTACCTGGATCAAAATCAATCATGCTGGTTAAGCGAAAAAGTTCCGACACATGTTTATGTTTATGTATGATTAGTTTGAGATACCGTTGTATACCATTTGAGTGTAGATAATTTCTCTTGTGAATGAAAGCTGTAAAAAAAGCGTGACTTTACTAAACAAGCAAGAAAAGCCTTTTCTAAATTTGAGTGTGTAAAATTTTGAACTTGAAAGGTAGAAAAAGGTGAGAAGAAATGACGATGCAGCAGATGACACAGTGGTGGTTGTACGACAGTCACAGCATCTCCAAAAGCTCCCCATGGCTTCAAACCACTCTCTCTGGTACCAATTTTTATCTGTATTAATTTGTGACCGTTGACATAGTTCTAAACTTCTGAAATTTCGAAGTCTGGTGCTTGGTTTTTTAATAATTGAGGTGGGGGAGTAGGGGGACAATATAAAGTATGAAACTTTTATGCAATTTGAGTGAATAAAGTTGGGAGAATGGTTGGTGACATTGGAAATTGATTACCCAGTTGGGTTTTTTTTTTTCAAAACAAAGACGTGAATTTGTTCTCCTTCATTAGTATGGACCTCTTGATCCCTTGCTCAGAGCAGGATGGAGGCAGAATAATGTACCTGCTCTAGTTTCATACACCGTGACCTGAAATAGGAAACGAGGTGTATGAAACGGGGGCAGGAAAGTCTCTCAGGTGGAGGGATCCTACACACGACGGAGTGGTAGACTAGGAACTAGAAACACGTGTGATAACCCTAGCTCAAATGAACAACATCACGTGAGGGCGGAGGGGGCGTTGAGGGAGAGCGAAAGGTGCAGTCGCATAGGACCCTAAATTTTTGCCATCTAATATCAAGTAATAATGTTCTATATTTAAAATTTTTGATTTGTTAGCACTTTAAAACCGCATTGTCACTCCTTATTAGAGATTTTTTTTTCTTTCTAAATATAAAAACTTGCAGTACAATGAGATATTTTGTGTGTCTAATAACACCCTAAAAAACGAAAGTTTCTTAATTTTATTATATAACAACGTTATACATTCAAGTAAAACTTTAAAGTTAGAGGTTTGAAGTTTTTTTCTTCATATTTGATTGTCTATGATAAAACTGCTTTTGATTATTTAGTGAAGGTTATGTTTGTAAATCTTTTCACTTTTCATTAATGACACTTGTAAACATGCAATTAGTGAGTGCTAAAGTTTGTTTTTATTTTTTATTATTTTTTATAACAAACGATATTATATACACTAAGATGTGGGGGAGTGGGCTAACAATAATGTGGTTTAAATTCGTCTTTGAAGATAATTGAACCGAAGACCTCTCACTTCCAAGTGAAGAGGAATACCACTAGACCGTATTACTAAGTGGCTTTGTTTTGATTTAAGTGAATGTTTTCTAGTATCAATATATTGTCATACTTTTATTAATACTTAAAACTATCTTAAGGAGGGTCCATTTTACAAATTTCACCCATGACCCTCAAAATTTCAGAGACGGCCCTGCGTGAGGGTGTAACGATCACACTAAAATTACTCCAGGGTGGAGGGGTACCCCATTACACATGATGGAATGGTAGACTAGGAGGAACTAGATGGGATAGGGGTGGGGAAATTAACCCTGGATTTCACCCACCAAGAGGATGTACTATATCTTATCATCATGTGACTCTAGTTCTTAGGTCATATGTAAAGTCACGGTTTTGATGATTAGATACAGTACAATACTGGGTCCTAATGGTGATCCTCACTGCTGTACTGTACTCCACAGAAAATTGTTAAGTTCTGTTTTTTCTATTTACCCTTCCAGAATGATTTTTCTCTGTAGACTTTATGTGCTCTGTTTATGTTTATGGCTTCCTTATGTTTTGGACCCACTTGAATCTAGTTATTTCCAAAAGAACCTTATTAGGCACATAATGCATCTTCTTATTTCTATTTTACAAGACTATATTGTATCTTAACCTATTCTAATTTAAGGGAAGAGAGGGTCCGAGCTTGGGTACAAGAGGGAGAACGCCGTCTTAAGTAACTAACCTAACACACATCTGCAACACCTAATGTAAATCTATTAGTGTGTCCATAATTCTTAGTGAAATTGTAGCGTTTACCAATTTGTTCATGTGAACTATTCACTTCACCAGATGATGTTTTCTTTAGGAGAAAATTGATGGATGTTTATTTTTTTCAATGGCAGAGCTAGAGCACAAAACAGAGGCCATGCCAAAGCTGATCGGCATTGTGGAAGAATTCTATCGCATTCACCGTTCATTGGCTGAGCGGTGTGATCAAGTGAAGTCTGATTCCGGAACACGCTTGCTGACAACGATAGGGTCTCCATTCTCTTCAACCAAATGTTACTCTGAGAAGTCGATGAGCGTTGTGGATTTGAGCTTCGATAGCCACACCAAAACCTATGATGAACCTGAGAGGAGCCTTCCGAATCTGAAGTTGATGATCCTGAACCGGAGGATGAACCCTGAGTTGACGAAGAAACAAAAGAGAATGCCTTTAGCAAGGTTAGCAAAGACGAGGTGAGGAAATTGAGGGAAACGATAGCGAGGCTCGAGGAAGAGAACAGAACTCAGAAGGATGAACTGCAGCAGAAAGATGAAGTGACGAGAGAGGTCATAAGACAGTTGAGTTTAGCAGTGGATATGGTCAAAGAGGAGAATGTGGAGCTAAGAAAGAACTGTTTTGCCAGAGAATCGCCGAATAATTCGAGTCCCTTTGCGCTCAACAAATGCACCTGGACATTTTTGAGGAAGTTGTTTAACAGTTCTCCAAAGTCTCATGGAACAATTGTTGCACTCTAGATGTTGTGTTCTACATGTTTGCAGTTTGTATAATTTGTAGTACACATTTTAGATAGATGTGTCAATAAAACGGGGGCTCTCCCCTCTAATTTAATCCAATTAGCAACTCTCTTTAAGTGTTTTCTTTGTAACTACTTTTCAATTATTGTTATTATTCTTCTTGTTTTAATTGCATTGCATGTAGCTGAATCATTGTCTTTTATTCAAGTAATATTGATATAAATCATAAGGGAAGAACTCTCAGATAGCACTATTAGCCCTCGTTTGATAGAGATGATTGACTTGGGTAGGACTATTCACTATATTGAAGACATTTTAGAGGAACAAATGGATGACAAATTTCTTATTTTGTCCATGTTGAAGGTTACTCACAAGGAAAAGATATTACTAATCCTCACGAAAATGGTAGGATTAAAAGGGACAACTGTTTTTCATGAGTAACATTCAATTCATTCGATCAAATGACTGAAAATTGAAAGGAGAGTGTGAAAGGGGCTTGTGGATTTGCCATCCATTTCAAATATAGCGAATAATCCTATCCAAGCCAATTCTTTCTATCAAACGAGGCCTTACTGTAGATATTTTCTCAAATAGCACTACTTACTATAGCAGATAGAAGACACCGACAATTAAAAAAAAACATATTCATATATCAAATTGACAGAAATAAATTCAAAGTGAAAAAATGTGAGGGGAAATTACTTTCCCTGTCACTAAAGTAAATAGTCTTGTTATACTAAAATGTTGCAACATCAAGAATATCAACATCTTTGACAACATTCTCGTATAACAAGACTATTTACTCCAATAACAGGTAAAGTAATTTTTGCTGAAGTATGTGAAAACCATTTTCTCAATGATATTCCTACTTAAGAACAATAATTAACAACAATAATTGAAAAGTAATTATGTTTTGAGTGGAAGGTAAAGGGCAGAGAATGACTTAAATCATGAGAACTTCAATACACATGACAGAAAATTACAACTTTTTTTTTTTTAAACTCTTTTAGATACCTAATCACAATCCATGACAAAATTAACTCACACTAAATCACTCTATAAAACTAAAATAGTTTACAAACATAAAGTGGAAACCACTAGTTACAATAATTTAATCTCTCACCCCAAAATCTGCATTACACATACACAAAAGACCAAGCCAGCAAGCCAAGAACATTACATTTATAGGCAGAGATGAAGTGACAGAAACTGCATAGGAAACTGGGCGAGAGCCTGATGGAGCAAGAGCCTGGTCTGGTCCAGGAGCAACATTGACCTCCGGGTTCGGTGGGCTCGGACTCGCGGGGATGGTGGGAAGAGAAGACTCAGATGGAGAGAGAGGCATACCACCAGGAGATGGAAACAACGGAGAAATATCAGGAGAAAGGGTTGGAGAGGAAGATAGAGGAGCAGAAAGGGTTGGAGAAAGGGTTGGAGAGGAAGATAGAGGAGAAAGGGTTGGAGAGGAAGATAGAGGAGCAGAAAGGGTTGGAGAAA
Organism: Malus fusca; assembly: GCA_035220775.1. Lineage (NCBI taxonomy): Eukaryota > Viridiplantae > Streptophyta > Magnoliopsida > Rosales > Rosaceae > Malus > Malus fusca. Next base: position 34,675,665 of record CM069061.1, on the reverse strand, counting down.
GGGTTGGAGAGGAAGATAGAGGAGCACCCGGAAGAAATGCTGGTGCAGCTGATATGCTTGAAAACTGTGTTTCTGGCTGGGATTGTAAGGCTAGTGAGGAGTGAGAAGCCATGGAAAGTATGAAGATTGCCAAGAATGATGTCCAAAAGGAAGCCATTAATGATGGTATGATTGATCAAGTTCACAAGAGTAGTATGGAGCTTCAATAAATGTATTTTTTTGGGGATGAGAGAGAGGGGATGTAAAGAAAGAGTAAAGGAGTTGGGGGAGAGTGTAAGGGTTAAAAGGGTGTTGTGAGAAAGTGGTGGTGGGGACAGAAATATTATTGTGTGATAATGGAATATCGTCACGTGGTATAATCAATTTACGTCTTGAATAATAAAGAACAATTAACTTGAGGTGAGTAACCAACTAACTAGTTGGCTACGCCACTCTCACAAAGAGTGAGATTGTGTGCATTATGAAATTAGATGATACAAAAATACAGTAAGATCCGTTCCTTTCTTACCCAAGTTTCTGTTCGAACATGGGTTGATTTTAAGTTGTAAAATCAACCGACATCTACTCATATTATAACACATAGACTGATTATGACTGTATTCAAATGTTAATTATATAATAATTACATAGTGGGGACAGAACACAAAGTGCCAAATATAATCGGAAGCTGGCTATGGTAATACAGCTCTGCATGTTTTGCTAAAGGACAAGGCTTGATTTGTGATTTTCTTTCTGTACAGCATGAGGATGAGATGTCTATCTTTTTGCCCCTAAAGTCTTTACATTTTTCTGCTGCCTGAGTCCGTGAACCTGTTATTAGGGTTTTAAACCTTGTCACGAGACTTTGCAGCAGTAACTGAACGACAGTTCATAGTTGCATTCTATGTTGGTAACTCGTGATGACTACAAATGAGTAAGTTTGTACTCTTTGTTTACTGGCTTTTAGAACATTGCAAATTGTAAACCGGACACGTATCGTATCATCCATATTTAATTGTAAGTTACAGTCTAACACATGCACAAAAATTATATATACCCCTCATTCTTCCCGTAAAAAGTAAAGTTTCAGCACACGCATCAAACTTCGGTTTCTCGGGGTCAGCTTATGATCAAACAATGATGACTGAATGATTCTGATTCCATTCCAGTTGCTGTGGTGGTTCAAAATCTTTGGGTTTGTTGTGTATAATATTCTGATCATGGATCTGCTTTTCTGACCGTTAAGCATGCTTTGATTCCGGTCGCCGGTAGATTTGATAAAATAATTGGTTTATTGATGGTGAAGAAAGAGAGCATCTGTGTAGAAAGTAGAATGATGGGCTGTGGTATTTTGGAAGCATATTGGAAGTTACTGGCAGACAGCTTAGTAGAGCATGTGGTTTCTCTTTATTTGCTCCCTTTTTGAAAGTGCAGCTTGCTTTTGGTGTTGGATTAATATCTCTACGGTGCGGTAGCGGCGCCGGTAATAATTTCAGACACGACATATTTATACACGATTAGAAATTCGCTCGACTAAAACATATGCAACAAATTGACAATTTTTTTGACGATTAATATGAGTTATTTAATATTTGTATATCATTTTGCGTTTACAGTCAAGATTTTAGCTTAATGTCTTAGACAACTTTTCAGTGATTATCACGTTATTACGGACGATTAAAATTCATTTATGTTATAACATGTGATTGATTTATTAGAATGAACTGCTAATTTAGTCTTTAAATTATCATTTCAGTGAAAATTAGGTTCTTAAACTATTTTTTTAGAAAAATCAGTCCTTAAATTATAAAAATCTACCAATTACATACCTAATATTATATTCGAAGTTACTATATTCAATTTTCCGTCAATTTAAGTTACGTTACTTGCATGACATACACATGGAGGGTAGATTGGTAGTTTTCAATAAAAAAATATTGTATGGAGTTAACTTTGGAGGGAAAATTGGTATTTTTCCATAAGAAATAGTGTAAGTTAACTTCAGAGGGTAAATTAGACGTTAGATTCGCAACCTATATGAAATGTTAAGGGCTTATAAGCAAAAAAATGACGGTATTACACTCTAAAGTGTGTCAAGTGAATTAAGTTGACGAAAAATTGGATAAAATAGCTTTGAATGTAATAGTAGGGATGAAATTAGCAATTTTTAATGAATTTAGGAACTTATTTTACCAAAAAAATAATTCAGGGACCTAATTTTCACGGAGGTGATAGTTCAGAGACTAAATTGATAGTTCACCCTAATATTATAGATTCATAACATATCATTCATATCGTCTACTCATAGTCATATCATATCATGAAAATTAGTGACACATAATATGATCATCATACTCGAAAGTTTCTAATCAAGCAAGGCCTTCACGATCCGGTAAGCAACAACTATGTGGAATTTATATATAAAGAAATTTTCGAAATTCTTTCGTCAAGCGTTGAGATGGCCGAGTTGGTCTAAGGCGCCAGATTAAGGTTCTGGTCCGAAAGGGCGTGGGTTCAAATCCCACTCTCAACAATTTCTTTTTCTTCCCTTTTGTTTTTAACACCTGAAGGCCTAGTTGGCTTCATATTGTTGGAAGCCCTAAAATTTTGGGCTTAATACAGATTCATTGTTTGGAAACCCTAAAATTTCCGGTGGATGATCCCTATAGGATGGCAATTTGTAGGGCCAATTTGGCCTATTGCAAGTAGGGGTGCAACTCGGGCGGGTTGAACGGGTTAGAAGGTCAACCCAACCCTAATCCAACTATTATAATTCAGGTTCGGGTTTGGGTCGGGTTTTAATCGGGTTCTGGTTGAACTTGGGCGGCCGCCCAACTTTTTCAAGTTTTAATCGGGTTCATGCAAAGTTTGAATTAAAATACTAAAAATACCAAAGCTAGTACCAAAAGAAAAAAACAGAGAGGAACACTTCATTGTCCAAAGTTAGTACCCAACTCAAGTCTTGTCCTTTGAAGCTCCTGCAGAAAAATCAAAGTGTGGCTGCCAGAAAAACAATTGCTTTCTGCAACTCCATGCACTTTTCTATCATAATCCATCAAAAGTCACTAGTGAATCCTCCACGAAGGTGCAAAGGTCATTGAGAAGCATGTTGCACAGCTCAACCCAATCGGGTTTGGATCGGGTTAGGTTGGGTTGGGTTGGGTTGGACAAATGATCAATCCAACCCAACCCAATCAATGAACGGGTTGAAATCGGGTTGGGTTCGGGCGGGTTATAACTAAAAAAAATCCGTTTATTCGGGTTTAAAGTCAGATTGAACATGGTCGGGTTCGGGTTGGCCCAACCCAAGTTGCACCCCTAATTGCAAGAGAAGCCTTGTAAAAGTATTCAGAGATTTAACAAGATTTGCACATATCTTTAGCATTTACATGTATGTGAAGAACCAATGTCATGCCCAATGTCATGCATGCATGTAACCCAACTATTATGATTGAACATTTTTGTTTATACTTTCCGTAAAGCAAATCTAACGCTACAACCAACTTCCTCTCCCCCCTCTCCATCACCATCCCCATCGCCGCCCCTATACTCTCCAATTGTCGGTTGGAGGCGAACAACCTACCTCCGATCAAAAGGAGCAGGGGCGAACCACTGTTAGGGTGTCTGCAGTGGCGATGCTTCTTCCCCCTCCCCCACCCAAAGTAATTCATGAAAACTCAAATATTTACTGATGTGGCTGCCCTACAATATATGAGGGCTCGTTCGTAAGTATATTTAAAATCACTGAAAGTGCTTTTAATACGAGTACTTTTAGAATCAATCTTCAGTAAAAATGCAAGTATACCCTAAAAAAGTATTTGAAGTGCCACAACTGAATTTCCCCTCCCCCTATCCATCGCCACCCCCCTGCGATTTTAAGAACCAATCCTAATCATGTAGGTAATTACATATTTACTATCAATGGAAAAATAGTCATACAATTTGAGTTTAAATCCGCACACAATAAATATTGGGTAGTTAAGTTATAAACTTACACATCGTTGCCTGTAGCTGAATTATTGTCTTTTATTCAAGTAATATTGATATAAATGATAAGGGAAGAACTCTAAGATAGCATTAGACCTTGTTTGATAGAGATGATTAGCTTGGGTAGGACTATTCATCATATTAAATTTATTTTAAAGAAAGAAATGGATTTCTTATTTTGCCCAAGTTGAAGATTACTCATGAAGAAAGGAACAACTATATTTTTCACGAGTAACCTTCAACTTGGACAAAATAAGGAATTTGTCATTTATTTCTTCATTTAAATTAATACCTTTGATAGAGTGAATAGTCATTCCAAACTAATCCTTTCTATGAAACGAGGCCTTATTGTAGTAATTTTCTCGAATATCACAACTTACTATTAGCATATCGACAACACTTATAATAGAATAACATACTGATACTTTATTTATGCAATATCAAGACTATCAACATCTTTGACCACATTCTAATATAACCAGACTATTTACTACAATGATAGGGGAAGTAATTTCCGCTCACCATTTTTTTGCTCGTGTTTATTTTTGTCATTTTAAATTTTAATTCAATAAATAAAATGAGAATAAGAAACTCAAATAATAAGATTGTGCATAAAAAGAAATGAAGGGCAAGAAAACCATTTTCTCAGTGATATTGCTACTGAAGAACAATAATTAATAACAATAATTGAAAAGTAATTATGTTTTGAGAGGAAGGTAAAAGGCAGAGAATTACATGAATCATGAGAACTTCAATACATGCAGAAAATTACAACTTCTAGTTTTTTCTAAAAACTCTTTTGGATACAATAATCCTAATCACAATCCATGACAAAATTAACAATTCCACGACCTGCATTGAACAATACTTGGCTACTCAAATGATGAGTAGGAACTCCTACTTAAAATTGTTCGTTACCAATTTATAGAACTTCGTGTTTATAATCGGAATCGTTCATAATATAAATCACCTTATAAAGATCTGCTTTGCAAAAAAGCAATTAAAACTAAGGTTGTTTAATCATTGAACGGTATAAAAACAAATGAATGGAATTGGTAAAAGCATTACGAACCGTCTATATATTGCTAGAATAGATTGACTAAACGACCTTATTTTTAATTCTTTTTTTGCAGAGATGATCCTTACAGTGTGATTGATTATATGAACGGTTTTTGATTATATGCACAACGCTTTGTGATTCAAATACTAAGAGTTTTGAGTAAGAATTCATACTCATCTTTGAGTAGCCAAGTAATGTTCACCCTGCATTTACCTAACATCATATTAAACCACTCTATAAAACTAACTAAAATTAGTTTACAAACATAAAGTGGAAACCACTAGTTACAATAATCGAACCTCTTCACCACTATTTCTTCTTTTCTTTTGTTTTTTTTTCCTTCCCAGCTACCGTTACCACAAAAATCTGCATTACACTTACACAAAAGACCAAACCAGCAAGCCAAGAAAGAACATTACATTTATAGGCAGAGATGAGGTGACAGAAACTGCATGGGAAACTGGGGGAGAGCCTGATGGAGCAAGAGCCGGGCCTGGTTCAGGAGCAAGAGCCGGGCCTGGTTCAGGGACAAGAGCAGGGCCTGGTTCAGGAGCAACATTGACCTCCGGGTTCGGCGGGCTCGGACTGGCAGGTTTGTGAGAAGAGAAGACTCGAATGGAGAGAGAGGCACACCACCAGGAGATGGAAACAATGGAGAAATGTCAGGAGATAGGGTTGGGGAGGAAGATAAAGGAGCACCTGGAAGCAATGCTGGTGCAGCTGATATGCTTGAAAACTGTGTTTCTGGTGGACTGTAAGGCTAATGAGGAGTGAGAAGCCATGAAAAGTATGAAGATTGCCAAGAAGGATGACCAAAAGGAAGCCATTAATGATGGTATGATTGATCAAGTTCGCCAGAATAGTCTTGAGCTTCAATGATGTATGTTTTTGGGAATGAGAGAGAGAGGGTGGAAAGAAAGAGTAAAGGAGTCGGGGAGAGTGTAAGGCTAAAAAAAAGACTGTCGTGAGAAAATGGTGGTGAAGACAGATAAAATTTATTTTCGATTTTAACCCTTTGAATATTATACCACATAGGAACCTTCTTTGGCTGGGCCTAAATAGTTTTGTTTAGATTTTTCAGGGTGATCGGAACACGGAGTAGTACTTCCCATGTCATTATACAAATGGTGGGATATATGTGTTAAAAAGTTAATAATTTAAAAAATAAAATTTCCTACCACTTATATAGAAACACGTGGTGTACCACTCGTGTTCCGATCATAATGAAAAATTTCTCGTTCTCTGGACCTAAATCAAAAGACTCCATAAAAAACACTAGAAAGCTTAATAACATTAGACTCTTGTGAGGGCACTCGCAGAGCCAAGTACAAGGCTTCCCCAGACTATTGCGTAAGGAGAGTTTTGATTTTTTAAGCTTAAAAATATTACTTTTTTTGAGCTATTTTACAAATTTTAATTGTCTTATTCCACTTAGCAAATGAAAATTTTAAATCTTAAAGCTACTTTTAAGGAAAATAAGAGCTAATAAATATTAAATAAACTTATCACTTTAACTAATATTATAATCTAACACTAGTAAATTAAAACTTCCATACTAAAAATTATTCCTTATCTTATTCACTTGAAAGTTTTGAAGGCTAGAAGCCTAGAAAACATAGTATATGACACGCCCCAACCCATATACCCAAATGACACCCGGCTGGCACATGCTAGCCGACACTCGAGAGCGACGAAAGCCATAAATATATGAATATGCAAGAACATAAGGAAACATGTAATCGAAAAGTCACGCAAGAAACAACAATCATAAAGAATATTCAAACGCTAAAGAAATAATAATAATAATAATAAGAGTCAGTTATAATATAAGGAGAATATCCAACGGTCAACAATCTGAAAGAAAGGATGCACGAATATGTTTAGAGCATACTACTGAAAGAGAGTACTAGTGAAATGAAAGACATTAAGTTACAATTATTCATAAGGAAATCACACGCAAGCATGAGAACACAAGATCACTGGTAGGAAAATGCCTCGAAGCTCAGGTCCTATTTCTCATCACTAAAAGATTAAAATTTTGGTTTTGTAGTAATAATTTTTGCTTAACTCATCCACCAAATAATTTCTGACTATGTCATTATGTGAGGTTGTGACTCAATCTCAGCGGATGAGCTTGAACCCACCATTCACGTAATCAAGTCGTGTTGAGACTGACTTTTACATCAGACTTGTTTGATAGCAACTAAACGGGGGTTTAACTTTATTCAAGATGAAATAAAAAGAAGTACGATGATTGATCATGAAAGCCAACATTTTTACGTGCATGTTACTTCAGGGAGGAAGTCCTAGTTATTTTTATGAGAAGAACTTGCACATCACGAAAATGTTTTCTTGTTTTTTTTTCATTAAATAAAATAAAATATTCAAAAAAAAAGAAGAAGAAGAAGAATGTGGATGTTACACGCGTGAGATCATTAATTAAGGAAAGTAATAATTAAAACAGTTAAACGGGAAACCTAGTTTCTGTTACTTACGGAATGTTGGACAATTAATTAGTTTAATCCAATGAAATTATTAATTTCATTGAATATTGGTTAGTAGAAATATATAAAACCAACCCACTACCACTAGCATTGGTGTTCATATAATACTCTCTTCTTCCCACTTAAGATCGAGAAAGTGCCAAAACAATATACACACCATTGAAATGCAGGAACATAATCGGTAGTAATTATCGTCGGAACCAATCCTTCCGGCCTAACCATGGCCGGATGTCCGAAAGACCAGCTTCGACAATGATTACTACCTTAGTCCTAGAAAGAGATGATTGTCTTGCCTCTCTATGGAATAAATACTCCTACGACCGTCTCCACCTCCACCTTCAAAAGCAATTTTGTGAGCTTCCTCACATGACGTTTTCCAAGCTCTTGCCCCACATACGTGCCCTACTTAGAGGACTATGTGTCCCACTTCAGTATTAGTCCAATGTAGAAAGAGAAATGTGGAGTCTGCAAAATATTGAGTCTCCAAGAAATTGATTGTGAAGGCAAAAAATGTTGGTGGTTCCCACGAGATGGAGGAGTATTTTGGAGGCTTTTTGGTGGTGGCCACCGGGGAAGCAACCGATCTGTACGTATACTGACAGACAGCTTAGTAGAGCATGTGGTTTCTCTCTATTTGCTCCCTTTTTGAAAGTGCAGCTTTCTTTTGTTGTAGGATTAAAATCTCTACAGTCGGTAGGAGTGATAATTTCAAACACGACATATTTACACGATTTGAAATTTACGTGAATAAAAGATATAAAATAAACTCTGATGAGTAATACAAGCTATTAAATTATTATTTTTGCATCAGTTTGCGTTTACCTCTAGGTCCATGAATTAGTTATACTCTTTGCAACAGCCAAAATTTTAGCTCAAGGTCTTTGCATCTTTTTCAGTGATTGTCACGTTATTACGTACGATTACAACTCATTTATGTTATAATACGTGAATTTATTTATTAATTATATAGTTGTTGATTCATGACCTTATAATCATATTGATTACCCATGTTGTATCTTGCAAATTAGTGACACTATGCGGTAATATGACCGTCATACTAAAAAAATTCTAATCAAGCAAGGTCATCAAGATGTAGAAAGCAACAATTGTGTGGGAACTAGTATATAAATAATTTTTCAAAAATCTTACAAGATGGCCGAGTTGGCCTCAGGCGCCAGATTAAGGTTTCCGAAAGCGCGTGGGTTTGAAACAGACTTACTGTTTTGGAAGCCCTAAAATTTCTGGTGGATGATTCCTACAGAACGGTAATTTTCAGGGCCAATTTGGCGTTTTGGCAAGAGGCCTTGTAAAAATATTCAGGGATCTAATAAGTTTGCACTTATCTTTAGCATTTTTGTAACCCCCCCTCTCTCTCTCTCTCTCTCTCTCTCTCCAATCAAAAGGAGCAAGAGCAGTGGACCACTGTTAGGCCTGGTTTGGTACTGAAGTGATTCTGAAAAAAGTGGGTATCAAAAAAAGCTGGGAGCTTTTTTGTGTTTGGTAAACATTCATCTTCAGTTTTTTTTCACAGTTTTTGGTGAAAAAAAGCCAAAAACACAAAGATGCAAAACCCAGCTTTGAAAAACCGGCTTTTTTCACATATGTTTTACATAAAAGTTTACCAAACACTATAATACTGCTTTTTTTTTCAAAATCACTTTTACAAAAAAGTTTACCAAACACTCTGCTGCTTTATTTCACAGTTGCTTATTCTCACAGCACAACAGAAGCAGTTTTTTTTCAAAGCACAGCAATACCAAACCAGCCCTTAGTGGCCACGACCACCCCTGGTTGATTCAAGGAAACTCAAATATCCGTTAATGTGGCCGCCCTACAATATAAAATAATGAATAAAATAGGTTCATGTCCTTCATTTTTTTCATGAATTGAAATCTTATTCTTTTTTAAAATGAAAAAACTTCTTAATCATTCTCGATGTCTTTATTTGAATATTAAATTATTTGCAAATCATTATATGTCAATTTTTAAAATGAAAAAATTCTTAATCATTTTCAAATATATCTTTTTATTATTATTATTTTCATATATTTTTATTTATAATTTCTATCTTTTTTTTTTAATTTATACCAATATTCTTGTTAGTTTTAATTTGTACCCATGATTTTGAATTTTAATATGTACCCATATTTGTTTTGTGAATGTACCCATGCTAATTATATGTTTATGTTTTAAAATATATCAATGCTTATTTCTTAAACTATATTAATAATTACTATGTGTGAAAAACAATATTACTTTATTATTGATTTCTAAGCAATTGTTATATTGTAAAATATTATTTGAATTTATTTAAATTTCATAATTTGTGGAATTTTTATGCATAAATGCATTAGTTAAATCTCTTAAATGATGCAAGGGACCTCGATCATACTATTTAAACAAATCAAGCTTCATTCTAACAATTAAGTTGACTGGGGACCAGAACCAAAATGACCCCGACTTCCGAGATTTGAGAATACATCATCTGTGTTTTGATTAAGGACTTAACGCACAAAAGGATTTTTTTTATCTTTTATTTTTTGCTGTTTTTAATGATGTGCCTCGTAAAGGGAGAGCAAATTACATGAAACAAGTTCACCGTCACGTGGCATCTCGATCCAATAACACATTGCCGTGTGGAAAAAAACTTGCACATTACAATGTATTGTTGAATAAGAGACTTCACGTAACGGTGAACTCGTTTAATGTAAATCCTTCTCCTGCGAAGGAGTCTGTGAATTTTCTAAAGGAAAAAGTAGCATTAAGTCGAAAATCTCCGATCAGTTCCACGTACGTTTTATATACGGTGAACTAATTTTCTGCCTCTTTTCCTCCCAACATGCCTAAAAGCACTTCTTCATATGCACTCAAAATCACCACGTTATACAAATGGCTGGAGGAGTAATGCTTAATTGAATTAGTGCCATGTTTATCATACGTATTATCTAGTAATTATCTATTCCAAACTTCCACACCAAATAACATATTCATAATTAGTCAATTTAGGTGGTAGCTAACTATACCTGAAAACAAAAATATGATCACCGACACATGCATAATCATTGTAACGACCCGTTTTAATTAGTTAAAATTACGAAAATACTCCTAATGATGGAAAGGTTGATTCTCATTGGCTTTCGTCTGTTGACATGTAGAATATTTTATTTTATTTCCATAGCACTCGTCAATACGAACGCGTAGACAATAACGAAATCAAATTTGAAGCTAAAACAAAGCTTCTACGAATTTTTGAACATCAAGGGCATTTTGGTAATTTCAGAAGTTGAGATATTTCTCCACTTTGGGGCCTCTCCTTGGCTAATACATGGCAAGATTATTCCCTATTTATGGGGTGCCCTTTTTCTCCGACTCCCATGATCTCTCTCTAGAACTCTCATTCTCTATCTCCTTGTCTCTCCCCGAGAAACTCTCTCCCTCTCTTCCTTATCCCTCTATCTTCGAGAACTAACCATCGAGACCACCATCACTGGCGAGTTTCCTCCGGCGACATAACCACCCTGCGAGTCCTACGAACCCAAAACTGGGAGAAATCCCTCGTTTTCTCTCTCTCCCTCTCTGCATAGTACCTTCATTGTGCAAAAACCTAATATGGCGAGTTCTCACCGTCCCCGACGAGGTAAGTTCAAAAATCCCTCTAAATCTTCATAAATCGTGTTTAGAACTACGATAAGGTTGTTTTTGAGACAACTTAATGGTGTTTGGACACATAAACCACTTTGGGAAAACACTCCTCAGTTTTCCGACGAGGAACCCAACCTTTGTAGGCTTTTTCCGGTCGATCCCGACCTCGACTCAACCTCATCTTGGTATACTTTTGTTCCTTACCTTCGTATCTTCACTTTGGCTTTTAAATTTTTGGATTTGGCTTAGAAATGAAACCGTTATAGCCTTTTGAAGCTTTCCGGCCTCCTCCTACAAACTCTGGTGTTCTCATTCGCAGAAATTGGCTGACCCACGGCTTGAAACCGGACCTGACCTGCAACCCAATAATCGGCCCAAACCTTTAGGCCATGTAACCGGCCCAACCCATTAACCCTAACCCAAATCCAACCTAGTAACCTAGGCCCAACCCAGCAACCCAAGCCTAGATCCGACCCAGACCCAATTCCCTAATTTAGGGTCGGCGTGTGGGGGGCTGTCATGGTTGGCACGTGGAGCACACGCGCCTTCGCTGGAGGTAATGTGCTCCACCGCCGTTCACGGCGGCGCCGACAACTTTTCTGGTGACCCATCTCGGCACATGGCAGCGCGTGGTGGAACCCGAGGTTCTTCCTTAGGTTTTTCGACTTGCCGAATATGAATCCGCTGTCCGTTTTCCTAAATTATATCGTTTTAGTAGAGTTTTATTAAATGATCTCCATTTGTGTTTAGGTGCATCAGTTGGAAGTGACCCAGTCCTCCCTAGTTCGAGCGGCTCTCCGATAGCGAAATACTTATGAGTGGACCCCTTCTTAAATTGCATGTTTTTATTTTATTTTATAAAATATTAGGCTTGCATGCATTTCATATTTCATGAATTGAATATGTTTTATATTATGTTTTACGGATTTCTATATTTATGGTTTACGGAGAATTTATGATTTATTTAAATTGCTTTTACAAAATATTTATGATTTATTGAATTTACGTTTTACGAAAAGGGGAGCTTTGGCCGAAAAACCTCCGATGCCAAAGTTAGAATTTAGAGAGAAAAGTGTTTAGAGAGTTTTTGGAGTTTTGCAAGAGTGTGGACTTAGGTTTTTAGAGAAAATGAGGTTGAATATATAGAACATGGCCGACCCCCTTGGGAGAGAGTGTGACCGGCATCTTTGGTATTTTTTGGGTGTAATAGGTGATTTAATTGGCAATTAATGGATTAATTAGGTAATAAATCCATTAATTAACCAATTAACATAATTTAAAAGGAATGTTTTGGAGGTTATGGAATAATTACCTTGTGGAGAATATAGGATAATGATGGATGAAATAATTTTGAATTTTTACCTATTTTGGGCATTTTTGACTTGGTTGAGGAATGATTGTCTGCTGCTCGCGCTTAGGAATCCCGTTATGCCTCAAGGGTATTTTGTCCTCTTTTATCCAAAATCCACGTGTCGCCTTGTGATTATTTTTGGCTCCACACATGTCTTTTGTCACTCTCGAGTGGCGGCCAGTATGTGCCATCCATGTGTCATTTGGATATCTGGGTTGGGGCGTGTCAATCATATCAACGTATTGACAATTGTAAATCATAGTATAAACAATATCGATAGCATATTGCTAATGCTTGTAAATAAACATTTCTACATTTTAAAATAATGTAGTCAATTGCAGCTAAGAAAACTTTTTTATTTTTGTTGGAAAAAAAAATAGGGAGAAGTGATGCTACCACATTTCAGGGTTAGGGCATAACACAAGCCTTTTTGACGATTTACAGATGAGGTCTTAGCCCCTTTTGGTTTCACAGATCTCCCACCAAGAGAGATTGCCGATAGCAAGACTCAAACCTGGGTCTTGATCTATCGAATAAAGCAATCCTTACCAACTCAACAACCCCTCGTTAGCCACGGCCTATAAAACTTTATTAATACATAAAGATAAGGATGAAACAAATGAAGATGACATAATATAGTAGGTTTGCTAAGAATGTTTCATATCTTTGCATAATTAATTATATTTCACACTTGCTCAAATTAAATCCGAAATATTTGACCCAAAAAAAAAAAAATCCGAAATGAATGTTGTCACCACTAGATCAAGTTGGAATGAATATAATTAGAGTCTTGCAGACGCAGCATGCATGTGTAAGCAAAATCGAGGACAAGAACTTTCACAGCCTTTTCTTCTTGTCTTTTGTCATGAGTATATCTTCCAAGATACTCAAAATTAAAAAACAGTGCATTAGTTGCATTTGTGTATAATATGAAGCGAAAGTTTGTATGCCATGCACGTATGAACGAAGAACTGAATATGCGGTTAACGAATTAACAGTTAAGAATTTAATAACAAATTTTTTAATTTTATACTGTACATCAATGCATGTATATTGGAAAACCCGATTAAAAAAATAGACAATTAAGTTTAAGCGAGTTTTTAGGCTGAGCCCAAATAAATTTTTTTATTTTTTATTTAAACCCTTTGACTATTATACCACTTGGGGTATAACCATCTTTTTTGTCTGATACAAATAAATATTTTAATAGATATCTTAATCATAATAAACATCGTGGCCCCAGGTAAATAATTATGTAGGTAATTACATATCCCTTGGCAAAATAGTCATACAATTAGGGTTTAAATCCGCACATAATAAATATTGGGTTAAACTAAAAAATAGCTTCGTTGACCAGGCCTAAATAATAATTAAAAAAAAAGGAAAACCTAATTGAGAAATGTCAAAGAGACTCTCCTAAAAGTAAGACTCTTCATAGATCTCTTAGCTACCTTATATTTTTTGCACAATGTTTTATAACGTTGACACAAAAATTAACATTAAACATTTAAGTGATAGAGAATCTATGAAGAGTTTCACTTTGAAAATAATTATAGCGGATGAGGATGAGGGTGTGACTGAGGGTGTGACTGAAATTAATCATAGCGGATGATCTTGAACCCAGCAATCACGTAATCAAGTGGTGTTGAAACTAACTGGTACACCAGACTTGTTTGACAAGAAGGTAGCAATCAAAACCGAGGCTTTCAACTTTATTCAGATGAAATAAAAAGAAGTATGATGATTGATCATGAAAGGGAAAATTTTACGTACATGTTACTTCAGCGAGGATGTCTTGGTTATCTTTAGAACTTGCATGTCACGGAAATGTTCTCTGTTCTTCTGTTTTTACTAAATTTGGGTTTAATTCTTTAGGAAACTAGATTATAATCCCTAAATAAGATCTATTTTTTTATTGAAGTTGGGTGTAAGATTAAATACTGATTTTGGTCCTTTGACATTATATATCACCTAAAATCTAGCTAATAATTATTAACTTTGGTTTAGTTTTATTTTTACTATTATAAATAAAAGATTTTTACTTAATGTGTATTCAATACGGGTAAAAAATTGCTTAAGTGGTAACAATGCATATATGTTTATATGCATGTATATAAATTAATACATAAGTTGTGTACTATGCATATGTACATAAATATATATTCATGTACCGATATATATATGCCTATATATGCATTTGTGTACTTATACATATAAACTTATGTATATATGTGTACCTATATATATGCACCTATATATACATTTCTGCACCTATACATATGAACCTATGTATATATGTGTACCTATACATATGCACCTATATATATTCATGTACCTTTATTATGTATATTGTTTATTGTGTCTGCATATTAGTTTATTTGTTTTGTTTTGCGATTGTCTGTATAAATTTTTATATAGTTTAATCTCATTAGAAAAAATATTTTAAAAAGTCTTCCATTTTTTTTAACAAACAAAAAAAAGTCTTCCATTTTAAATTGCTAAATTTGATTTGTAGAAATAAAAATTCCTATTTTTAAGGCCTAATTGATGATTAAGTTAGGAATTTTAGAAAGAAAATTTGAAAATAATAAAAGTGGGCAGGGGTAATTAATATGATTGATAATGAGTTTTAAAGTTAGGGACTAAAACTAGATTTATAAAAGCATCCCAGTTATAATGAAAAAATAATCTTCTTTAGGTCCTTAAGTCTAAATGCCCCTAATATAATGTATATTCTTCTCACATAGGAGGCAAGATATATATTACAACTTTAACTTACAAGGCAAGATGAAATAATGAAGCCTAACCTAATTATAAGGAATCAAATGCGTAACAAATCCCGCTAATTACAGGCTTATCTAGAAAGTGCTTTTAAAGGATTGAAAGTGATTTTAGAGAAAATATTTTGGGTTCCAAAAGCAATTGAAGTGCTTCTAGCAAGAAGTCTTGTACATAACTGGTGTTTCTTATAGAAGTACTTCAAGTGTTTTTTCATAATTAGCTTGCATTTTTACATAGGACTGGTTCAAAGAGGAATCTCATGTAAATATCATGAAACAAGGTTTCATCTTATTCATGGAGATTCCGTAAAAAAAATAATATATATATATATATATATATATATATATATAAATCTTCTCTAAAAACGTTCTCATTTATTTAAAAAACACTTCCTAAATGAGCCATACATCAAATGTCAACTTACATTAACAATGACCCTAAAAACAATCCGCTAATTACGCTAAATGTCAATTTATGGTAACAACAACCCTTAAAAAAAACAAAACAAAAAAACTTATGCTAACTCCTCACGCCAACAGTTTCTCCTCACTAAATAAAATAAAAAACTAATAGAAAATTAGGAGAAGGATGTGCATGTTACATTCGTGAGATTATTGATCGAGGAAATTAATAATTAAACATAAGCAGGGTCCAATGAGATTATTAATTTCATTTAATATTGGTTACCAGAAATATATAAAACCAACCCACAACCAGTAGCATTGGCGTTCATATAGTACTCTCTCTTCTTCCCACTTAAGCTCGAGAAAGTACCAAAACTGCATACACACCATTGAAATGCAGGAACATAATAAGTTAGTGATCATCGTTGGGGCCGGTCCTTCCGGCCTGGCCACGGCCGGATGTCTGAGCCGGCTCGCGATCCCATACATAGTCCTAGAAAGAGAGGACTGTTTTGCCTCTCTGTGGAAGAAATACTCCTACGATCGTCTCCACCTCCACCTTCAAAAGCAGTTTTGTGAGCTTCCTCACATGTCGTTTCCAACCTCTTGCCCCACATACGTGCCCAAAAACCAGTTTATCCAGTACTTAGAGGACTATGTGTCCCACTTCAGTATTAGTCCAATGTACAAGAGAAATGTGGAGTCTGCAGAATATGATCAAGTCTCCAAGAAATGGATTGTGAAGGCGAAAAATGTTGGTGGTTCCAGCGAGGTGGAGGAGTATTTTGGAGGGTTTTTGGTGGTGGCTACCGGGGAAGCAACCGACCCGTATACTCCGGAGATTGAAGGTTTGAGTAGTTTCAATGGTGATGTTCTTCACTCAACAAAATTTAAATCCGGGAAGGAGTTCGAAAATAAGAAGGTTTTGGTTGTTGGGGCTGGGAATTCAGGCATGGAGATTTCACTAGACTTGGCAAACCATAGTGCTAAAACTTCAATCATTGTCCGAAGCCCGGTAATCAATCACATCATCTCGCTTTGTTTTTAACTTAAAATTCTTTCATGTTTTCTGACGATGCGCTATTCTAAACTACTCTAGTGTACGAGAATATGGCATATGCAAACTGCCTTGACTAATTAACCTAAAATAGCTTATATGATATCTAAATGCAGGTCCATTTTCTCTCAAGGGGGATGGTTTACTTGGCTTTGGTTTTGTTGAAACATTTTCCATTAAGCATGGTTGATTCTTTGCTGGTTCTGCTTAGCAAGCTGGTCTACGGAAACCTAGCTAGCTATGGGATAGAGAGGCCACAAGAGGGTCCTTTTTATATGAAGGTGAAGTACGGCAAGTATCCGGCCATTGACGTTGGTGCCTATCGAAAGATCAAATCCGGCGAGATTCAAGTTTTGCCGGCCGAAATAGGCAGCATAAGAGGCGGCCAGGTGGAACTGAAAAATGGAAAGTCATACCCATTCGACGCAATCATTTTCTGTACCGGATTCAAGAGATCGACGAATTTGTGGCTTAAGGTGACTACTCAAACACCGTATGGTAACTATTTCGTTTTTAATTTTTAATATTTATTGCCTAAGGTGATATAGAATTTGTTACTATTGTGACAGGGAGATGATTATCTTTTAAAAGAAGATGGAATTCCACGACCAAACATCCCTAATCATTGGAAGGGAAAGAATGGATTATATTGCGTGGGACTATCGAGAAGAGGATTATATGGATCTAAGGAGGATGCTCAAAACATAGCCAATGATATCAAGTCATTTCTGTAATGTCCCAAAGAAGAAGTAAACGGCCAAATGCCCGAGAACTTACCTACACTTTTGGCTACCAAACATTCCAAATCAATAAGACGATGTCACGTTGAAAAGTTAAAAACACCCGACGTTGCTCTCGTCCAAAATGAGACGTTGGCGTACATTGAGTGTAGGAAAATATCTCCCCAAGCCCCACTTTTCTATTTTTCCTCTTTCGTTTTTGGTTGTGAGTCATCATGTGAATTTTAAATAAATAATAATGACATTTCATTATTTTTGTTACAGTAACTGAAGCAACTTATGGATACAAACTATCAAAATTGTCACATTAGCTAAGAAATTACAAAAACAAACACCTTGTAACGGCGGAGCTGCTGCGACAGGAGCCAATTGATAAATAATTGTTGGCCGGCGAATCATAACCATATCAAGTTGGAATGAATGTATTTACACAACAGTCTTGTAGACGCAGCATGCCTGTGTAAACAAAAAGGAGGACAAGAACTTTCCTAGCGTTTTCTTCTTTCTTTAGTACCTTCCAACATACTCAAACTTTAAAAATGGTGCATTATTTGCCTGAACTTTCCTAGCCTTTTCTTCTTTCTTTAGTACCTTCCACCATACTCAAAGCTTTTTAAAAATAAAAAGGTGCATTATTTGCCTTTATGTAAAATACAAGCGTAAATTTGCATAGTATGTACCGAATAATAGAGAACTGAATATCAAAAATTTCATGGCAAAAAATTTCATTTTATACTATACGTCGATGCATATTTAATTTTATTCTCAAAAATTCCCAATTAAAAAAATGGAACTTTAACGAAAAGCTCCCGGTACTGTTCACTTTAACGAAAAACCACATTTTTACACTAAAAAGTCAATCTTGGTATTATTTACTTTACCCTTTATTTTGTCTTTATCGTTAAAACTCAAAGTTTTCAAATCATTTTCATTAGTTTTCCTTTAAAAAAATTGACAATTAAGTTTACACCCAATTTTTTAAGCAAGTTTTAGGTTAAGCCCAACTAAATTTTATTTTTTATTTGAACTCTTTGACTATTTGTTGACCCTAAAAACTACCAAGCCTACGTGGCGCGTAGGCCGAGTAATCTATAAGCTAACTACGTCCTTCGGTGAATGCGGGGAGTGCCAACTCGTCGGCCGAGCTCGGCCGATGAGTAAATTTATTGATGTTGCGTTGGGTGCGTTGCTGACTTCTTGATCTTGCGATTGTGGCCGAGGAAGGAACACGTCTCGGCCTTTGGGTTCTAGAGCCTGAAGACAAGACTGCTAACTTAGCGAAGTTCAATATCCAATTCGGCTTCCAATGTGCCGAATGTAGTAACTCGTAACACCTCACTTCGCCGAGAAGGCTGATGAGATGACCTCGACCAATAAGGATTCAGAAATCCTTCTCGACCGAGACTTGGATAGGTAATCAACCG
This sequence comes from Malus fusca, assembly GCA_035220775.1. Classification (NCBI taxonomy): domain Eukaryota; kingdom Viridiplantae; phylum Streptophyta; class Magnoliopsida; order Rosales; family Rosaceae; genus Malus; species Malus fusca. The sequence continues at coordinate 34,656,736 of CM069061.1, read as the reverse complement.
TCCTCGCCGCAGTGCGGAAGATGCTGCGAGATCGGCTGATTCTACGGTGACAGAGCTATCTATGCCGACTTAAGATATCACCGGTTGCTTTCACAGTGCTGTTGATGCCAACGGAAGATGTGTCAGCGAAAAGAGAAAATAAAAAATCTCAGTTGTTGAGAGAGTTTGCGCATGGCAGTTGTGTGTTGAATTTTTTGTCCCCCCTGCTTGTTGCAACGCACCTGTATTTATAGCATTCACTTAGCGCAAAATCCAGCCGTGACCATCAATAACCACAAATAATAATCGTTATGCAAAGATGATTATCCAATAAGAGTCATCGCACTCGACGTCTTTGGTGCTAACCACGCTTTTCAACCAAACCACGTAACTAATGATGGCATGCCAATTCCATCTTTGCTAAAGATAAGCATTGTCGTTCTGTCCATTTCCAAAGCCTAGGCAAATCAGGCTTTATCCACTTCATTTGGCAGCCACAAGTTTGATAATAATTATCCCATGCATGAATCACATTGGCGTAACTAATCTTCCAAGTTGGACTCCACCTTGGTTACCAACTGATGCCACTACATGCTAGGACTCTTCTCATAATGCATGATGCTCAATACCCGGGTTGAATGCTAAGAATTCCAAATTAAATTGACTTGTTCTGCTTGCTTCGATATAGTTTGCTTCACATTTATCTCGTATAAGAAAATATCAAGATAATTCATCATTAAAAAATAATTATAATGATAAAAAATCATAATATTATCCTTTAATAAAAATATCTTCACTTTTCCATCCGACAGTCGAGAACTATGCTTACTCAACGGCCTTGATTATACGGGCCGATGGTGTAAATTTGGGTCCAAACACTATTATACCACCTAGGAACTTTTTTTTTTCTTTTTTTTTTTGAACAAGCAATATTATTTATACTAGACGGTGGAGGAGTGGGCTAACAGTAATGTGGTTCAAATCCACCTTTGACAATAATCGAAACTAAAACCTCTCATTTATAAATGAAGAGGAATACCACTAGACTTAGTATTGAGTGGCCACCTTAGTTGACTGGGCCTAATCATAGCGGGTGAGCTTGAACCCAGCAATCACGTAATCAAGTGGTGTTGAAACTGATTTGTACATCAGACGTGTTTGAAAAGAAGGTTGCAACCAAAACGGGGGATTTCAACTTTATTCAGATGAAATAAAAAGAAGCATGATGATTGATCGTGAAAGCTAAAATTTTACGTACATTTTTCAGCAAGGAAGTCTTCGTTATCTTTACCAGAAGAACTTGCATGTCACGGAAATATTCTCTTATGAAAAAGTTTTCTGGTTTCTTCTCACTAAATAAACTAAAAATTAAGAAAAATTAAAAGAATAACGTGCATGTTACAGGCGTGAGATTATTAATTAAGGAAATTAATAATTGAAAAAGGAAGCAATGTTTCTGTTACTTAAGGAATGTTGGTCAATTAATTATAGTTTAATCTTTGACAAAAAAATTAATTAGTTTAATCCAATGAGAATATTAATTTCATTTAATATTAGTTAGTAGAAACATATAAAACCAACCGACAACCATGTTAAAAGATCAACTCCAGCCTGTTAGTCGGTACAAAGGAACAAAATTGTTCTACATTTCCAACAAAATTGTTCTACCCGTTCATCAGTCATCATGTGGCCAAAAGTCATTTTAAATTTCTTTTTTAAAATTAAACACAAATAATACTTAACGAAAACTGGTCACACGATGTACGATAAATGATTAAATGGATTGATCCTTAGGATCCTCACAAAGAAGACCGGGAGAGGATCCTCGTCCGTTTGTTTGTACTTAGAATATACTACAACTAGCAAAATGTGAGGCTATTATGCATCGCTTATAAAATGTGAGGCTATGATGCATAACTTATAAAATGTGAGGCTACTATGCATAGCTTATAAAATGTGAGGCTATGATGCATAACTTATAAAATGTGAGGCTATTATGCATAGCTTATGTCGGTTGAGTGCATGATAAATATAGGTGTGTTGTTGTAAGTGAACCAACCAAGTGAGAAGTGAGAGTAGTCTTGTAAGCAATGTGAGTGGTTTAGAGTTTGTCTCTAGAAAGTAAGAGAGTATCATAGCTTCTAAATTGTATTTTTGAGAGTTGTTGTGCTGCAATATTTTGTATGTGTAATACCACTAGGTGTTTATATAGTACTCTCTCTTCTTCCCACTTAGGGCTGGTTTGGTATTGTTGTGCTTTGAAAAAAAGCTGTTGTGAGAATAAGCGGATGTGCTGTGAGAATAAGCGGCTGTGAAATAAATCAGCAGAGTTTTTGGTAAACTTTTTTGTAAAAGTGCTTTTGGAAAAAAAAAAAAAAAGTCTGATAGTGGGTCTTTTCATTAAATGAGCATTGTAGCTCCGTGTGCTTTGAAAAAAAAGCCAATTTTCCAAAGCAGCAAATAGCTGCTTCAGTTTTTCCTTTGATTTCAGCTTATTCTCACAGCAGTTTCCAAAATAAGCCTTTTTTTTTTAGTTTACCAAACACCTAAAACCCTCACAGCTTTTTTTCATAGGTGTTTTTTTTTTAAGCACCTCACTCCCAAACCACCCCTTAAGCTCGAGAAAGTGCCAAAACAGTATACAGTGAAATGCAGGAACATAATAAGGTAGTGATCATCGTCGGGGCTGGTCCTTCCGGCCTGGCCACGGCCGGATGTCTGAGCCGGCTCGCGATCCCATACATAATCCTAGAAAGGGAGGACTGTTTTGCCTCTCTATGGAAGAAATACTCCTACGACCGTCTCCACCTCCACCTTCAAAAACAATTTTGTGAGCTTCCTCACATGTCGTTTCCAACCTCTTGTCCCACTTACGTGCCCAAACACCAGTTTATCCAGTACTTAGAGGACTATGTGTCCCACTTCAGTATTAGTCCAATGTACAAAAGAAATGTGGAGTCTGCAGAATATGATCAAGTCTCCAAGAAATGGATTGTGAAGGCGAAAAATATTGGTGGTTCCGGCGAGATGGAGGAGTATTTTGGAGGGTTTTTGGTGGTGGCTACTGGGGAAGCAACTAACCCGTACACTCCGGAGATTGAAGGTTTGAGTAGTTTTAATGGTGATGTTCTTCACTCAACAAAATATAAATCCGGGAAGGAGTTCGAAAATAAGAAGGTTTTGGTTGTTGGGGCTGGGAATTCCGGCATGGAGATTTCACTAGACTTGGCGAACCATGGTGCTAAAACTTCAATCATCGTTCGAAGCCCGGTAATCAAGCACATCGTCTAGCTTTGATTTTACTTAAAATTCTTTCATGTTTTCTGACGAGGCGTTGAAGGAGATATTAACTACTCTAGTATACGAGAATGGCACATGTAGACTACCTTGACTGATTAACCTAATGCACTTCCGCTTAAATTTGTTTCGTGTTTAAGACCATTTTGTTTGTATGAGCTAGCTTATATGATATCTAAATGCAGGTCCATTTTCTCTCAAGGGGGATGGTTTACTTGGCCTTGGTTTTGTTGAAACATTTTCCATTAAGCATGGTTGATTCTTTGCTGGTTCTGCTTAGCAAGCTGGTCTTTGGAAACCTAGCTAGCTATGGGATAGAGAGGCCACAAGAGGGTCCTTTTTATATGAAGGTGAAGTATGGCAAGTATCCGGCCATTGACGTTGGTACCTACCGAAAGATCAAATCCGGCGAGATTCAAGTTTTGCCGGCCGAAATAGGCAGCATAAGAGGCGGTCAGGTGGAACTGAAAAATGGAAAGTCATACCAATTTGACACAATCATTTTATGTACTGGATTTAAGAGATTGACGAATTTGTGGCTTAAGGTGACTACTCAAACACCGTATGGTAACCATTTTGTTTTTAATTTTTAATTTTTATCGCCTAAGGTGATATAAAATTTGTTACGATTGTTTCAGGGGGATGATTATCTTTTAAAAGAGGATGGGATTCCAAAACCAAGTTTCCCTAATCATTGGAAGGGAAAGAATGGATTATATTGCGTGGGACTATCGAGAAGAGGATTATATGGATCTAAGGAGGATGCTCAAAACATAGCCAACGATATCAAGTCATTTCTATAACTTCCTAAAAGAAGTCAAGGGCCAAATGCACGATAAGTTACCTACACTTTTGGTACACTAGCTACCTAACATTCCGAGTCAATAAGGCGATGTCATGTTGGAAAGTGTTCTGTTGGTTTGAAATGAGACATTGGTGCAAGTTGGGTGTAGGTCTCCAAGTCCCACTTTTCTATTTGTCCTCTTTGCTTAGTTGTGAGTAGTATTTAAAATATCTATATAAATATCAATATGCAAATTTATTAGAAATATTAATCATGAGGTGAGTATATATAGGTTCAGTCGAAATTAGAGAAAAAAAGTTTTAAAAACAAAATTCAAAAGTTCAAAATTTGCTATGGGTTTCAACAAATTTTTTATAGTGAATCGATAAATATAATTAATATTTATTGATTTCCCTATATATTGCCAATATAAGATGAAGGTTGCATTTCAACCCCCCATTTCCATATGGATCCTTAATTTTTTGGATATTTTCATGAAAATATTGATAATTTAAACCCTGATTGTGAGTCATTATTTTTTATTGAATATGAAATTTAAATAAATAATAAATGCATTTCATTATTTTTGTTACAGTAAATAATTCGAGTACAACAATGATTTGCCATGCTAACTGAAGCATCTTATGGATACAAATTATCAAAATTGTACACTAGCTAAGAAACTACAAAATCGAACACCTTGCAACGGTGGAGCTACGGCCACAGGAGCCAATCGATAAATAACTATTGGCTGGCGAATCACAACCATATCATCTTTCTAGTTTCTACCCAAAGAGAGATTTTTAGTGTGACCGTCACAAGGGATGGTACATCATGTGTCATTATATAAATGATGAGATATGTGTGTTAAAAAGTTAATAACTTAAAAAATAAAATTTTCCACCACTTAAATAAAAACACATGGTGTACTACCCGTGTTCCCGTCATAACTAAAAATTTCTTCTACTCATGGCTTGCTTCTCCAAGATGTAAGGAATGATAATTTATGCCCAAATAATTCCATCGAAGCCGATTTCCAAATTTGAAACTGGACTGTCACCGATATCCTAATCAACTGCTTGGTTGTCCCCGAGCGAATCCGCGTAGGGCTCCAACAGATCGGAAGATCTTTCGGATGGAATGCTATAGTCTCTGAGAATGCAGGACGAAGCAGCAGCTGCTGCTTCCCTTTCGAACACGGTTATGTAGTTGTCTTCGAATTCAAAGACTTACTTGTCCTTGCATGTTGGTTAAGAGCACAGAATAACCATGAGCATCGGAGTGGGGAGATAGAGTGAAGAGGAAGTATTTATAGGGACATTACGACTTACAGTCTACAAGGTAGGCTAACTGAAGCAACTTATGGATACAAACTATCAAAATTGTCACACTAGCTAAGAAATTACAAAAATGAACCCCTTGTAACCATATCAAGTTGGAATGAATGTATTTACACAACAGTCTTGCAGACGCAGCATGCCTGTGTAAACAAAAAGGAGGACAAGAACTTTCCTAGCGTTTTCTTCTTTCTTTAGTACCTTCCAATATACTCAAACTTTAAAAATGCTGCATTATTTGCCTGAACTTTCCTATCCTTTTCTTCTTTCTTTAGTACCTTCCAACATACTCAAAACTTTAAAAAAGGTGCATTATTTGCCTTTTGTAAAATACGAGCGCAAATTTGCATGGCATGTACCGAATAATGGAGAACTGAATATCAAGAATTTCATGGCAAAAATTTTCATTTTATACTATACATCGATGCATATATATTCTCGAAATCTCCGATTAAAAAAATTGACAATTAAGTTTACACCCAATTTTTTAAGCAAGTTTTAGGTTAAGCCTGTAACAGCCCGTTCCTAATTTTAAGAGTTTTTAAAGTTTTAATAAAAGATTTTACAAAAATACCCTTGGAGGCACGCGCATTATTCGAGGTTAATCGTTGTGTCGTGCCATCTAAGATTTGTTTTCTTGGCATATCCTCGTAATATTCGTCGCTACGGACGCGTGGGCGCAGACGGTTCGTGATTTGGAGTTATATCGAAGAAGTTATTAACGTTTGAAATTTGGGCATTTTAAGAATTATAATTAGTGTAAAATCTGGAATTTCCTTTACAAAAAAAAATGGACGGCCCATATTTAATGAAAATTAAATGGATGGTTGGGATGAGAAGAAAGAAGGTTTTATGTGTGTGTGTGTGCGCGCGCGACTGGTGAAGAATCATGAAGCAGAGGCAGAAATAGGATTGGGCAAGGCTTCCCAATCGGAGAAGAAGAAGAAGAGGGCGAATGGGGAGTGGAGAGAGGAACCAGCTTGGCCAATCGGAACAGAGGAAAGGAGAAAGGAGAGAGGGTGAGAAGCGGAGGAATAAAAGAGAAACGGGTTGGGAGAACCCGTGACCCGCGCGCGACCCGTCGGGTTTTCTACACATTTCCGTCGAAATCCCACCATTTTTCCGGCGAATTGCTTCAAGAAACTTCATGGGAAACACTCTAGGAGCCTTCCTCTATCCATTCCATCTTAAATTTGAAGAGATTTGGCTTTGAAAATGGAGAAAACACAATGAGGGTGCCGCGACTTTCTTATTTGAATTTCACCCAATTCCGAAGCAATTTCTTTCAATTGCCACCACCTATATACTTCTCTTGAGGCCTAGAACAAAGCCCAAGCATGAGTTGGAGCATCGGAGTTGATTTGAGGACGAATTGGAACTCACCCAATTTTAGGGTTCCGCACGGTTTTGGTGGAATTGGAGCATTTCTGGGACAATTGGCCTTGCCCTCAGGTATAAAGTTTACTCTACTCGTTGAGATCTTCAATTCTGTATTTTTTTAGAATATTTAGAAATAGTTGGATTTTCCGGCGAGCCGCGGCGGCCCGTGCGGCGGCGCATGGCCAGTGGCCCGCCAATATCATTCTTAGCATGTGTTTAATGTTCTAGGTTCAGTTTTGATAATTGATGGACGTAAATTGAGTAATTGAACCTAAGTTGGTTACGATTCGTGGTTAGGTGAAAATGTGAATTGACGATCCGACCGTTGGATCGTCACCAAACTTTGATAAGTTGTAATACGTAATATTTGAGGATTATAGGAACTTACGGATTGGGAATCCGATTAACGGATCTTCCGGAATTGGAGTTGTAAGTTCATAAAATAGAATGTTAACCGTCACTTGGTTTTGGAAATTGACGGAGATCCGACCGTTGGATGGTAAGGAAATTTTAGGATGTTGTTTAGAGATGTATTGTGGACCTCTGGAAGTTATGGATTGGAAATCTGAGTTGCAGATCTTCCGGATCGAACTACGTAGTGACGTGTTTTATATAAGTTATTTATTCTATCGATATGATTTCTGAGGTTGGATTTGATTATTGTTCTAGGCGCCGATCGTCATGACGCCTTGATGTGTTGTGCTAGGGAGTTGTAGGGCGAACTTCAGGTGAGTGGGCAGTATTTCTGTTTATACCTATATACTACTGATTTTTCCCAGAAATTGAGTTTTAATGAAAGTATGTTTCTAAAAATGTCATGCATGCATGAGATGAACGATATGAATTATATGAATGATATGAATTATATGAATTGATAATTGATGCATATATATATGTGAATCGGTGATGTGGACGCACATGTGAGTATCAGGTGAGTTTATGTTATTCATGTGCATTGTTGATGTGTTTTATGTTGATAGCTCATAACCTGCAATCATGGTGTTAGTGCTTATATTATTCACCTCGCACCGTACGCTCACCTTGGATCCAAGTAGGTGCATGTCGTACAGACCATGAGAGGGTTCCGACATACTAGTCGTACAGACCACCGAGGTGGTTCCGACTAGTATGTGACTTTAGATTATGTGCACAGATGATTGATGAGAGAAGCACTAGAGCGTATTATTACACCATTCATGTCGTACAGACTACTTCAGGTAGTTCCGACTTATCTGCAGTGTAGTGCCGTACAGGTCACCGAGGTGACTCCGGTTGGATTGGATGTTGAGCTATAGAATTAACCGTACAGGACCAACTGCAGGGTCTCCGGTTAATTCATCATTTCACCTGTTACATTGATGCATCATTCAAACTGTTTTTGAAAGTTTTGACATGGCATACTTTCTGGTTTTAAGAAAGATGATGATTTGAGATTTATGAAAAACTATATGCTATTATGCTATTTTCTGGGAAAGTATACAGGTTTTACAGCGAGGGGTTAGAAATGTTTTAAAGGAAAGGTTTTCGAAAAACTTTGTTTTACTGACCCACTCAATTTTGTTTTGCGCCCCTCCAGGTTCAAGATAGCAGAGCTTCGGGTGGCCACGAGGAATCCAACGGTGTTCTGACAAAATTCACAAAAGTAGGATTCACCCTCGGATGTTATATCATAGTAATTGTATTCTTTAAAGCTTCCGAACTGTGTAAATGGTTACGTCACTCTCACGTGACGGCCAGCATGCCCTCCTTCGGGACGGGGTGTGTCAAAGCCCAACTAAATTTTACTTTTGATTTAAACCCTTTGACTATTATACCACCTAGGAAACCTTTTTTTTTTTTTAACAAACGATATTATTTATATTAGGCAATGGAAGAGTAGACTAAATCTCATAATGGGCTAACAAAAATGTGGTTCGATTCACCAAAGCCTCTCAATTATAAATGAAGAAGAACACGACTAAACCATAATACTAAGTGGCCACCTAATAACCTTCTTTGACTGGGCCTAAATAGCTCCATTGATTGAGTTTAAATCAAAAGACCCCTAAAAAACACTGGAAAACTTAATAATATTAGACCTGTGAGGGTGTGACTGAAATTAATCATAGCGGATGAGCTTGAACCCAGCAATCACGTAATCAAGTTGCGTTGAAACTGATTTGTACGTCAGACGTGTTTGAAAGAAGGTTGCAACCAAAACCGGGGGTTTCATCTTTATTCAGATGAAATAAAAAGAAGCATGATGATTGATCTTGAAAGCTAAAATTTTACGTACATTTTACTTCAGCGAGGATGTCTTCGTTATCTTTACAAGAAGAACTTGTATGTTACGGAAATATTCTCTTACGAAAATGTTTTCTTGTTTCTTCTCCCTAAATAAAACAAAAATTAAGAAAAAATAAAAAGAGTAACATGCATGTTACAGGCGTGAGATTATTAATTATGGAAATTAATAAATAAAAAAGGAAGCAATGTTTCTGTTACTTAAAGAATGTTGGTCAATTAATTAGTTTAATCCAATGAGATTATTAATTTCATTTAATATTAGAAAGATATAAAACCAACCCACAACCATGTCAAAAGATCAACACCAGCCCATCAGTTGGTACAAAGGAATTAAATTGTTCTACATTTCTAGCAATGATTAAGTATGTTTGTTTGGGAATAGGATCCTATGATGGTCCTCTAGGGATCAGTACATCCTATCCGTTCATCAGTCATCCAGCGACCATAAGTCATTTTAAATTTCTTACAATTAAACACAAATAATACTTAACGAAAACTGACCGCATGATGTATGATAAATTGCGAAATGAATTGATCCTTAGGATCCTCACAAAGAAGATCTAGAAAATATCGTCGTCCGTTTGTTTGTACATGGAATATACTAGAGCTAGCAAAATGTGAGGCTATTATGCATAGATCCTTGTCCGTTTGTTTGTACTTGGAATATACTAGAGCTAGCCAAATGTGAGGCTATTATGCATAGCTTATAAAATGTGTGGCTATGATGCATAGCTTTATAAAATGTGAGGCTATTATGCATAGCTTATGTCGGTAGAGTGCATGATAACTATAGGTGTGTTGTTGTAAGTGAACCAACCAAGTGAGAAGTAGGCAAGCAACGAAGTGAGAAGGGAGAAGTGAGTAGCCTGGTAAGCATTGTGAGTGGTTTAGAGTTTGTTTAGAAAGTATCATAACTTCTCGATTGTGTTTTTGAGAGTTGTTGTGATGTAATATATTGCGTGTGTAATACAACCATTAAGTGTTCATATAGTACTCTCTCTTCTTCCCAATTAAGCCCGAGAAAGTGCCAAAACAGTATACACACGAGTGAAATGCAGGAACATAATAAGGTAGTGATCATCGTCGGGGCCGGTACTTCCGGCCTGGCCATGGCCGGATGTCTGAGCTGGCTCGCGATCCCATACATAATCCTAGAAAGGGAGGACTGTTTTGCCTCTCTATGGAAGAAATACTCCTACGACCGTCTCCACCTCCACCTTCGAAAACAATTTTGTGAGCTTCCTCACATGTCTTTTCCAACCTCTTATCCCACTTACGTGCCCAAAAACCAGTTTATCCAGTACTTAGAGGACTATGTGTCGCACTTCAGTATTAGACCAATGTACAAGAGAAATGTGGAGTCTGCAGAATATGATCAAGTCTCCAAGAAATGGATTGTGAAGGCAAAAAATATTGGTGGTTCGGGCGAGATGGAGGAGTATTTTGGAGGGTTTTTGGTGCTGGCTACCGGGGAAACAACTGACCCGTATATTCCGGAGATTGAAGGTTTGAGTAGTTTTAATGGTGAAGTTCTTCACTCAACAAAATATAAATCCGGGAAGGAGTTCGAAAATAAGAAGGTTTTGGTTGTTGGGGCTGGGAATTCTGGCATGGAGATTTCACTAGACTTGGCAAACCATGGTGCTAAAACTTCAATCATCGTTCGAAGTCCGGTAATCGACCACATCACCTAGCTTCGATTTTAATTTAATTTCTTTCATGTTTTCTGTCGAGGCGGACGCGATACTTTAAACTACTCTAGTGTACGAGAATATGGCACATGCTGACTGCCTTGACTAGTTAACCTAATGCACATCCGCTTAATTTGTCTAAATGCAGGTCCACTTTCTCTCAAGGGGGATGCTGTACTTCTTTGTTTTGTTGAAACTTTTTCCATCAAGCATGGTTGATTCTTTGCTGGTTCTGCTTAGCAAGCTGGTCTTCGGAAACCTAGCTAGCTATGGGATAGAGAGGCCACAAAAGGGTCCTATTTATATGAAGGCGAAGTACGGCAAGTATCCGATCATTGACGTTGGTACCTGTCGAAAGATCAAATCCGGCGAAATTCAAGTTTTGCCGGCCGAAATAGGCAGCATAAGAGGCGGTCAGGTGGAACTGAAAAATGGAAAGTCATACCAATTTGACGCAATCATTTTCTGTACTGGATTTAAGAGTTCAACTAATTTGTGGATTAAGGTAACTACTCAAACACCGTACGGTAACCATTTTGTTTTTAATTTTTAGTTTTTATTGCCTAAGGTGATTATAAAATTTGTTACGATTATTTCAGGGGGATGATTATCTTTTAAAAGACGATGGGATTCCAAAACCAAGTTCCCCTGATCTTTGGGAGTGGAAGGGAAAGAATGGATTATATTGTGTGGGACTATCGGGAAGAGGATTTAATGGATCGAAGATGGATGCTCAAAACATAGCCAACGATATCAAGTCATTTCTATAACGTCCTAAAAGAAGATATCAAGGGCCAAATGCACGAGAAGTTACCTACACTTTTGGTACACCACCTAACATTCTGAGTCAATGAGGCGTTGTCGTGTTGGAAAGTGTTGTGTCGGTCTGAAAGAACAAGACTTGGCTGCTGAATTTTCAGCTGCCATTCCTGCTTACATCTAATTCCGTGTGTACACGTATCTAAGTTTTGATTTCAGCAATCAAGTTAATTCCGGTTTGAAATGAGACATTGGTGCAAGTTGGGTGTAGGTCTCCAAGTCCCACTTTTATATTTTTCTTCTTTGTTTTTAGTTGTGAGTTGTATTTAAAATATCTATATAAATATCAATATGTGAATTTATAGAAATATCAATGGAATTATAAAAATTTGCAATGAAGTGAGTATATATAGGTTCAGTCGAAATTAGAGGGAAAAAAAAAAGTTTTCAAAAAAAAATTCAATAGTTCAAAATTTGCAATGAGTTTCAACAAATTTTCTGTAGTGAATTGGTAAATATCATCAATATTTATTAATTTCTGTATATATTGCCAATATAAGATGAAGTTTGCATTGGCATTTCATTATTTTTGTTACAGTAAATAATTCAATTACAACAATGATTTGCCATGCTAACTGAAGCATCTTATGGATACAAATTATCACACTAGCTAAGAAACTACAAAATCGAACACCTTGCCACGGCGGCGCTACGGCGGCAGGAGCCAATCGATAAATAACTGTTGGCCGGCGAATCACAACCATATCATCTTTCTAGTTTCTACTCATGGCTTGTGCTTCTCCATGATGTAAGGAATGCTAATTTATGCCCAAATAATTCCATCGAAGCCGATTTCCAAATTTGAAACCGGACTGTCACCGATATCCTGATCAACTGCTTGGTTGTCCCCAAGCGAATCCGCGTAGGGCTCCAACAGATCGGAAGATCTTTCGGATGGAATGCCGTAGTCTTTGAGAATGCAGGACGAAGCAGCAGCAGCTGCTTCCCTTTCCAACACGGTTATGTAGTTGTCTTCGAATTCAAAGACCAAGTACTTGTCCTTGCATGCTGGTTAATTAAGAGCACGGAATAACCATGAGCATCGGAGTGGGGAGATAAGAGTGAAGAGGAAGTATTTAGAGGGACATTACGACTTACAGTCTAAAAGGTAGGCTAAATGATGAATGTTCCGTATTTGGATTCCGTTTAACTTCAAAACCTGAGATCAATTTCTTCTGTTAGTGTGAGCATCGTTGGCGGAGAGATGTGAAAGTTGTTAGAAGTGCAAACAAGTAACTTGCCTGTTGATTGCTCATGTCTTCATACCCAATGTTTACTTCATTTGCTAAGACCTATCGACACGAAATACATGAGAACAGAAATTCCCATCATACATAGAGAAATGACAACCTTTTAAACATTTTAAGCAACAAAGAGAGACGAGATGATGATTACGAGAAGGGCATGAAAGAAGATAACAACAAATATTGACATAACCACAACACAATCTCAACATTTGCCGCACATTGATTAATGAAAATCGAGGCAGCTAACCTGTGATAGGATTACAATCTGTTCCCCTTTGAATCTAGCCAAAGAGTAGCGCGCCTTCGCCAAGAGTTTAAGCTGACCAGAAAAGAAACGAAAAACTAATCAATTTTCGAACCAAAAGCGTGCATTGTGGTCAGCAAAAGAAAAGGAAATAGCTAAAAATGAATTTTGTGCTTAAGTGCGTGTCGCAACTTACCCCTATAGAGTCGTCACACTCCTCTCTGCAGAAAACATAATCAATGGTTAGTCTGTAATTAGCACAAAAGATTTTTATTGTAAAACAACGTATTCGACATGTTCCTGAGTGCCAGAGCAAGCATGACTTACTCTATCAGTGGTTCTGAGAGTGGGGTAAACACCAAACCAGCAATTATTAGGTAAGAAGGCTGACCTCCATCGATATGAAAGGGAACCTTATCGGAACACAAAGAGCTCAAAGTAATCAGAATCAAGATACTAAGATAAATTATGGGAATATAACTTTACGGCATTTCCAAAAGCACCAAATTTCTATTGACTTACCAAATGCACTCGTGGGTGCAAAACTGCTTTAACTTTCATGTACTCGCCAGCTCTAATAATTCCAATATCTGCAACATCGCCTGCAAATCTGTACAGGACGATTGTTAACCCACATGTGAACAAATTAGAACATGTATTTAAGGGGTTTAAATGTGGAGTCAGCTTTCTGTAGTAACTTTCATGTACTCTTCATTTCTCCAAGAGTGCTTACACTTTTAAACTCTAGTCTATATAAATTTCATGGTCAGGTGCGCCTTTAGGCATTTTTAGTGTAACCATTCTATTTATCCACAACTACAAGTGGAGCCTGACCCCAATAAAGGTATTAAAATGCAAAAGGATAATTGCAGGAGTTAACTAACAAATCAAGTATTATCACCGAAACAAATGGAAAGCATAGAGGAACAAAATGCAGCTTTTCAACATAATTTCTTGTAATAGAACCAGGGCTTTACTTTTGGCTAATGAGGTAGCGGAATGCGATGCGCTCATTTGATCGAAAGGGTACTGTTCCTTCACACCCTACATGAACATCATCAAAGCTTACAATGACGTCCCCCTGGAAAAGCATGGGAACCATCAAAGTTTGTAAAAGATTCAAAATTGTTCAATGTGCTTTGAATTCCAATAAATTTATAGTGAAACGACTGACACTAGTAACAAGTATGGCTACGTTAACTCTAAATTCCCATTCATCATTAGCTTTCGACTCTTCAAAACTAGCTTAAGAACTTTTCCCATCCAACGCTTGCTATTATTGTTACTTTATTTCTGGTTATAATAGTTTTTCACATCATATTACACTTCCGTTACATCATATATCTTGAAGATATGTGAAAATATGATATTGATAACATAAGCTGATAGCTTGAGAAGCACCAAAAAGTTGCTTAACCATTCCATTGTTGACTGTATAATAAGTAGAGATACAAATAGCAGTGAACACTCAAGAGTCAAATAGCCAGCATACCTCCTTTAACACATTATGTGCATCAGAAGTGGGTTCAACTCTTCGCACCAGTACACCCTGCACAAGCCAGATGTGATGAGACCCTAAGAAAATTGACAGTTACTAAGCTATCGTTATAATAACGTATAAACGTGGCCTGATACTATATTCTAGTTTCTACACGAGTAAATTCCTGCATGCTTTACATAGTCCTCATGTGCCTTTGAACGAAAGCCTTTTCTATTTCCTTGTTCACAAGATTATTTGAAAACATTGTAACTGCACTCCATCTCTGCTTCTTATTGCAAGAAACAATTTTAGTTGATGAAGGCTTTGCGAAGATTGTAAAAGACAAAGAGACTTACCTCAATAGACTCGACTTTCAGGCATGCCTTTAATGCTGGATTCTCCAACTTTTGTAACAATACACCAAGGCAAGGGAAACCTGAAAGTCAAAGTGTGACAAAATATTGGGATAAGTCCGCATAAGTTGGCAGGGTCAAGTTTTAGGTTTGAATAATACTAAGAACGTTCAGGTGCAATTAATTGAAAATATAGCAGTAATACTAATACGCCACCATAGAAAGCAGCAGGTATTAGACAGACAAGTTCAACAAGTGTTCAAGGCAATCACTTTAGTTACGTAAAACTTGCCACCTAGTCCTAGTGCAAGAAAAATACACAACATATGAGTATAAGTTATAACATATATTCATATATGAATAGAGGCATGTGTGCACACTTAAGTAGATAAGTTCACAGAACACGAGACATTTATGAGAAGACAGGAATGAAAAATGGAAGCATGACCTAATCCTTTATAAAGAGCCCAATTAGAGAGTAGACATAACAAGTTACTAAAACCATGGTTCAAGGATGAAGGGACACTATGAAAGTTGGGAAAGAGTTGATGTTACAGATATACATGAGTCTAAATTTCCTATACACATTAGATGCATGACCTATATACTTTCTTGATACTTTGAACGAGCATTGTGAGCAGTGTGTACTAAAATTCAACACAAGACAAAGTCCATATACCACATGCATCAACTGATTTCCCTTCACACAAATGAAAGCTGGTAAGACTTCCCTACCTGTGTACTTCCCATTCCTCTCATAGTCATCCAAAAAATGAGACACAACTGTAGTAGGAATGACATATCCAATATTCTCGGCCTCTTCAGATCTGTAGACCTAAAGGAAGTGTTTCTTAAAATCATAAAATAAAAGTTTATATGTCACAAGTACTGCCTATGCAGCTAAGAAATCTAAGACCAAGCACACAGGGATAAACAAACTTTGACAGCATGCCAACAAATTTACCTGAAATGCCACACCAATGCACTCCCCTTGATCATTGAATGCAGGGCCACCACTATTACCTACAATCTAGCAAAGTATAAGCAATGGCTATGACAAAGATAGGAACAATGCCATATAAAGAAGGATGGTAAACTTGTGGCACCTAAATGACTTTCCAAAGAACAGACTGTTATAATTGTAAATTTGAGTTACAGACTGACCAGGGTTTATAGCTGCATCAATCTGAATGCCCAGCAAATCAGATGACCCATGAGCATATGGTGTAACCTGAGGATATAATTATTAAATAGTAAGAACTCGAACTCGAGCCCATATATTGTGTAACACAGCTTAGATAGGATCGAATATATATTTTTTAAGGACATCCTACAAGTAACAAATCATACAAGAACACGCAAGTAGGGAAAACCAAACCTCTATACGCGATACAACCCCCTTAGTTACTGAAATGGTATCTCCTCCAAGGGGATATCCTACAACAGTCACTGCTTCCTGTCCATTATAAAAGCCACAGATAGAACATTTTAAAGGGATGAACCAAATTTAAGTTATAGCAGAACTGTAGAAAATTCCCAAATGTAGAAATATAAACCTTCGTATAACAACGTCCAACTTCTGTAGTTTCAGAAATAAAAAAGCTAAACATTATTTTGATGGTGTATGATAAGGAGGGAATTCTGTTAGATACTGTAATACCGAAAAGTTAGATCTCAGATTTCGATCATGTGGGTGGTCAGTTTAACTCATCATATTAATATTTTCGGTAAATAATTTGAACAGAGGAGATGACACGTGCCTTCTGAAATCCTGAAATTATGTGACAATTTAATTACTGTTCACACAATGTTTGCACTTGCAGTCACACCCTCTATGCTCCATAATTAATATTCTAAATGAAACTATCTCAACTAACACATCTAAACTAACCCAATTTTCTAAACTAGATATGATATCTAACCAGATATGATATCTTTGAAGATAATTTACCTTCAAGAAGATGAAAGGGCTACAGCAAGTTATATAACCAAATTGTAGATAGCATTGAGTAATACAGAATAACACTATCACCAAGAGACAGGAGATAACCTGAAGATGTGGCAAGCTTCCCAATTGGAGTGGTTCTGCTCCTTTCCAGAATTCCTCACTTTCTACCGAAAGTAAAGCAATATCACAATCAACACCTCTGGCCAAAACCTGCAAATTAAATCACTAATAGTAAAGCTAAATCATAATCCCCACTACCAACAAGCTGCAACATCATACCTATCTCCAAGATGTTATTAATTTTCTTGAGGGTGAATACCTTAGCCACAAATTTGGTATCATCCCCTCTTCTCTTCACTTTGACCTGCATTTGTAACGAAAATAAAAACTTGATGATGGTGAAAATAGTAATAATAAATCAGTTGGCATCTTTCCCAAAACATCTTTGCTATGACTGGGCCAATGACACACTAAACCTTAATGAAAACATATAAAATGCAACAAGGTTAACATAACTGACGAGATAAATTTTTAAACATTTTGCATCTTTATGTGCCAAGTAAATGACACTTATGTACCCTTTTGTTCACTAACTTTTCACTATTAAGGACGAAAAGTACCTGAGTATAATGCTCAACACAGTGGGCATTTGTCAAGAGTTTCCCGTCACCAATCATAAAAGCACTGCATTGAAAGGTTCAGATTATAAGTTCTTTAGAACACACACAGGCTAGTGAAAAGGGTGATAGGATAAAAGTTCAAAACTTGCCTGCCTGTACTTGTATATTGTCTTTGTTTTTGCCATGGAAGGGAGTAGTCAGGCGTGGTATGGGTGCAGTAAACCTAAATAAATAATTGTTAGCAACCAACCGAATCTGCAGATTTTGATATTAAGAGTGATAAAATAGATAAACACCAAACTCCCATGGAACAACACTATAACAATGGAGAACAAATAGTTTGTTTGACAAAAACAAGGACAATTCATTCCGGAGCTTCTATTAGAACCGACATCCCAAACAAACGCAAAAGTGGTAGAACAGCTCAAAAACACTGAAGAGAGGATAGTAACAATACTTGGAAAAGCTCAGCACCTAAGTGACATAACATGCACCACGAAGCTCCGTACACGGATATAAACTACTCCAAATATAAACTTATGAAGAAACTAGACGCCGTGAACTCTCTCAAAGACACAATGCATTACAAATTCAATAACCAAATCTGGAAGAAGCGTAAACAACATTCACCTTGACAACGGCATTGAGAAAATCAGCATCCTGGAGACTTTTCGGTTCAACCTGAATCGAAAATCAACACAATTTTCAAATCCAATCGGTGAGCATTTTTCCAAACCCGAAACTGAATCATCACAAAACGAATTCAGTGCAACAATTATCAAACCTGCTGCTCTTTCTGATCAACGACAGACTCCTTCCTCTCTTTTCGTTGCGTTCCGAACGCTCTGTACGCCACCGATTGGGACTTCCCCTTCTTCCCTCTCTCATTCCCGCTAAACTTACTGGGAACGCCTTCTCTCTGCATTTCCCAAACCAAACACAATCACAATCACAAACTACTTAATTACAAATACAAAAACGCACAAACGACGCCGTATAGCGGTTAGGATTTTACCTCCGGTTGGTATTTATCAGCGGAAGGCGGCGACGACGACTGCGAGCCTTTTCTCGAACTGGAAGCTCTTTCTCTATTGCTTTGGCCGACGGGCTTAAGAGCGTGGTACTGGTAGCTGCCGGAACAGAGCCACGTGGCGAAGATAGGTTGGACGGAGACGGAGGAGCGGAGTTTAACGGTGGAGGTGAACGCAGAGAAGCAGCAGTTGCCGACCGCAACGGCCATTTGGAAAATGGAAGCTCAGAGCTCGCTGCTGAAAGAAAAAGGTTTTTGGAAGACGAAGTTACTGTTTTGTAGGACCACGTTTCATTTCCTTATCCGTAAATAGTTGGACTTTTTCCGGGCGTGGATAATTTTGACAGAAAAGACTTAAAAACTTTGAGTTTTAACGAAAATGACAAAATGATGTTGTAAGCGAATAGTACCAGAAGTAACTTTACAAATGTTTTTTAACTTTAAAATAAACAGTACCATGAATGTTTGATTAAGACCTAGTTTGGGAGTGAGGTGCTTAAAAAAAAGCACCAATGAAAAAAAGCTGTGAGTGTTTTAGGTGTTTGGTAAACTAAAAAAAATGGCTTATTTTGGAAGCTGCTGTGAGAATAAGCTGAAATCAAAGGAAAAAATTGAAGCTGCTATTTGCAGCTTTGGAAAACTGGCTTTTTTTCAAAGCACACGAAATTACAGTGCTTCTTTAATAAAAAGACCCACTATTAGACTGTTTTTTCCCAAAAGCACTTTTACAAAAAAGTTTACCAAACACTCTGCTGATTTATTTCACAGCCGCTTATTCTCACAGCACAGCCGCTTATTCTCACAGCAGTTTTTTTTCAAAGCACAGCAATATCAAACCAGCCCTAAGACTCTCAATTTTGGTGATGCGGGTTTGAATACGGAGATTTCCGGCCCGTTTATCTTTGGGCCCACAAATTTGGGTTGGTTTAGATACAAATGGGCTTTGGGCTTGTGGTTATTTGTGTTTTCGAACTGGGTCTAAAAATATTATGTCGTAACGACACTCTTTCTTGAGGTTGGCATGATTTGGTTTAGATTAGTTGCCCACATAAATTGTGGTCAAATTATGCCATATACGAATTTGATCGGGTTTTAACTCGCACTATGAGCAAACACCGAGCCAAACTGAACCATTGTTATGCAGCTTGATTCCCCCAGCTTTATGGTGTTCTATGCACGAGACTTGGCATCTATATGCCATCCGTGAGGCAAAGCGCGCATAAGGCTATCATTTTCCCTCTATATTCCCAAAGGAGTTAGGGAGGGGAAGTGTAAGGATGTGCGACGCCCAGGCAAACATGCCCTCAACCTAATAGCTTCGAGCAAACTTGCATTCATATAATCGATCTAGAGTTGGTAAACGGATCGTGTTTGTGTTGTTTTTGTGTCATTCTCATTATTTTTATGGATCGTGTCGTGTCAAACTCATTATCTTAATGAATTTTTAATAGATGAACTAATTGCGACTCGATTCATTATGGGTTGTGTCGTTTCATATTAGGTTAACTAGTCATACAAGAAATTAAAATGCCTAATGTCTAGACCTGACAAAAGGTCGTACTTGTGTCATTCTCGTGTTATACCCACTATTTTATGATAGGGGCGGAGCCACATGGGTTCCAGATGAGGCCTAGGCCTATCCTAAAATTTTACTAATATATATTTATTGTCTGCTAAGTTTGACAATAAAGAGCTTGTGGTGCATTGGTTACTAATATATATTTATTGGGTGCGGAAGATTTGGCTTCTTCCACCATCTCATGGGTTTGAAAGTTGTTGTCAATAGCTTTTTGTTTCACCATATAAAAGCTAATTCCTTTTTCCGTCTCTTCGTATAAGACAGTTCTATACAAGTTAAAGTAAAGTTCAATTAATTATGTTGAAATTAATATCTCATGGTAATAGTTTTAAGTTATGATCTTATATTTTTGTTCGAATTTTGATTTTTTATTAAAACTCGTAAAAAGTTTTATCCTTATGATATAATCATCAATACTTTTTGTAAAAATTTTGAACCCTCGTCACTCTTGTTTCATAAATTTTCCATGCAATAAAAAAAATAAAAAAACCTTAAAATTTCTCCAATTAATTATTTGCTATAATTGATGTAAATTCTTTTTATATATCTTAAAGGCTCATTCTGAGACGAATTTATAGCTCTACCACTAATTTTATCGGATTTTCAACAGATGACCCAATAATGACTCGACTCGTCAAACGATTATTACTGGGTAACTCAACAACGACTTGAATCGTTAATAAATTAACTCAAAACTTATTATTTTTATGTCGTTTTATATCAAATTAACGAGACATGGACTAAATTTCAAGCGTATTAACATAGTAATGATTATTTTTAGGGAACTTTAACGAAAAGCTCTCGGTACTGTTCACTTTAACGAAAAACCACATTTTTACACTAAAAAGTCAATATTGGTATTATTCACTTTACCCTTTATTTTGTCCTTATCGTTAAAACTCAAAGTTTTCAAGCCCTTTTCATTAGTTTTCCTTTATTTTTAGGGTTGCGCCTCGCATAGCCCCCGATATGTATATGGACATTACACACGTGTCTACTACTGAACTGCCTAGTGTTGTCGTCGGGTCTGGTTCATCTGCAGGTGGTCGGTGGGTCGGTGGGTCGGTGGGTCGGTGGGGCGGTGGGGCCACCGGCTGGTAATTTCAAATACGACACGATACAGACGTTGACGATTAACGGAGTAATGGAGCCGACATTTCCATTAATGCCCCGCATGCTTAGAGGACATGTTCTTATCACCGATTCATCGTGTTAATTTCTCCTGTCTCTTCCCGTCATTTTACACGGGCCTCAAATATTTCTCATCTGCTCCGGTAACCCTGATAAGTAAGTTGCTTGATGCTTCTGCTTTTTCAAAAAATCATTTGAAATCCAACAAAAAAGAAGGAAAAAAAAAACCATTTGGGAAAAAGTTTCAATAAGACAAATAGCATCAGGCTAATAAGAAATAAATTAGTAAACACACGTTGTTTTTGTTTGTTATACAACTTTACTTAATTAGGATCGTTGTTTTTGCTTGATTTATTTAATATAATAGCCGAAAATAAAGAGGAATAGAAGAGAATAAAATAGGTGTGTATAAATATTCTCCCTTGTCTAATAATAAGTAAGCAATCTTGAATATCATGTGTGAGACACCTTTATCAATTTTTCTTAGACATGAGTTAATAAAGATGCCATCCCATTAAAATACACTGAATCTATATGCAAACATGTTTGCCACTTTGTTGTTTCAGCCAGCCAGTGATAGGTTAACTACGAGATTAAATCTTCTGTATTCATTTTGTATGTGTTTTCCTACGGTTTGTATCATTAATAGACACATGTTAAGTTTGTAACAAAAAAGTTAAAGAAGTTAAGTTTATTAATACTGTCAACCAATGATAAAGTCCATTGAGAGACCAGGCCACACACAAAATTTGAACTCGTTAAATACAAGCCAAAAACTAACAAAGGAAACATAAGACGTTTACAAAAAAAACTAAAAAAAAAAGGAAGCTTAAAAATGAGATTTTCAATAAACTATCTATCGCCTCATGTTTTTAGCATAATATTTTATAGTATTAACAAAAACATTAATATTAAACTATAAAACGGCAAATAGTTCAAGAAATTTTTAAGAGAATTCCATTAACATTTCTTAAAAATAACATAAAAAGGAAACATACGACACGTTGAAACCAAGCAGCCGGTCTAATTACTGACGCTTAATCTTCATGCAAAAGAAACACACTATTTAATTTATTAATAGTGTACGAAAATCTGTAACCTCCGCGACGGCCAGGATTGCGACACGCAAGCGAGAAAAAGGCGACGGGGAGAGAGCATGCAAAAAGCAGCGCATCGGACTCATCGGCGCAGATTAGCAAACATCGCCAGCCAGCACAGCACGGACAGGAACGATTCGTGGCTAATACGAGTGTAGAACTGTGAGAGAGAGAGAGTATAGAGAGAGGGTGAGTGAGGAGAGAAGGAGAGAGAAAGAGAGGAGAGAGAAAGAGAGGAGAGAGAAGCGGCGTGAAACGACTGGGCTGTGTGGTGCTGTGAAGTGTGATATAGCAGTGGAGGAAGAGAGAGTGTGATCAGAGAGGGAGGCAGTTAAAGGAAGCAGGACACATTTCGGTGGACGCGATCCTTCTACTAATTTCTCACCATCTTTCCAACTTTCTGCAACTTTTAGTTTTTTTTAGACGGCTGGAGAGAAATATTTTATAAATAGATATGGCGCTGAGGACTGCTGGAGTGGAAGGGTTGCCGTACACCACCTCCGTGAATGCTAGAGAAAGCAGCGGGTGTACGGACGCCGCCGCCGCGCCGGCAGCTAACAACAACCAAGGTGTGAGAGTTTCAACGATTAAATGTGATGCACGCTGACCATGATTAAATTTTAATGATTGGTTTTACTTTTTAGTATGAATGTGTGTGTGTGTGTGTGTTTAATTTTTTTTTTTTGAACAAAAATATGTTTGTTGTTATGATTCTAATTTTTAATTATTGAAATTTGAATCAAAAGCGCAAAACTTCAATAGGGTTCTCATGGTTTGAGAGTTTTGGCCTAATTAGATTATTAGTCTTTGGTGACAGGGTAGTCGAACGATAGTTTTGTGGTAAAAAAAACTTAAGATTTAAAACCATGTAGTGAAGTTCGTTAGGATTTCAGTCCAAAATTAAAAGTTCATCAACTCTTAACTAATTTTTATCATGTGAGCCTTACATGTGATGCTAAAACGGAACTCTCCGCTAATTGTTAGCATGTGAGGCTTCATAAAGGATTTAAATCCTAACTTTTTACCACAACACTATCTTCCGACTACCCTATCACCACGAGACTATTAATCAAATTAAGCAATTTTCATTTTATTATAAATATTAACTTTTTTGTATTTGCTGTTGTGATTTTTCTGTTGAAGCAGAATGTGATTTGAATTTTTATGTTAGGTGAGAAAGATGATTTATACCATCAGCCATGGCTTTCATGTGCCGGGGCGAATGTTTACATTCCCCGTCCCCGCGAGAAGGTTTTCTACTTTCTTCAAGGTCACATGGAACAGGTTCTTTTCATCTCTCCGTGACCCTTAATACCTTCTTTTGTGGCGGCTCCATTGTCCCTTAACCAGTTTTTACCTAGTCAATGGTGAAAAACTTTCACGTAACCAGGATGTCACTATGCTAATATACCGTTATAGTGTTATCTCTAATGTACATAAGCTTCTTTCCCATCGTTATAGTTTCGTTACGAATTATAAATTTCAATCAATCCCTTCGATTTTTTGAATGATCTTGAATAGGTCGAGGCATATGCAAACCAAGACGGTAAATTGGAAATGCCAAGATACAATTTGCCTTCCGAGATCCTCTGCAATGTTGTAAGTGTTCAGCTAAAGGTAAATCATTTCTCTCTTCATGTGTTCAACAAAATGCGCAATTGAAAATCCAACGGCTCGCGATTGATCTGAATTTGGTTGTTGTTGTTGTACGATAACACAACTCATTTGCAGGCTGAAGCTCACACAGGCGAAGTGTATGCTCGAATTACCTTGCTTCCAGTGACCGAGGTTAGCTAATGAGTGCTCCGATGACTTTATTTAGGGCCTCGTAGGAGATTTACATTATTTATACGCTTTGGAACTTCTTCCTCTGACGTTTTGAATGTATAACATATGTGTACTGTTCTGGCACCTTGCAGGAAGACCAGCTAAGTGTAGAGGAAGAAAATACTCCACCCTTGCCTCGGCGAACCAGTACACGCTCCTCTAGCAAGATACTCACCCCGTCAGACACAAGCACCCATGGTGGATTCTCTGTTCCAAAACGAGAAGCTGATGAGAGCTTTCCACCTCTGGTCGGTATCCTTGTCTTTCCATCTAAGTAACACCCATTTGAAATGATATGATACACATCTGATAAGAAATAAAGTCACCAATTAAATCTTTGCTACCAGTTTATCCACATGTTACAAATGTTTTTGCAGGACATGTCTCAGCAACCACCGGTACAAGATCTGGTAGCAAAGGACTTGCAGGGATATGAATGGCACTTTCGCCATGTATATCGAGGTATCTTTACTACTCATGCATGGTTTTCGCTTAACCTTCTCAACTGGATTCATCATATAAGACTAATCTTAAACTTATGCTGCATGCCCCATAATGTAGGTCAGCCAAAGAGGCACCTGCTTACTAATGGTTGGAGTACGTTTGTGGCTGCAAAAAGACTTGTCGCTGAGGATGCATGTATCTTTGCAAGGTATGCTCTCTCTCCCCCTCAGTTAAAAGGTTAATTGGTCTTCAGTTCCAGTTACGTAATGAATGGATTCTTGCTTCACAGATGAGAAAATGGAGAACTGCGTGTTGGCATACGCCGTGCAACCATAACACAAGACACTGCATCAACTTCTCTTATTTCTGGCCGTGCAACCATACTTGCCGACGCTTTCCATGCAGTTTCTACTGGCACCGTGTTTACTGTGTACTACCGCCCATGGTAAGCTGTTTGATCCTATGAGCTAATAATTTTTAGCTTGAATGCGTACAAGTATCATTTGGTATATACTAGTATACACATTTTCTTGGGTTTTAAGCATGAATCTTTTTATGTATCTGCAGGACGAGTCCTGCTGCATTCATACTTCCTTTTGATCAATACATGGAATCAGCCGAAATTGACAATTCCATTGGAATGAGATTCAAAATGCTTAATTTGTTGTAGAATATTTAATTTGTTGGGACACATGTTTAAGTACAAATGTGATATGAATATTTATGTGCTAGCGATCATGTAATAATGAATGTTTTAATGATTTTGGATTTGTCTAAATTTTTTGCAAGAGATGATCTATGAATGATGTTCTAAAAGATACATGAATCGGATTAAAATACATTACGAAGTAAACCCTATAAAAATATGTGTCTAAAGTTGTGTAAAAAAAAATAATATCACTGATCCGCCTTGTAGGCCATCTCCAGTGAGAGAGCTAAAGGTCTAAAAACCAAAAAAATGACCTAATTTGTCCAAAAAGTCATCTCTAACCAATGGCTGGGGTATAATTCTATGAAGCCCACTAGGTCATTATTTGGCCTAAAGGGTATCAGTCTGACCAAATGTAGCCCTTATGTAGCCCTCTAGGCCATTATTTGCCAACCGAACGAGGGCCAGATGGCTCGTTTTAGCTCTCTGGCCCTTCAAGATATTAATATTTTAATGAACAGTACATTGCCATATTTGCCTACATCTCTAACCGAGGGCCATATGGCTCATTTTAGCCCTATCACAAAAAACCGTCTCCAACCAAGGGCCAAACATAATTTATTATTTAAATTTAAAAACTAAACTTATGTTTAAAAACTACAACTTAAATTTAAAAACTACAACAACTTAAATTTATAGGAAAAAATGAGAATTTTTAAATATTTTTTTTACAAATTTTGGCCCAAAAAAACTGTAAAAAAATAAAAAATAAAAAATAAATAGCGGCTAGCTGACGTTAGCTAGCCATTGTATTTGAAAATTTGGCCTACCATTTATGTCAAATATAACCGACAGGAATAAGTATAATGTTGTTGGATATAATCGACAGGAATAATGAAAATTTTGGCTCGGCCCGGGGCTGGATGGATGGCTGAGTTGGGCCAGTCGGTTAGCCCTTTGGTCCTTTTTTGTCCAGTGGGGCCCACGAGCCATTTGGCTTAGCCCTCGGTTGGAGACAGTTTTCGGGCTATTTTCGACCCTCTAGCCCTCTAGACCCTTCGGTTGGAGATGATCTTAGCCCCTTTTTGGGGGCTTAGCTCTTCAGTTGCAATAATTGATTCAAATTTAACAGCTAGATTTGAAAACATCAAACGGTAGTTTAATTAAATTAATTTATAAATGTAAAATATAAACTTATAACTAATAACTTATTGAGGAGACTATATTTAGTCATTCGGTTGGAGATGGTATGTGAGTATGACCTTACATTCTCTATTTAAAAATAATTTCCCAACCACGCCCTCACGATTTTGTTTCTGGGAACTCACACAAGCAGAACTTCCTAGTGGGTCACCCATCTTGAGAATGTTCTGGCCCATTTCTCGCTTAATTTCGGAGTTCCTACGGAACCCGAAGCTAGTGAGCTCTCAAAATGTCTCGTGCTATATAGAGGTGAGCATGTACATATAAGGCATAGAGGTTCCACTCCCCTGGGGGTGTGAGATCTAACACAAATAGTAATTGATGAAAACTGACTGCATGATGTACGATAAACGGTTAAGATGTGAAGATTCTTATAATCCTACCAAATGGATCCGAAAAAGACCCTGGCCCATGTTAAGATGGCCTTAAAATATATGAAACCTAGGTTGAATGCAACTATATATTGAAATTTACATTTATTGGACCGCCTGCCACAACAAAAGTCGCACGACATCCAAATATTCATTTTCAAGATCCCCTCAAATGTTTAGCATGCCGCGTAAAATAAGTCAATCGAAATTAGAAATTGTCCAACTAATTGACATTTGGCATCACCAATTTTTTATGTGTTTTTTGGGGAATTTATTGTGATTAAATTTTTTGGTCGTAATATGCAAATAAAATGTTTGCCACTTTGTTGTTTCATCCAGTTAGTGATAGGCTAATTACGAGATCAAATCTTTTACATTCATTTTTTATATGCCTTTACATGGTCTCTATCGTTGATAGATATAGGTTAAGTTTATAACAACAATGTAATGAAGATTTAAATTTATTAACACGTGTTAATCAATAATAGATATCACAAAGAGATCACACAAAAATTAAATGCATAAAATTTGATCCCACGTTTACCAAAAAAATAAAAAGGAAATATACCACACATTGAAACCAACCAGCCGGTCTAATTACGCCAAATCCTCGCGATTAACTGACGCTTAATCTTCATGCAAAAGAAACATGCTATTTAATTGATGAATAATGTCACGCATACCAAAATTTTAAACTAAATTTGTAATCTAAATGAAATGTCACTAATAAAAATAAACATATTAATCCACAATTAATTAATAATTAAACCATCTACAACTATATCATTCGATTTGCAAATTTAGTTTAAAAATTTTGTTTCTCTAACATTACCGTTGATTAATCAACTAATTAATCAAGAAAAGGACAATATAATTGATTCTAGATACACGGTGATTCTCTAGACTGCAGGACTCCTTCCTGGCTTTTACGAGACAAGGGGGACCCACGCGTACGAAGATCTGTAACTTCCGCGAAGCGACGGTCAGGATTGCGACACGCAAACTGGTAAAAGGCGACGGAGAGAGATGCATGAGAGATGAGGGAGCATGCAAAAGAAGCGCATCGGACTCACCGGCGCAGATTAGCAAACATCGCCAGCCAGCACAGCACGGACAGAGAACGACTCGTGGCTAATACGACTGCAGAACTCTGAGGAGAGAGAGAGGGAGGGGCACACAAGGTCTGGCAGGTGCAGGTGTACGAATCGCACAGGCACTTGAGAGAGAGAGAGAGAGAGAGAGGGAGGGAGAGGGAGGGAGGGGCAAAAAGTGCAGGTGCAGTTGTACCGAATCGCACAGTCACAGGCAGTAGAGAGAGAAAGCCGAAAGCCGAAAGCTTCTCTCTCTCCTCTCTTGCTGCTGCAGCCAATAAGCGTTACAACGAACCGAAAAATCAACGCTTCTCTAACGCCGTCAGCGTTTTTCCAGAGAGAGAAGGAGAGGAGAGAGAAGCGGCGTGAAACGGCCGGGCTGCGTGGTGGTGTGAAGTGTGATATAGCAGTGGAGGAAGAGAAAGTGTGATCAGAGAGAGAGAGAGAGAGGAGGTTAAAGGAAGCAGGACATTACGGTGGACGCGGGTACACCCGATTCTCAACTCCTATTTGTCTTCTTTCTCTCGAGCTCCTTCTACTAATTAATTTCTCACCAATTTCCCAATTTTCTGCGTTTTTTCTTCTGCGACTTGTGCTTTTTCTAGACGGCCGGAGAGAAATATTTGATAAATAGAGATGGCGCCGAGGACTGCTGCTGGAGTGGAAGGGTTGCCGTCCAACGCCTCCGTGAATGCTGTAGAAAGCAGCGGATGTACGGACGCCGCCGTGCCGGCAGCTAACAACAACCAAGGTGTGGAGCTGAACCGGTGACCTCTTGCGTGATTTTTACTGTTTTATTCTTAGATTTATAATTCTTAATTTTAATTTTTCTTAGATTTTTAAAGTTAATTACTAATTTTAATTTTATTTCCTTTTGTAAATGTGATGCACGTTGACCGTTATTAGATTTTAATGATTGTTTTTAGTTTTTAGTATGAATATGTTTTTTTATTTTTTTTATTTTTTTATTTTTTATGATTCTAATTCTTAATTATTGAAATTTGAATCAAAAGCGCAAATCTTCAATAGGGTTCTCATGGTTTGATTTTCCTCAATTTTCTTTGTCCTAATTGGATTATTAATCCTCTCGTGATATGATAAGGTAGTCGGAAGATAATTTCGTGGTAAAAAAAGTTGGGATTTAAACCCTATAGTGAAGGATTTAGGTTCAAAATTAAAGTTCAGTCAACTATCAGCTAATTTTTTGCAGGTGTACCTCACATGTGAGGCTAAAACGGAACTATACGTTAATTGTTAGCATGTGAAGCTCTACATGGGTTTAAATCTTAACTGTTTTACTACAAAACTATCTTCCAACTACTCTATCACCATCTCACAGTAATGCAACCATCAAATCTTAATAAGATGTTGACCCGTTTTTCTTTTCTTTGCTGATTCCTCTCAATGAAATTTGCCGCGTTGCACTAAGTTACTTACGGATGGACTATTAATTGAATTAAGCCATTTTCTTTTTATTATATATATATATATTAACTTTTTATGTATTTGTTGTTATGATTTTTCTGTTGAACCAGAATGTGATTTGAATTTTGATGTTAGGTGAGAAAGATGATTTGTACCATCAGCTATGGCACGCGTGTGCCGGGGCGAATGTTTATGTTCCCCGCCCTGGCGAGAAGGTTTTCTACTTCCTTCAAGGTCACATGGAACAGGTTCTTTTCTTCTCCCGTGACTCTTACCACCTTTCTTTTGTGGCAGCTCGATTGTCCCTTACTCTGTTTTTTCCCAGTCAATGGTGAAAAACTTTCACGCAACCCGAATGTTACTATGCTAGTATTAGTATACCGTTTCTCTAATGTACATAAGCTTCGTTCCCATCATTATAGTTTTGTTACGAATTATAAAATTTCAATCAATCCTTTCGAATTTTCGAATGAGGAGCTCCAAGTAGATGACGCATGTTTGCTTGTTGATCTAGAATAGGTGGAGGCATATGCAAACCAAGACTGTAAAATGGAAATGCCAAGATACAATTTGCCTTCCAAGATCCTCTGCAATGTTGTATGTGTTCAGCTAAAGGTAAGCTATTTCTCTCTTCATGTGTTTAACAAAGTGTGCAATTGAAAATTCAACGGCTCATGATTGATCTGAAGTTGGTTGTTGTCGAACGATAACACGATTCATTTGCAGGCTGAAGCTCACACAGACGAAGTGTATGCTCAAATCACCTTGCTTCCTGTGACCGAGGTTAGCTAATGAGTGCTCAGATGACTTTATTTAGGGCCTCATTGGACGTTTACATCCGCTTTAGAACTTCTTCCTTAGACATTTTGAATGTATAACATATGTGTACTGTTCTGGCACATTGCAGGAAGACCAGGTAAGGGGAGAGGAAGAAAATACTCCACCCTCGCCTCGGCGAACCAGTACACGCTCCTTTAGCAAGATACTCACCCCATCGGACACAAGCACCCACGGTGGATTCTCTGTTCCCAAACGACAAGCTGATGAGTGCCTTCCACCTCTGGTTGGTATCCTTGTCTTTCCATCTAAATAACACCCATTTGAAATTATATGATACACGTAACACATCTGATTAGAAATAAAGTAACCAATTCAATCTTTGCTACCAGTTGATCCACATGTTACAAATGTTTTTGCAGGACATGTCTCAGCAACCACCGGTTCAAGATCTGGTAGCAAAGGACTTGCAGGGATATGAATGGTGCTTTCGCCATATATTTCGAGGTATCTTTAAATTCAGACGCTCTTAAACATCCATCTGTGAAACTAACTTGTGTAATTATTAGTACTTCTTATAAAACCGGAAATCAAATGCACAAGTTTGGTTGTTATTGAACTGATGTTGCTTGAAAAAATTTAGAAATTCCTCTCATCACGCCAAGGGAGAAAAATGCAATTTCCATGGTTGGCTGATTCTATGTAATACACAATAGTCCAACCTACAAACAAGTTTCTGCCCATGTAATCGCCTTTACAGTTACTATATTTTTTTACCTGATTAACTTCTTAGGTTTTCGGAATGTGGTTTACTACTCGTGCATGTTTTCCGCTTAACCTTCTTCACTGGATTCATCATATAAGACTAATCTTAAACTATGCATGCCCCATAATGTAGGTCAGCCAAAGAGGCACTTGCTTACTAGTGGCTGGAGTACGTTTGTGACTACAAAAAGACTTGTTGCTGGGGATGCATGTATCTTTGCAAGGTATGCTCTCTCTCTCTCTCTCTCTCTCTCTCTCTGTCTGTTGAAAGGTTAATTAATTATTCTATAGGAATTTCCTTTTAGTTATTGGTCTTCAGTTCCAGTTACCTAATGAAAGTAATTCTTGCTTCACAGAGGAGAAAATGGAGAACTGTGTGTTGGCATACGCCGTGTGACCAAAACACAAGACACTGCATCAACTTCTCTCATTTCTGGCCACAGCATGCAACATGGCATACTTGCCAGCGCTTTCCATGCCATTTCTACTGGTACCATGTTTACTGTGTACTACCACCCATGGTAAGCTATTTGATCCTATGAGCTAATAATTTTGAATGTGTAGAAGTGTCATTTGGTATGCTAGTATACACATTCCCTTAGGCTTTAAGCATGAATCTTTTCATATATCCGCAGGACGAGTCCTGCTGCATTCATAATTCCTTTTGATCAATACATGAAATCAGCCGAAAATGACTATTCCATTGGAATGAGGTTCAGAATGTGTTCCGAAGGTGAAGAATGTGCAGAGAAGAAGAGGTAATCAAGCCATGACTCGCAAATGCAAGAATGGACGGATAAAAGTTACAGTAGACATTGTTGATAATATATCTACATTTCCCCCATTAAACAGCTGTTATCTTTTGACCGAACATGTTATTGTATGAAACAGGTTGGAAGGTACCATAATAGATATCGAAGATAACGATTGCTTGAGGTGGCCCATTTCAGAATGGAGGTGTCTGAAGGTACCCAAGTTCCATTTTCTGACCATTTCAATCTGAAACTTAAATAACTCTCTCTTAGCATCTTTTTCTGGTTATTCCATTGTTTAATGTGTCCTTCCAGGTGCGATTGGATACTACATCAGATACATGCTTGCATTCCGAAAGGCTTTCTCCTTGGAATATCATACCTCTCCAACCTAAGAAGAGGGCACGTTTACCTGATCCGCCATCACCTGTGGTTTCTAGCTTGGGCAGGAAAGGTCAGTAACTCTCATATATCTCTTTGTAGAAAGTTTGTCTAGATTTCAGAAATGCTTCATTCTTCAATTCAGTTTTAATGGAATTTAGCTCAGGATTCATCGACTTATCTCTCTTTTTCTATTATTAGGTTCATTGGCGATTTCAGTTGAGTCCACACCTCCAAGAAAAAAAAGGGTCTTTCAAGGTCAAGAAACTAGTGATCCACCTGCTCATGAACCAGTTACACCAAAACAGATATTACTGCCACAGTTCATCCCACCCCCAAATCCTGACTGGGACTACACAGATTTGGGATTGGAAAACAATCTCAACGTTCCAATGAACGACCCATTTTACCAATGTCCTGGCTATCCAAAAGCTCCAGGCCTTACTAACCAATGGCCACCAATGTTTGGTTTTGGAGTCTTTGACAGTGGCACGTATAAAAGAAGCATGTCAGTTCCAAATATCAGCTCCTCGGAGTCCCAGAATTTGAGAGCCTTCGAACTGAGGAGTGAGACTCAATCGCCACTTGTCGAACAAAAGAGTACAATGCTTTTTGGAGTCAATATAGTTACTAGTCACCCCGAGCTCCCTTCACCACAAGTTGCCAATTCTATTGAACTTTGTAGTCCTTGTTCTATTCCTCCAATATCTCATTCAAGTGTTTCTGAAACAGTCCAGCTGTCAGAGACATCGAAGAGTATCTCTGGCGTTTGTTCTGAGAAACAATGCAAGAAATGTAGCTCCGTCAATAACAGGAGTTGCATAAAGGTAAATGATGTGTAGAACTTCTTCTCAGTTGTCTTTCCAAACAAGTTGAAGAAAAAATTGAGCTAATTGAATTGTATTTATTGTTTCACATTCTAAATTATTCAGTCAAATTATACTTTGGTCATTGCACTTAAGATGTATTTGTATGTTTACTTAACAAGCAAGCATCCACATAGGGTGGAGTTGATTGCTGAAGGCTAGCTAATCTTGACGTTCTTTCAGGTGCTCAAATATGGAGCTCCTGTTGGAAGATCGATTGACCTCACGCGCTTTGATGGGTACAACGAACTCATTTGTGAGCTTGACCAGATGTTCGATTTCAAAGGAAGCCTGATCGATGGAAGCAGTGGATGCCAGGTAACCTACATGGATGATGAAGGAGACAGGATGTTGATAGGAGATTACCTGTGGCAGTTAAGAACTAGTACTCATGCTGTGACTTAAAGTTTGCCATATCTGTTGTGCTTTACCGTCTGAACTGTTACTAATTTCATAATCACGCTACATATGCAGCGAATTCCAGTCCATGGCACAGCGATTGTTCATCTGTCCGAAAAATGAAATGCCGAATCCAGGCTCCCCAAATGCAGTATCCATCTAAATCTTGGCTAAGAGGTCACATGTGTTTATCTGTTCATATCAGAGCGTGCACGCGCAAGAGAGAGACATGGTATCGACAAACATGTCTACTTGAAACATCAATGCGCGCTTTGCGGTATGTATGCCAATGCAGCCGTGACAATTTACTGTTCAAGTGTAGCTATGCAGTATCAGTATCCATATTGTTTAAGTTAAACCAAAAGCTTAAAACTGTAGTTTTTTGCTGTTTGAAGAATGCCTAAGATTGTTGTGATGTAAAAGTTCCAGGTAAATGCTCAGAACAACTGTGGAACTATATGAAAAGTACCATATTTTACCATTAGATGATTGTTATTTTTTACTGCATAAGCGCCTTTTGTTTTTAATTTAATTTACCTAAATTTTTTTAGAGGTACTTGTTGACTTCTCGGATGAACTTTAATTTTAACCAATTACTCTCCTGAACTTTTATAATTGGCCAACATTTACCCCCTCTAAATTTTTATAATTAACCAATGTTGCCCTTGAAGTTTAATTTTATAATTGCAAAAGGGTAATTTTATCCCTAATGTGGACAACATATTGTTTTTTTCTTTCTTCTCTTTCGCTGGTTCACTCCGTACACTTTTTGACTGAATTTTAGGGTTTAGGTGGAAGCTAAAGTTTAGGAGGGAAATTGCCCAATAATAAAAATTCAGGGAAGAAATTAGTCAATTATAAAATATTAAGATGATAATCGGGTAAAATTAAAATTATGAGAGAAATTGACGATTCTTTACAAGTTCGTGGTAGAAATCGGCCCAATACCCCAAATGTGTCACTCAGTGAGAACTGAGAAATGATATTGATTTCAAGTTATCATATTTCAAATATTTGTATTGAGTACGTATTCATACTATATGTTGGGGCCAATACCCCAATAACCAGACTCTTATTTAACATTTTGGGGCCGGGTTGGGCCCACCGGCCCTACCATAATCCAAAAAGGATCAAAACGAGCCGCCAACCATTTTCTCACCACAAAATCCAACACAAAAGGAGGAAAGAAAATAACCCAAACCCAACCCCCCCCCCCCCCCAACCCAAAATCTAAAACCATGAAATCTGTGTTTCCAGCCCGACCAATCACATCCCTTCGAAAACTCCCTCCCACCTCTACCTCTTGCCCGAAAATCTCCGCTCTAGTCAATGTGGCTACGCCTGCGCTCAATTTCCGGGTTCCACGACACCCGATTCGCCAGCGGAATGAGATCCGGAAGCCCCAAACTGCTGTAAGATCTCAGTTTTCTTCAAACCCACAGAGCAATGAAGACCCAGACGCCCAAGTTCAAGACCTTGTGGTCCCACAACATTGGTTGACCCCCTCAAAGGCCTTGGAGGTATTACTTTCTATTTTTTAGGTGCTTGGTACCTTCTAATTTATCGCTCAGTTAGTTTAGTCTCATGACAAATGATACTGTTAGCGAGAATAATAACAGTCAGGTGCAATAACGATTGTAAGTATGCTCTCGAAGCGCGCATTAGTTTGTTTACTTTCCTGACAAGTTATAATGTTGGTGAAAAACTCTTCACCTACTAGCTCAACTGCGCTCAATAATAGCTGTATAATAATAGCATTCGTTTGAAGGTACTTTTAAAACGATTGAAAAAGGTATGCTCTCGATGCACGCATTAGTTTGTTTACTTTCTTGAGAAGTTATAATGTTGGCAAGTGCAATAGTCGAGAATAATAACAATCAGGTCCAATAACGATTGTAAGTATGCTCTCGAAGCGCGCATTAGTTTGTTTACTTTCCTGACAAGTTATAATGTTGGCGAAAAACTCTACGCCTATTGGCGCAACTGCGCAATAACAACCTTATAATAGTAGGGCTTGTTTGAAAGTATTTTTAAAATGACTGAAAATGCTTTTGATAAAAGTGTTTTTTTTTTCAACAATTCTTAATAAAAATGCAAAGCACTTAAAGTGCTTTTGGAAACGCTGAACCAAAAACGCTTTCAGTCATTTTAAAAGCACTTTCAATTTTCCAAACGAGCCCATAATCGGGTGCATTAATTGTTGGATACATGGTTTTGATTCAAACGAACTTTTAAGTAATTTCTTATGAAAGTGAGTTTGGTGGGACTTATGTGTGCTAACCATTTTATTTACATGAATGAAAATTCAGGAATCAGAGTGGCTGAGGGTTACTTTGCACAAGTGGTTGGACGATGAGTACTGCCCGGAACCCACCAATGTCGAAATCAGCAAGATTGCTGCTCAATCGTTCTACAAATCTCTACTCCAAAAACAGACGGATTTGGGTGAGATTTTGTTGAAGATGGCCGTAGAATTGGAATCCATTTCGTACCAGGAAAGCTTCCACGGCGCGTTCTCGTCAGCCAACGCCGCCGTGAATTTGATTTCCCAACGGATAGAGCAGGCCTAATTGTCACTCAGTCCAGTTCAAGGTTTTCAAAATTTATCTTGTCCTGCATTTCCTATGTAATGGTAGTAATGTTTTCTCGAAACGTCTGTGCTTTTAAGCAGTAAGTTTTCTGTAAAGAACGAACGTCCTGCAGAGAGAATCTTCGATATAATGAATATATGTGTATCTCCTTGCAAATAAGTAGTGACAATGGATGAATGCTTAATGCACCTGATCTGGTGCAGGAAATTGCAAATTCTTGAAAGATGTAAAACCTCCATCCACAACTAAATTATGGCCACTGACGTATTTAGCCTCGTCGGAAGCTAGGTAAAGTGCAGCGTTAGCGACGTCGTTGGGTTCACATTTTGCGCCAGCCAAGACGCCTGCTTTGTGCGTTAGTTCTATCAGCCGTTGTCTATCAACCCCCGGGAAAATTTGAGTCATTTCCTCGATCACAAACGGGGTTGGAATCGCAAATGGCGATATGCAATTGACTCGGATTCCATGCTTGCATAGCTCTGCAGCCACGGACTTGACAATGCCAATGACGGCAGACTTGGACACGGAGTATGTGTGCTGTGCTAGTCCTCCCATCAGTCCCGTCACGCTGGCTGTGCAAAGAATGGAGCCAGTTTTGCGCGGGATCATCACGCGCGATGCGTGCTTGATTCCTGCCACGACTCCTCGCACGTTGATGCTCATGACGCGGTCGAATGCTGTAAGATCGAGGTCCACGATGCTCGGGGGAGTGTAGCAGGGCACCCCGGCATTGCTGTACATAATGTCAAGCTGGCTATGTTCGGAGACGGTGAAATCAATGGCGTTGGAAATGTCGGACTCTTTCGTGACATCGCAGGCAATGAATGCCGCGTTTGGACCGAGCTCTTTCGCTGCGAGCTGCCCGAGCTGCTGTTGGATATCGGCAATGACAACTTTGGCGCCGTTGCTGACGAACTTCGACGCGGTTGCCTTCCCTATGCCGCTTGCTGCTCCGGTAATCAGCGCCACTTTGCCTTCAAGCCTGCTATGTCACACATAGAACCAAATCAACGGAAGGGCATGCATACGAGAAATTTAATCGAAATCGAAAAAAAGGTATTCGGAAATTCGAATAATTCATCCGAGTATTCCCGAATACCTCCTCGATTTTTTGCCTACCTTCCAGGCTGGGATGAAAATCCCATCTTGAAGGTCGGACAAGCCAATGGAGCTCTTGAAATGGTGACATTTTTCCTTTTCAAACTTCGAACAGTTAGCAACATAAATCCAGCACACCAAATTTCTTTCAATGGAAAGAGAAAACATCAGCCACCAAAAAAGAAAAATCAACATTAAAGAAAGGAGGGATAAACAGTAGTAATTTTGGGAATCCGAGCGCCGTCAAGATGGCTAGAGCAGTATTTTACACTTCAGCTTGAATTCCCGTTTCCATAATAAAGATTAGATTAATTAAAATATCGCTTGAATTTATAAGGAAAAAGGGAAGAGAAGCTTACCTGAAGGCAACCCTGAGCATATTTTTCTTTTTCTTGAAGAATTAAGATGGGGTTTATGTGATACTTTGAGATCAACTGGTTCAACTTCTTCCTTTCACTGAATTCCTACCTTTCTTCAAGTCATGGCCAGCTGTTGATTTTATATGCTTTTGGTTGTGGTTGGAACGAAAAGTGGACGAGTCATGAATGTAAGGAAGACTCAAAGAAAAGCAAAGAATTCTAATGGATTCGTCCACATGTGCACACGTGGTCCAATAGCGGCGTTTCATCTGAATGTGACACATGCATTTTGTCTCTTTGTTTTTGGGATAAAACTTTGTAATATATATGATTTTGTCATTATAAAATTTTCTCATTGTTTTTTCTTTTTTGTTTGTACACTCAACTTATTATGAGCTCATGTTTACTTACAAGAAATGGAGTTAAGTAACACATTTATAAGCAAGAGAACCTTTTTTGTGCCATTTAGTATTACGGTTTAGTGGTATTTCTCTTCACTAGTAAGTAAGAGGTTTTAGGTTCGATTCTCGTCAAAGGCGAATTTGAACCATATTATTGCTAGCCTTATTGTGAGGCTTAGCCCTCTTTCCTACTTCCTTAATGTAGATAATATCGTTTGTTAGAAGAAAAAAAAAAGTAACGGATTTATAAGGAAAGTATTATTCTCATTCTTGTGTTTACTATAAATCAAAGATTTTAAAAGAACATGATTACCATTTAGGCGTTTTCTAAGGTAACGGATGAAAAATAAGCGGTCCACATTAGTTTTGAATATTCCATATCTTCTCACACCTTAAAAATTCTAAGAATGAAATATCCAAGGGCGTTGATTAACTTGATTATCCCATACACACCCAAGAAAATATTAGTATTTTTTGGTATTTTATTATCTGGGTAGTTTAGTTTTGAGCCCGGCTTGTTAATTTTAGGGTTAAGTTTGTTCTCTATAAATATAATGTTTTGTAACGCTATGAAGATAAGCAGTCACAAGGTAGTCCTAAACTTATAGCCGTCTTGGCTCTTGTTTATTTGATTCAAATTGATAGAATAATATCGTAGTTTGGATTCGTTTGTTGGTCATGCTCAATATTCAACCTCCTTTATATTATATCTATATTATTTCTCGTAGTAAGTAAACATGTCCAAATCATGCATATCAAACACCCAAAAATCTTTACTCGAAAAACAGACGGATTTGGGTGAGGTTTTGTTGAAGATTGCCATAGAATTATCTTGCTTAGTTATTAACAAATTCCGTGTAAACGATGTGGAAATTTTGTACGTGATTTGCCGATATTGTTTGACGATTTTTTTTTACTGGAAAACGATCAATATTGAGTGATAAATAAAATAATATGCCACCTTATCATTATTATACAAGAATATGGAATAAAACGTTATACAGTATTTATCAATTATCGTGTTAATAACGCTTCGGGTTAGCTCAAGTGGTAAGGTATATATCAGAGCTAAGAAGAAATAACTGGTAAGTATTTATGGTGTAGGTGCTTGATTGAAATCTGTAAAACAATGATGAAGTTTCTTCACGAGGGAGATGTAGGTTACGTTGTGTTTATTCTGTGAACTTGTAAGCAAGTATTGTGGCAAAAAACGGCCATGCATGGTCCAATTTTCTTCTGAACTTGTGTTAGACATAAAAGAGCGCCTTGGTATATTCGGGTTTCTGAGTTTCCACTATGTCTGCAACGCTTGGATTGTGAAATCATATGAAAAATGTGGATCAAGTGAGATTGAGAGTCATAAAAAGGATGCCAGTTACAGTATATAGGCTGGCGGGGTATTTGTGTCCTTTTGATTCAGCTAAATAAAAAGGAAAAAAAATAGGACGAAGGGGCATTCCGAGAATTGAACTCGGGACCTCTCGCACCCTAAGCGAGAATCATACCACTAGACCAAATGCCCACATGCTACTGGTTCTCAATTTTATTTCTTTTATAACAAAACCCTTTGCTTAAATCTGCCACTTGCACATAGTTTAGGGCGAGTTGGTCAGGACGGTATGTTTATCTTACTCACTCGAGTTCAAAGAGTAATGTTATTCATACCATGTTTTTGTATCACATTTTCATACCACCTTAGGTGACATTTGATGTGGACAGCCACGTCATTTGAATTAATCAGATTTTTAAATTTAGTTCATTATTTAATAAACTAATAATTAAGAAAAACTAGTCAATTAAATGATGATTGTTGTATACGAGGAGTCTTTCTCCTTTCTTTCCTTGGGTTTTGCAAATTTTTCAAATGATATGACTATCCACGTCAGATGCCACCTAAGGTGGTATAGAAATATAGTATAAAAACATAGTATGAATAACATTACTCGAATTTGAATGGTTGTTTGTGATTATGATTAGTCGATGCATAGTTTGTGGGAAATTAGTCTATCGAGTCCTTGTTTCTCTAATACTTTGCTTCGCAGACATCGGCTCTTCACAACTGCCGTCAAGAGGAGTTGGTCCTCCGGCCTTGGGCCCTTCCATGCGATGAAGAAAACTATGTGACAAGCAGCTAACTTCAAGACAACTAAGGGCAAACTTCGAGCTAGAACTAATGGATTAGCATTAATAGTAATCCGAGCTAGAACTAATGGATTAGCATTAATAGTAATCCTTCGCCATTTTCGTTCGAAAATTTTCCAGAATATGAACCTTTTGGGGGTGTAGAGTTCGGATTTTTTTGGATTTCCATGGCGATTGGAACGGTAGTTTGTGATTAGCTCTAGTTGTTTGGTAATCCTTGTTTTGAACAGAATTTAGGGTGGGAAGGAACTATACGAGTAATAGTATTATTACAAGTTCAGAGAGTAAATTTTTGACAAATCGCTCTTATAAACACAAGTAGTTCAAATAAGATGTGCAAGTTTAAAGACGATACAATCATACAAGGGGTCTACAAAAATGTTAAATCGCACAACCTTCTCATAACAAAGGACAAGCTCCTGGTTTGCATCACATGATGAAAGCCCCATTAGACCAAGTTATGGCAGAAGACTTCTCCGATGAAGGTGCTGCAACATGAGTCATTTTCCGGGTTTCTAATGATTGCCTGTAACGAGAAATACCATGGAAGTCCAATGAGGAAACCAGGAATCCGAATCATAAAAATGTAATAGTTGATGAAAAAAAGAGGCTTTTCTGTTCTTTCGGTTCGGGAGTGAACTTATAAAGAAATCAAACATTTTCTTTTCTGCTCTACAGTTTCAATCGATTAATCCCATGTATAGGCTTCATTTTTCCCAAGTATCGAAATAATACGTACCGATTTAACCACATTACTGACTAGAATCAGGAGGCTGAGTATTCGGATTGAAACTTTCATAGCCTCCACTTGTTGGTGCTGTTGGATTGGGTTGATACATCGGAGGTGCAGCCATAGGAGGGGGACCATTTGAAGCATTTGGTGCTGTGCTGCCAGGAACTGCTGGTGGAGGATTCAAAGCGGGAGGAGGCCTCATGGGAGCACTTAATTGACCAGGCATGCCGGGAGCACCAGGCGGAGCCATCATCGGGATCATGTGTTGACCAGAGCTGTAACCTACCACCACCAAGAAAAAAATAAATATACATCATTAGTATTAGATAGTAACATTCTGCGGCCAATGGTATATCGCTGTGTGTCTGACCAGAAAAAAAAAAATAATCAATACAATATAGCAGCTATTGGATCTAGAATATAGCTGCATACCAGGGTGACACACCAGCGCTAATGTCCATAGACATGGACAAAAGGGATGCTAATTGATAGCATAGAAAAAAATAAAAATAATAAGATCACGTCATGCAGAAGACTAAGGGACAATAATTAACCAAGCAAGAAATACGCATTCCATTTTCCCTGCCTTCTAGTAGCAGTAGTCTCATAAAAAATAGGTCGCATTATTAGCAACACAGCAAGTTGATAAGAACAGAATTCGATATACCAGACACCCAGAATGAAAAATTCCAGAACATTAATGCAAACATCGGTTTGGTCAAGCAGCGAAAAACTCAATACGTCAACATGCAAAGAAACGTGCACAAATAAATTACATAAACAGCAATACAACGGAATGCCAACGAAAAATAAAGATTTTAGAATAAACATTCTTGATTACCTGGAGCATTGAGTATAGGCGGTCTTGGCAAAACAGGTGGCCTAATCCCGGGGAGCATTTGTGGCATGCCAGGAAGACGGGGCTGAGCCATTAGATGTTGATTGTAAGCAGCACCAATTTGCCCGTAAGGCTGACCACCGTAAGCTGCAGAATTGCCAAGGTGCTCCTTGATCCTTTGGTCAATCAAGCTTTGGGTTTGTTCCTGCTCAAATTGCTGATAGTACTCCCGCACGTTCGCCTGAATTCAGGCACAAAATCAGCAAAAGGGAAAGCCAAAAAGAAACGGTAACTTACTCTAGCAACACAAAAACACAAAATAACCCAGTAATACCTTGTGTTTATAACCAGCATTGTGTTGCTTTCTCACTGAAGGCTGAAAAAATAGGAAAAAGAAAAACTTGTCAGTAACCGAGATGATCCCGATCTCACTAACTTACCGTGGCACAGCTAACCCAACATAAAAATCCAAATGTTTTTTCTTCTCATTGTGATTAAACTCTTGAAATTTAGCAACAAAATTATAAACCAAAATCGAAAAGGAGCTTGTTATTGGCACTTGGAAAATCTTATTGTGCACTCCTCGTATGCATATTTTTCTTTCTAAATATATAAAATTTGGAGTGCACAACGAAATTTTTGGAGTATAAATAACAGTTCCCAATCGAAATCTCTAACAGAAAACAAAAACATAATCGAAAATACGATCCGAGAACTAAAAAAATTAGGGCAGAAAGAAGTTACCGAATCGTGGGTCAAATAAGTATCGCAGTAATCACAGTAATACCTGAAAAATTGGAACAAGAAATCGATGAAAGATTAAAAATTTCATGAAATTGGGATACGAATCGTAAAATATTGAATGAATGAGATAAATTTGATACCTTGGCATTGCTCTGAATCGCTGGAATTAGGGTTTGGGAATTGGGGATTCACTGAAACTGAAGTAATCCAAAAACCCTAGGGGACTGAAAGACAGAAGACGCTTCTAGCTACCCGCCAATGATGTTGGAAGGTTCTGGATTTGGTGGGCTTTGTGCCTAACTTGATAGATTTGGTGGTCTACTAATTTGCGCATTTAGGCCCAAAGCCCACTATGTCTCACCTTCTTTCTCTACTTTCATGTTCTTTCTCACTCTCTTTCTCTCTCCTCCAATTTTAGAAACAAAAGTAAAACTTTCACACTTTTAATAAAAGTGGGAATGAGAATCCTGTCTGGATTCTTTAATCACATCCGTTGATCGTATATTATGCGGTTAGTTTTCGTCATGTATTGTTTATATTCAATTTTAAATAAAAAAATTACAATAATTTCTGACAGCACAATGTACAGTAAACGAATGTAATTGGAGGATCTCCGAGATCGTCACAAAGAGGATCCTCACTCTTGGAAAGGAATCATCTTCGAATTCCTTCCACCAAGCCCACTCATCCGGGTCATTGAAATTTGATCCAACGGCTATAAAAATGAGGTCCCTTTAAAAGTTATAATAACTTTAACCGTTTGATTAAATTTCAATAGCCCATATGAGTGAAATTGGTGGACTTTGCGGAAGGATCCGTCTCATTCTTAAGGAGGGATGTCGTTTATTGGGTTAAAGAGGAAGAATCTTGTTAATCCGACGCGTCGTTTCCACATCCTACAGAGTCCTTCCCGTTTCGACATAAGCAAACCGCAGGTCAAACCTCGAAAGTCGGAACGGACGGCAAAATCCGCTCCCGAAAACTCTGGCTTTCAGGTTCCGTTACCTCCTCGCACCTTAATTTTCTGTTTGTTTCCCGAGAAAACTGGGGAAAAGAAAATCACAGAATGCATTTCCGTGTTTTGTTTTCATGAAAATGGAAGCTGAACAGCCAAAATAGTATAAGGTTTTTAGTCAAAAGCTTCAATTTCCTCGGATCCCAAACATTTCTGAATCCTCGGAGTCCCCGAATAAAGATCTTTGCTTGGTTTTTTGTAATTTTTGTAATGTTTTGATTGAAATATTCAGGGAGGATGAAAGTAAAGAATGAGAAGCAGAGTTGGTCGGCGGTGTCGCCGTCCGAGGTTGCCTATCATTTCGGCACCAGTGGACTTTCCGTTGCGGCGGCTACGGCAGTGACTCATCCCCTCGGTAATTTCTGAGACCAAAATAT
Organism: Malus fusca; assembly: GCA_035220775.1. Taxonomy (NCBI): domain Eukaryota; kingdom Viridiplantae; phylum Streptophyta; class Magnoliopsida; order Rosales; family Rosaceae; genus Malus; species Malus fusca. The sequence goes on along the minus strand of CM069061.1, from coordinate 34,613,186 downwards.
TTACTCTTTTCACTTTTTCAAAATGTAAATTTTTCACCTTTTCACCTTAATGCTGTAGAAGAATGATTTAGTATTGGTAAGAAGAATGATTTAGTATTGGTAACTTTAATGGAAAACTTCGGTACTGTTTACTTTAACGAAAAACCACATTTTTACTCTAAAAAGTCGATCTGGTACCATTTACTTACAACATATTTTTGTCATTTTCCTTAAAACTTAAATTTTTCAAGCTATTTTCATTAGTTTGTTTTGTTAGGTTTGATTCATGGCTTGTTCACATTATGTTTTGGTTGGTTCTGCATCGATTTCGCATTGTTCCGAGTTTCGTAGAGATTATGGTATTAAGATTTGGTACTTGATAAGATTTAGAAATCGAATAAATTTTTCAGTGAGACGGCCACACTAACCTGCCTTGTTACAATGGACGACATGGTTGATATGTTTGTATGCTATGAACATGAGTGAACTGTGAATTAGTACCGTGTGTGACCGTCACACTCAAAAATTTCTTGGCATCAAGAGGCTGCGAAGATTTTTAATTTATCTCAACTTGTGGGATGCAGATGTTCTCAAAGTTAGGTTGCAAATGCAACTTGTTGGTCAGAAAGGTCCTCTCACTGGAATGGTATTTTCCCCACCACTTTTCCTAGGTGCATATCTTGATCCAATTAATCGGCTCTGAATGTGATAAAGATTTGATGTGCAGGGACGGTTATTTCTCCATACTTTTAAAAAGGAAGGACCGAGGTTTTTGTATCTGGGATTGACACCGGCATTGACAAGGTCTGTTCTTTATGGGGGTCTCCGTTTAGGCTTGTATGAACCTTCAAAGTATGCCTGCAATTGGGCTTTTGGATCCGCCAATCTTTTTGCTAAGATCGGGTCTGCAGGATTTGGCGGGGCAATTGCAACTGCGATGACGAATCCAGTTGAGGTTTTGAAGGTAATGCCAACGTGCAGGGCCTTGTTGAACTTTTTTGCTTTCTATTTCTTGAGACTTGACTTCAAGATCATTTCATTTGCTTCCTTCCATTAGGTGCGGTTACAGATGAATCCAAACTTGAGTCCAACGGGCGAATTGCGTAGAATTGTTACTGAAGAGGGAGTGAAAGCTCTTTGGAAGGGGGTTGGCCCTGCTATGGCCAGAGCTGCTACGTTGACGGCATCACAACTAGCAACATATGATGAAACCAAGCGGGTCAAGTTCTAACCACGAAGTAATTTCCACTGTTTCTAAATCATCAATGTTTGATTGGCAATACGAAAGTGTTCGTCTTTATTTTTCTTTGAATCTGCCTGTCTTCAAATTTGGTCCCAACTTTTTTTGAATGCAGATACTGATTAGGTTGACATCACTGGAAGAAGGATTCCATCTTCATCTCATGTAAGACACTGTTGCCCATGTTCTTATCTGTCTAAGGCCTCTCCATTTCTTCAACCAAAGTAGATTAACTTGGTGTTCCATATACCTGTCGTAAAAAGTCTGAAATTCTTAGTAATATCAAACATATTTATCAAAACTAACTATATTTTGCACCTTGTGTAGCTCAAGCACAGTTGCGGGCATGGTGTGTACGCTCATAACTGCACCCGTGGACATGATAAAAACCCGTCTCATGTTACAACAGGAATCTAGAAAGGCTGGAAACTACAAAAATGGGTTCCACTGTGCGTACCAGGTATAGATTATATGTGCTTTCTTCTCTAGTGTTTTTGCTTGGTCTTCTATTTCTTTTACATTGATTCGTTATAGACTGTATATTTGTTACATTGAATCTCGGGTCCCAGAAATTAATTTCTTGCCCGTATTTCTTATCCAAAGTGATTTGTTTGTTGTTCCAGGTTATGCTTACGGAAGGTCCCAGGGGTCTTTACAAGGGGTGAGTGTCTCTTCAACCCCGAACACTCATGCTTTTCCAGATACACCTTCAAACTTTCGGCTATTATAGTCTTTAGGTTTAATAGAAAGGAAAACTAATGAAAAGGGCTTGAAAACTTTGAGTTTTAACGATAAGGACAAAATAGAGGGTAAAGTGAATGGTATCAGGTTTGACATTTTAGTGTAAAAATGTGGTTTTTCGTTAAAGTAAACAGTACCACTTGGCTTAGTGGTGCGTATGTTGAGTAACTACAGCAGAAACTTTTACACCATCTGTCTGTGTGCCTACATTATTGATAAGGTGTTAAAACTTTTCAGGAGCCTTGCAACTTTTGCAAGACTGGGTCCACAAACTACAATCACCTTCATACTCTGCGAGAAGTTGCGTGAGCTTGCCGGATTGAACGCAATCTAAGCCTTGGGATTGGCAGTCTGCAATCGCTCCCGCTTCTGGCCGTAGTGAGAATTCTTTCGAAGTCGCAGATAACTCACATCACACTCCCTGCAAATCCCATTTAGGGGAAGGGAATTACGTGTTTCGTGCACCGTCCTCCCACATTTTTTCGCTCGAATCTGGTTGTATCCAGTTGAACAGCATCTACAATAACTGTTGAGCTCATACATTGGTATTGTGTGACAGAAATGGTGATTCATTTCATGGTTATTTTCTTTTTCGGAACAAGGAAAATCTCCGCCTCGCTCTATCATCGGTACAAGTTTTTAAACTAAACTCCAGATACGTACAATCACTCGCATGATAGTTTTTCGCTCAAGTCGTTTTCCCTTTTCAATCTACTGCTTGAACTGTGAAGTGTTTCCAAAAATTGCTTGAGTTGGTATTTAGAAGCCTGTCAAGCGACAATACTTGTATGTGTTTGATCAACAGAGTCATCGATTAGAAATTTAGGTACAACTGACTTGTATGTTGACTTTAGGGAGAGTTCATGAAACAGCCCCTCATGTAGCGTCAGTACTTCATCCTTTGTGGTAAAAGGAGTTGTGGGACGGGATATAGGCTGCGGGCCGTTTTTGTCGTGCTCATGTCGTTTTTGTCATATCCGTTATTTGAACAAAATGTATCGTGTTAAATTTGTTCTTTTAACATGTCCTAAATAGATATCTGATAAAGACTCGATTTGTTAACGGATCGTTCCGGATTAACGGGTCATGTAAGAAAGTGTCATGCCTAATACCTAGATATGGCAAGCGATATTTTATCGGTTCTTACGGTGACACGATAACAACCCACTTGTTAACAGGCGACCGAATAATAACCCAACTCATTAGCAGGTTGGCCCAAAACTTGTTTTTTGTGTCGTTTTTTGTTTGGTTAACAAATAGTGCAAGAAATTGTCAGCGTACATGAGTACATTGCTACGGTAATTTTCGTACAAATAAATAAGACATGTGTAATTTTTTGTTCACACATCTTTCTTTTATGGGAGTTTTAACGAAAAGCCCACGGTACTGTTCATTTTAACGAAAAACCACATTTTTACACTAAAAAATCAAACCTTGTACTATTCACTTTACCCTTTATTTTGTCCTTATCATTAAAACTCAAAGTTTTCAAGCCATTTTTATTAGTTTCCTTTATAGGACGACACGTAACAGTGTAATCATGTTGTCAAGTTATTTTAATGATAAAGACGTCAAAATTGTATAGCCTCTCAAATTATTGGAAAACAGAGGCTAAAGTCTCCGTGGGCCCGCTTTTAGCATATTTTGACCGGGGAGATATTCCAACGTGGAACGCAAGGATTCGGGTCCCACTAACGTGTGAGCTGGTTCTTGTTGTCGTCCAATTCATATTTTTCCTAATCATTATCCAAAGTGGATATTTTTAAATACTTTCTCTCTCTTGATCAAAAATATGTTATTTGCTTTAAAGGAAATTACCCTTTTGGTCCGAGGAAATAAAGGAGAGTAATTTAGACATAAACTTATACAAAAGAGAGACGAGATCATTATTATTGTAAGATCCCACATCATTCAGCGGTGATGATATTGTAAGTCTTATATATATATTTTTATCTCTACCGAGCACGATGTCTTTTGGGAGCTCACTAGCTTCGGGTTCCATCTGAATTCTGAAGTTAAGCGAGTTCGCGCGAGAGCAATCTCAGGATGGGTGACCCACTGAGAAGTTATTATCTGAGTTCCCAGAAACAAAATCGTGAGGGCGTGGTCGAGACCCAAAACGGACAATATTGTGTTACGGCAGAGTCAAGTCTGGGATGTAGTGGGGGCCCGGCTGGGATGTGACAATTATCATGATATTTTAATTCAACAATACAATGTAACGTGAAGAGTTATATATAATATAATATTATTAAATTAGAGAAAGTCACACTTGCTCTTATCTATTTAGCAAGGAGGCTTCGATTTGTGTTTAATTCAGATCTATTCTCAACGCATTCAACAAGAGTGATCGCAAAATATGCACTAAAGAGCATCCTCAGCAAGACCGACTTGCCTAGAAGAGAAGCAAGCTAAGCAAGTTCGCCATTCAATCTAAAGCCACGAACATAACCCGTTTTATGTAAGTCATTCGTTTAGACAAACTTCTTAGCCATGTTCCATGTCAACTCAATGAGCAAGTTTCGTTCAAGGAGTAATCTGGTCATGTCACCAGTTAGTGACAATCGTTTATTAAACGATGATATCATTGAGACTAAAAGTTGGATGTATAAGAAAACTTCTCCAACACAATGAGAGATTTAGTTCAATAGATGTTTGTTGCATGTTCAAAAAAGACATGATATGTTCAATAAATACTTATCAAAATTGTCTTCAGTTACATAGAATATCTCTCGGTAAACACACACAAAGAGAACATCTGAATTCACTTCCATAACGTCTATTTCCGCAAAATTTTCTTGTAAGTGAACGAATGATGTGACACGAAAATCTTTACCAAAAATATTTTAGCAAGAGTAGAAAGAAGTAAAAACCAAAACCATGCATGCCTAATTTTAAGTGAGGGTCAGAATTTTGCCAGTTTTAACGTAGGGGGAGCAGTCAGCAGCCAGCAGTGCAACACCTGCAACTTGCAACGTTAAGATAGTGACGTGGCAGTGTAACTGTTGGACAACCTTTTGGACCAACAATATCCTCTCCTCTGATCCTTTTGGTGAGGATTATGAGAATCCGTGAATCGTATCCGTTCATCGTACATTATACGGTTAGTTTTTGTCAAGTACTATTTGTGTTTAATTTTGAATAAAAATATTTAAAATAATTATTGACCGCATGATGTACGATGAACAGACATAATTGACGGATTATCGGGATTCTAACAAAAAAGATCCGGATTCCTTGTTGGAGCCTTGGAGGAGAAGCAGCTATGGCGGGACAGTCTGGCGGGCTTATCCTTCTGCCACCGTTTCCGCGCTAAACTACACTCCTACCCTTTTTCTTTTGGTCCAAACTACCCTCCCCATCCTTCATTCTTTATTTACCATCCTACCCCTTGCCTTGCTAAATTCTCACCAGCCATTTTCTTTCAAAACACGGCAAATGCCGTACTCCTTCGCGAAAACGACCTCTCTCTCATTTACTCAACGACTCAATACGCAGCTAACCCTTGTTGATTTAATATTTCATACTTTTTACACGTTGATTGCCTTTTAACATGGTTACGTGTGAATCGCCCATAATTTTTTGGGAGTTTTAACGAAAAGCTCACGGTACTGTTCATTTTAATGAAAAACAACATTTTTACACTAAAAAGTCAAATCTGGTACTATTCACTTTACCCTTTATTTTGTTCTTATCATTAAAACTCAAAGTTTTCAAACCATTTTCATTAGTTTTCCTTAATTTTTTTTTACCGAAATAATAAATCGAAATTTCAATTGAAGTAGTAATTGACACATTGCAACAAAGCATATGATCCAAGTGTCATGAACATACTTACAATAGATTCTTTCATATGGTCCCCGGCATGTGGCGTTCTAGACATGGGTTGGACCACGATATGGTTTTCTATGATAAAAAAAAAATGCAAAAGCTCATTTATTTATGGAGGTGGATTGTCTGCCCTTCAATTTCCGTACTTTTCACATCATTTTCTGTTTGTGTGGTCACGGTTAAGCCACGTCAACATTTTATATTGATTTTTTTATAAAAATAATAAAACAAAAAGTAATAGGAATATAAAATGTTGACGTGACTTAACTGTGACCACACAAAACAGGAGGGAATGAGAAGAGTATGGAAATTGGAGGGCAGACAATCCACCTCCTTATTTCATATGTTAACCATACAGACAGTGATATGTTCCTCAAATAATAATGTAAGTTTGAGCTCTGACTTATTATGATCAAGTTTTCATTTTGAGCAATGTCATGAGCTTGTGCTTGAACACACACCATACCTTTCATGTTCTGCATATGATTCTGGAATTTGACTTAATACGAGAAAAGGTGAAACATGAAGGGGCCAAAACATAGATGGACATTGGCATGTGGAATTTACAAAAAATTTTCTTTGGAATATATTTAGCATGTTAGGACCATGTTTCTGTCTTTGAAAAGGTGTCTACATGTTCTTAGGAAGATAATATATATACAAAATGTTATATTTTCCAATATTTCTCTAGTTCAGGGTACACGAAAAAAAAAATTGTGATTGCAAAACAATTTGGAGTTTAGGGACATGTGAGGGGCTTGTCAGATAAATGCAATATTATTTGAGTATTCTTAAATAATAACATTATCTAGCAATATCTGAGTACAGTGAAAAATTTTGGACTTTTAGTAGAAGCAGTTTTTTCTCACAGCACTCAACTGCTTTATTTTACAACTGTTTATTCTCACAGCACAGCAAATGTAGGTTTTTTTTTTAAAAAGCACAGCCCTTAATACAAGAAAAAGTGAAACATGAAAGGGCCAAAACATAGATGGACATTGGCATGTGGAATTTACAAAAAAAATTTCTTTGGTATATAATTAGCATGTTAGGACCATGTTTATGTCTTTGAAAAGGGGTCTACATGTTCTTAGGAAAAGAAATATATATACAAAATGGTAGTAAAGACATCACTCAGTACTATGATCTAGTGGTATTCCTCTTCACTTGGAAGTGAGAGGTTTTAGGTTCGAATCTCGTGGATGACGAATTCGATACCAAATTAGGCTGCTCATTCGATGTACTAAAAAAAAAATGGTAGTGAAGACAAAGTCCTTTTCACTATTACATGTTATAAAACATTTTAGGTGGTCAATTTTTATTCTTTTTTGGCTGGGCATGGTTTGAGGGCACATTGAGAGTTGTTTCATTCTTTTTTGTTTGAGTGCTTTTAGTAATGTTTAATAGTGTTCAGTAAAGACTAAAGAGATAAGTTAAACAATTACCTTGCCCTCCTTAAAGTTGTGGTAGTGGAAGGGTTGACGTTTTAGCTCTGCTTGCAGCTTTTGATTCATTTTCATCTCTTTCTATTACACGGTATGATATTATGTTGCATGTCTCATTGTAGGCTTCATTATGTACTCCTGACATCTTTGTCCTGGTTATATTATATTTCCAGTTCACTAAAAAAAAAAAAAAGAGATAAGTTAAAACTTAAACCATTACTTTTTCACATGCGTTTTGATGACAATAACCGAGTTTAGCATCTCTTCACTAGAACCATGATTATCGACTGAAGAAGCCATTTATTTTTCTTATTAATGTGAGAAAAGTTATATTTATTCTTTACGAGCAAACTTGCACTTGTGTGGTCTCAATCATCCTTTATGATCAATATGTGGGATTTAATCAGGAAGTCTGAACTGAATGCAACACAATAGGTTGCCCTAAATTCTTTGGGAACCATAACTACTAGCAATTTAAAAGTGAAAAAAAATACTGTGTTTTATTTTAGGAGTATGATATCTACACATTCATTTTTACTTCTCATATACCCTTTTAATTTTCGGTTATTGAATCAGATAAATTAAAAAAGATAAGATGACAAAAATTAACAAGGAGTGTGTGATAAATAAAAAAATGTGTGTGGACAGTACACCCCTTGGTTTATAAGGCTATTTACAATTTAATAGTTAAAGTTATAAGGTTAATTTTAGAGTCAAATTTGACTTTAAAATCCCAAGTGCACATCAAATAAGAGTCAAATATAATATTTAAAGTCAATTTTGTAGCCAAAATTGACTTTAAATGTTATATTTTCCAATATTTCTCTAGTTCAGGGTACACGAAAAAAAAATTGTGATTGGAAAACAATTTGCATGAAATGAGTTCAGGAACACGTGAGAGACCTATCAAATAAATGCAATATTATTTAAATATTCTTAAATAATAACATTATCTAGCAATATTCGGAGTACATCGAAAATTTTCAATACTCTTAGTAGAAGAAAATTTTCAATACGACAACTTAATTAGCTGGTGGTCATACTACCATTTATTTTTCTTATTATTGTGACAAAAGTTGTTATATTTATTCTTTACGAGAAATATTTTAGAAGAGCAACTTAACCATGTGACAGAACGATCTGCTCTCTCGAAAAGCATAATAAAAAAAATTGTATTTGATCATATCCCGAGTGATGCTGGTTTCATCCGTAGTAAGAGATGCTCTAACCAGACAACCCTACTCAAGTTTCGGTCGTCTTGTAACTAGACTTGGTGGGTCTTTTATCCTTACTTGGGACAAATAATGCAAAGGGTACAAAGGTAAGTTCAGTGAAACACATTGCAACTGCTCTGAGGTGGCAATCCCGTAAATAAACCTTAAACGCGCGGGTAAATTCGAATCGCAATAAATCTAACGAAGATCCAACTTCGCCATCCTGGAGATGCCCCAATTTTTCCCTCGACGACTCCACGCATAAAAAAAAAAACAGAAAAAAAAAATCCTTTTCACACAGGAAGAGAAAATCTAGAGAGAGAAAATCTTAGAGAGAGAGAGAGAGACACAAAACAAAGAAACCGGAGAAGTTAGAGAGAGAAAGTCGAAGACAGAGAGAGGGAAGGCAGGCATTAATGGCGGAAGGAGGGAAGGAGAGGAACTCGCACGGCGAAGACAGCGTGAAGCTGTTCGTCGGCCAAGTGCCGAAGCACATGACGGAGGCTCAGCTCCTCGCAATGTTCAAAGAGTTCGCTCTCGTCGACGAAGTCAACATCATCAAGGACAAGACCACGCGCGCTTCCAGAGGTCTCAAATCTCTCTCTCTCTCTCTCTCTTCCACTTTCTCTACATTCTCTGTTTCACTTCACGATTTGGCTCTCAGTTGAAAAATATGTGTATCTTGATTTGGTTAATGTGTGTGTGTTTTTCGCGATTTGGAGGATTTATGGCGTTTCGAGTGACTGAATTGGTAGTTGAAACCCTAATTTCGTGCTCGGATTTGTGTGTGTGTGTGTGTGTGTGTTTGCAGGGTGTTGCTTTGTGATATGTCCGTCGAGGGAGGAGGCGGATAAAGCGGTCAATGCGTGTCATAACCAGACGACTTTGCCCGGGGTTAGTGCAATTTGCAGCTCTGTCCACTGTACTTAAGTGTGCTTCTTTTGTTGTTTTAGTTTGTAGGCTCGCAGCTTCGAATTTCGGAGAATGTGATTCGAATCTAGGCTGGTAAAGTATGATTAGATGATTTCCCAAGTCATTCGAAACTGTATTCAATTAATAGTAGGAAGAGTAGCTGTGTAGTGTTTGATTATTTGTCGATCGCAGATCACGGTTATTTGAACTTTTAACAGTAACTAAACCATATCCACTGACTCAATTTGAGAATGTTGACACTTGTGACCAAATAGTTCTGCAATTAATCTCCCATAGGAAAAGTTCCTTTGTTTTTTTCCTACTTAAATTGGAATAGGCTCCTTTTGGGATTTGCAGAGGGCTAGCAAATTCACTTTAGGTGCGAAATGGACATGTTGCCAATCCCAAGAGAGTGTTGTAGGATGGAGATGAAATGCGTGTTGTAATTTGCATATGGTAGTGCAGATTAGCCCACGTCTACTAAAAGTAGAGTATCAGAGCATGACCATACATGAGAAATCGGCTACATTGCCCACAAAATAAAATTGGGGTTTTGGGGTTAGAATATGATACAGTTGAGGCAAGCTTAAATATGGTTATGGTATCAATTTACAAAATAGTTAAATGAAGAAGGTTGCATGTTTGTTCCAGAAGATATGAATATCAGTGACCGGGATTAGATGATGTGAGTAAAACATTGAATTTGGCTGACATTGCAGGCAATCTTCTTTTGGTACAGTAGATCCACTGGAATGCATGATTAGCAGATTGATTGGACAACTTTATATAAAATGTGTGCTTATGCAACTTGGCATTTTCCTGGCATAGGTCTTAGAGCGACTGGGAGAGCCAATGTAGGCCTTGCTGGACCTTCAAGTGGTTACCCTGCAAGATTCTCAGTTGGGCTCTTGCCTATGCCTGCTAATGCGACTTTAAACATGTATTACTTGATGAAAAACATAAAGTCAAATAAAACCTTGTTGGCTGTCCACTATCCCTAGGCTGGTGCTAACTTTTCACAGTTTGTGCTTTTACTTCCTCTTCTTGTGTTTTTATTCTCAGTCTGATTGGAAGCTACCCTGTTCTTTCTGTTTAATCCAGGCATCTAGTCCGTTGCAAGTGAAGTATGCTGATGGCGAGCTGGAAAGACTAGGTATGATTTAATTACTGATTTGTCTTCTTCCTATGAAGTTTTGTTGAAACAATGCTTATTGGTTTTTTTTTTTTGTTCATCCCATTTGTTTATTTGGTATTATATACGGACCCTGATTAATAATCGTTGCCCTCCACTGCAATCCAGAACACAAGCTCTTTATTGGTATGCTTCCAAAGAATGTTTCCGAAGTTGAAGTCTCTGATCTTTTCTCTAAATATGGGACAGTTAAGGACCTACAGATATTAAGAGGTTCTCAGCAAACGAGCAAAGGTAAGTCCCACCCCCCCACATAAGGAACCACTAAATATACTGATTCTCAACTAATAATTGAATTTTCCATGTCCCCTTCTTTTGGCAGGCTGTGCATTCTTAAAGTATGAGACAAAAGACCAAGCTCTTGCTGCCCTTGAAGCCATCAACGGAAAGCATAAGATGGAGGTTTGTGTGACTATACATATTTTGGTGGCTGGAAATGTATATTGAAAGCTTTTAATATGCATGTAGCATTGGATATCTGTATTTTCTTTCATTGGGAGAAACACATTTTTTTTTGGTTACTGATAGAGGGGGTCCATAATGATGGATGATAAGTCAGTCACCAAAGACTTTGTCTAATTATCCTAGTGTATCACGTTAATTAAAAGGCTTGTATGCTTACTCATTGACGCATTTATTTGAATTTGTTCTTGACATTTGCTTATGATAATGACGACTTGGAAGTAGCATGGATCTATTGGTACAAGGCTCTAACCCACTCTTATGGCTTGTTTATCAGGGTTCAAGTGTTCCTTTAATTGTCAAATGGGCAGACACAGAAAAGGAAAGGCTAGCTCGGAGAGCTCAGAAAGCTTATTCCCAGGCTGCTAACGGGCCAAATGGTGATTCACAACATCCTTCATTATTTGGAGCCTTACCTATGGGTTATGTTCCCTCATATAATGGTTATGGTTATCAGGTTGGTTTTTTTTTTCTTCAACAATTATGTCTTTGTAAACTACTTTTTTTCTTTGTTTCTTTTTTCATGGTGGGTAAACCATTAGCACTTTTGTAGTTGTTTTGACATGTGAGAGTCATGACCTACCCTATATATGTTCCTGACTTTATCCATATATTGTCGTATATAGTAGTGGAGTAATGTCATTTCATTTCCTCTATAGGCTCCTGGGACTTATGGACTCATGCCATACCGCCTACCTGGACTGCAGAATCAACAAGGTTTCCAAAATATGATCCCACCCATAAACCAAGGAAATGCTTTGCATAGAATCCCGCCCCGCAATATTGCCCCTAGAAATTTTCCTATGTCTCCTACGAGTTATATGGGCTCTGCTTATCCTGCAGTTCCAGGTCTTCGTCATCCGATGGTGTATCCTGGAGGAATAATGAGCCACCAGCCATTGAGTTCACCTGGTTCAGTGTCACCTACAGTTGTGAATATTAACCCAGCAACATCGCCAGGCACTAGTAAAAGTTCTGGGGGTCAGGTTGAAGGTAGTTATCTACATGTATATTTATATTTTTCAAATTAAAAATAAAGTTCTTGGTGGTGGTATTTTTTCAGTTATTCTTATCTTCTTTGATTAGGTCCACCTGGTGCTAATTTGTTTATCTATCACATACCTCAAGAATTTGGAGATCAAGAGCTTGCCAATGCTTTTCAACCATATGGTAGGGTTTTGAGTGCCAAGGTTTTTGTCGATAAAGCAACCGGCGTCAGCAAATGTTTTGGTGAGAACATTCTCTACTTACTTTTGATTGCCATGTGTGCTATGTGAAATCTTTACCTCTAATCGGTCTTTGTTTTCAGGATTTGTAAGTTACGATTTACCAGAGTCTGCTGAATCTGCTATCAATATGATGAATGGATGCCAATTAGGGGGAAAGAAATTAAAGGTTCAGCTTAAGAGAGACAACAAACAGAACAAACCATATTGATTTGAAGGTGAGTTATGCAAGGACGTGAGTCCTCTGGTCTTATGCAAACCGGATGTATGGGAGTCACTTCATCAACATCGTAGGTTGGATTTAGCTGATCTGCAATTATATTGGTTATTCCATCCTTTTTGTAACTTCTTCAAGGGAATGAAAGCCCTCAAACTTGTAATTCGTGGTGCATACTGTGCCAATACAATCTGTAATTTGGGTATCATGAAAGTTCATTTAGGCAGTAACTATCAATTTATTCATTCTTCCCCTCATGAACATCTGGCTGTATACTTGATCTCTGATTCTTTTGTTTCACAGTTCACAGACATTATTTCGCATTTTCTTTTATTTCTAATCTCATTTGCTGTATTCTGGTGACTTAATTAAATGTAAAGCTTGCTACCTCATATGCATTCTCGTTGTTAGAGGTTATTTTCCAAATTATGTGGCATGTGTTGAATTAGCTAATGAACAAGCTTTCTTCTATCTGAAAAGGTGTGTTGTTTAGGCGTGCCGGAATCACATGTTAGGTAGAGTGGTTGTCTATGCCATTTCTGAATTATCATTTGAATGTTGTGCATTTGATTTATATGTTGATGCTATTCTGTGTTCTTCTTTGCCTCTTTGGGTGTTTTTTTTCCATATTCGCTGTTTAGGAGCACTTGCTAATAATTATTTGTTTCCATTTATGTAGAAAGTCGAATACATAAGTTTGTAGTGTACCAATTAATATATACTTGTCTCCCTATAGTTAATATTTCATGGCCTCTACTGCTGCAATGCTTGTGATTTAAGATGTTCTTTTCCAAGTTTCATCTGGTTTTGTTTTGAAATGTTGGAGATTTCCCTGGGCTCATTTTGTCGCAGATGTAGGTACGTTGGACTGAAGTTTAAGCATGTTTATGTCTCTTCTTAATTGCATTCAAGAGTACTAAACTGCTTAAACATCGCTGTTGTTATAGGGTAAATGTAGACTCTGCACCTGTGTTCTCAGTTTTTGCTCCTTTGCTATTAACTATCAAATTACCAGGTAAGATTGAGGCGTTTTTAGGGGCAGATGAAAGACTTTGCGGCACCAGTATTACAGTCCAGATTGTCGCTGATAAAGGTATGCCATAACCTTGGACACATCATTAATTCCTTTTGAAGTTTTGATTGACTTGACTATTATTATTTTTCCAAAGAAGAACTCTTTATCTTGTGTTATGGGATATCATCTCTCTCTCTCTCTCTCTCTCTTGTTTACTCCTGTTGTACCCTTTCATGCCAAGTCTCTTGAATGTTATGTTCCTTGGTCTACGTAGTCTGGAGTCGTGGTTTTATATAGATTGAACGATTGACTTGTTGCATGCTGTGGGTTGACAAATAACTTGCGATGGATAATATTCTTCAAGTTGAAGACTTTGGAAAGGAATAATAAGAATGCCGAAACTTAGATCCACTTGGATTGAATATTGAGTAGGGTTCAGGATGAGCAAAGTGGAATTAAGTTGCTTAGGGTGAAAGTATATGTTGAAGAAACTGGATTGAGATCATTTGTCGTCTGTCGTGAATGTAATTATTTGTTGATGTTGTTAAAATGCATACGTTTATCATTATGACATTGGCTTGCACTACAGTCGGCCAAAATCACGCTGGTGTGCTTTATGTTCAAATCTAACCAATCATATAAATCAAGTAATTATGTAGTTAATCCTGACATTGGTATGCCATATGAAGTAGACGGCCGTAATTATTTCATGATCATTTTACGTATCTTTTCTGCTTAAATCTAATCTAGTCTATCTATCCAACTGGGTACTTCAGCTGTAACCGGATCTTGGTTGATGCGATCAAATAACTGACATTAACAGTTTTGAATGCTCGTAGGCTTGTAAACCTCTTGAAGTATCATCATGCTTGGATGTGGACCTCTGTATCTGTCCTGCTATACTCGGTAACTTTCTGCCCCCTTCCGTTGGATCCTCTACTGAAATTTTGAAATGACGATGTATGGGGGTCTACTGAATCGTGAATAGATGATTTGACGTGGATTTCTGGCTGTCAGTTAGACTGCGGTAGGACCAATTTTTACTGTTCTTTATCTTTAGTTTGATATCTGCAGCTAGCAAAGCTTCATGGTGCTTCAGCTCGGTGCTCCATCCCACCAGCTTTCCATGCTTAACGATTGGTGCATCTCCGAGGCCCATCGATGAATTCTGACTCTGTCGTCCCAATGTATTACTTTTTGTTTCATTTTGATGTAAGTTTTATACCATATGGAACTCCAGCTGTGCATCTTCTGATACAATATGTAGAAATTAATGCAGTGAGATCAATTGTATCTCGACATTTTTCAACGTGAATCCATAATATTTTGTTTGTTCGAGCTTTTCCTTAAAATCTTTCCCGCGATCCTCAATTGCAACGAGAATTGATCTCGGGTTTCATGATGCATAAGGAACATCACTTGCAGGGATGAAAGGTTTTGAATGCTGTTACGCAGAGAATGCAGAACGGATACAGATAACAAATCAAATTTTCAAGTTCAAGCGATGTTTTTTCGCACGTCGGAGATGAACAGTAACGACGATTTCAGACTTAGACACAGATTACCCACTAACATTCTAATGAAATGTTAAGGTTAGACGTCCTAATCCTACTACAAACCAAACCATATAAGTTCAGCCCAAAGCTGAACCCTGATAGCTCACAAGCCACAAAACAACCACAAAGCAAACACTCCCTAGTTTGCTTGGTTCAACTAAATCCTCTCACAAACCATCACACACATTTACACAAAGCAAACAACGCCGTGAGCACGAAGCCTAAAATCCGCGGAGAAAAGTATGTCTAAGCACCGGAAAATTGAAACGTTGGTCAGATTGATCCACTGGACGCCACAAACGGAGTAGGTGAAGCCGAAACAGGCTCTATGAATTTGGCCTCCACCTCCATTTCATCCGTGTTTACACAGGCTGTTGAAGAGCTCTCCGCGTCTATGTCCTGTTCTTCCTCAGATATCATACATTTTCTTGAGACCTCGTCCCCTTCGCTTGAGCTAAAGCCCGAATTCACATCCTTGCTATCAGAAAATGATGTGCCGGATTCTGCGTTGAAGCCCGAGCAACTTTGAGGACTCTGACACTCCCCATCCAGCTCACCTGTTGGTTGATCCAACATTACCAAACAACTTGTGACAGTTTTAATCTCATCCAATTGTCTCAAAAAGCATTCTTCTATCTCACTTAGTGACCGAGTTTCATCTCCATTTTCGCTTCTGCGGCTGTTGTGGGTGTTTTCATCACAATCTGATGTTGGTCCACTCAACTCAGAGCTACTTTCCATCTCTTGCTGGCTATCAAAGTCTCCATCCGTTAGATGATCAGACGAACGAGATGACATTGGCGAATAGGATCCAGTATCGGTCTCTTCACGCTCTCTTAGCGCTTTCATGATCAGGGTCTTAAGCAGATTCATAACTTGAACAGCATGCATCAAGGCCGTTAGAGGATCCGACATCTGCTCGGGAAAAAGTGTTCAAAAAGAAATTAACCACTCAATCTCAATTGTTCACAAATGCTGGATTAAGGAATTGTTTTTGGGGGCTTTTTTAGATTACCTGAGTCATGTTTGGAGAGAAAACCATGGCGATGTTTCGCGGGTTCATTTTGTTGAACTCTTCTTCTTCAACAACATCAGCCATCAGATCAACAGCCCAATTGAGCAATGCAGCCTCAGTTGGCTTGAGCTGCTTCACAAGCTCGACATAATCCTCTTCTGTTTCGCATTGCAGAACTTGTTCGGGGGACAGTCCATCTAGCACTCCGGAAGGAAGCTCTCGAAACCAGGCCTTAATCAGACCTGACAAGCAATGAACATCAACGTCATCCGGCACCATGCCCCGGTTCAGTTGGCTTCTCACAATCTCCTCTTGGCTGTTCTCGGGGTTTATACGAAATATTCCTTCTGCCTGCAAAACTTCCAAAAGGACTAGTTAGCAGACTGATACGGAAACAAGAACTCAAATGAAAGAGATTCACAAATGCACACAAAAGATGGCATTGATATTGAAAGTTCGGAACGAAAAGAACTTGTACCTTCAATCCTCCTTGTGAGTATAATCTCTCCTGCATCAGCAAGAGAATGGTAGGAACACTATTTCCTTTCAAATCAAAAGACAACTGCATCGAGTCCACTGAGACGCCGAAAACGCTTGCACTGCAAAATTAAAAAAAAAAAATCTCTCGGAGATTCAGAAACAGCCTAAATAACAGTAATTCAAGCATTCTAAGCAAAACCCATGTCGAATTTCATAAATCTAAGACTACCCAGGAAGTAAAAATTTGAACTTTTTACTCACCTAGCACTCGGAACTCGACCTGGAATCTCAACCTCGAACTCGACAGGAAGACCCAGAAACCCGTTGAATCGGTCGAATGTGACATGGGTAATGTGGCGGACGTTCGAGGGCCACCCGATCTCCATTTGTTGGACGGCGGATATGAGTTCTTCACTGCCTCGCTCGACATGGCAGGCCACCATGGATTTCCTTACAGCAGCTAAGAGAACTGCTACTAGAGAGAGCTGGCTTTGATTTTTTTCTTCAAGCTCCGAGCTCTTGCTGCTTCCCTTTGCTGCTCCTTTCACATTTCCACCACCGCACCCGCCGCCCCTTGTCACCATTACAAGCCCTGTCATCCTCTGTTGGTAGTGAGGAGAGAGAGAGAGTCAGAGGGAGAGAGAGAGTGAGAGAGAGAGAGAGAGTTTAAATCTGAGCGTGGATGGAAGGGTTGAAACTTTTAATGCATTTGTTGGTTTCGCATCGAAGAAGGGGTTGCTGTTTTTGAAGTTCCAACTTCTTCCTTCCAAGTTCAAAAGGGCCAACGGCCACCCGTTTTTCAAATTTTACTTTATCTTCCATCTTTGTAACTTAACCTCCTACTTGGTGGTAATAACAAATGTGCCATTCTAAGTGTAACACAAAATATGTTCTTGCATTGTAACATATATTATGTGCTCAATCCAACTCTTAAAATCATATTATTTGTTATAATTTAGTACATTATAGCAGTTTTCACAATCCACTTTGGTGGTGGGGAAAATGTTATAGTTATAACGGTTCTGTAATGTTCTTTATGCCTTTCTTATTTTGTGACTAACTGATCATCACGTGATGAGAGATGCATAAAGAAGTGAAATACAAAATACATTATACACAAGTTATTCTATTCTTTAAGAGCTAAACCATACTCAGATCTGAAAGATTTAATTTATTGAATGAAAATAGTTACTAACAACACAGAGTAATTTAAGACGATGAATACCGAATTTTATATATTATGATCATCAAGTAAGTATGAAGTTGTGACTTTCGTTTTCATGCTAGGTAGACCAAGTTGTGACTTTCATTTTCATTTTTATTGGTTATTTTAAATACTACTTTAAGGCTAAATTTTTCATTTTCAACCATGCAGAGCTATATTTTATTTTTCTTGACATTTTATTACCTTTTAAGACCAAACTTGCCTACCCTGAGACTACATGTTGTCTACCCTGAAACTAAACTTAGCATAATTATTTAACCGCGATTCTTTTTAGCTCTACAATTAGAGATTGATTTTATCAATTTTAAGACTAGATGTAGCCTATAGCTCTTGGGTGGAGATGTCCTAAGAATTCGAAAATGGATCCTCTCCGGATCCATTTCTCTTAATTCACCAAATCAGTGGATCCGTTCTATTAAAATTTGATCAAACGACTGAAGTTATTATAACTTTTAAAGTGAACCCCTATTTATAGTCGTTGGATCAAATTTCAATGATACAGATCCATTGATTTAGTAGATTAGGAGGAAGTGATCCGGAGAGGATCCCTTTCCTAAGAATTCATAATGTTCATTGGAATTTGGAAACAAAGCATATTCTTCTTCTTTTTTCTAGGCAGAAACGGAAACCATTCGAATTCTTGAACACATATCCTCTCCGGATCTGTGCAACCGGAGCCCGGAAATCAATAGATTCGGATCATTGAAATTTGATTCAACGGCTATCATTATTATAATTTTTAGAAAAATTCTGTATTTGTAACCGTTGTATCAAATTTTAATAGTTCGAATCCATTGATCCCCGAACTTCGGTTTGCACAGATCCGGAGAGGATCTGTGTTCCGAATTCTTGAGAAGACCGTTGAAGATGATGATGGTGTCTTATCATGGTGTCTCATCATGTTTCTGGTCCTTTTAAAAAGGTCATTAGATTTATTTCTAATTTTTAGTTTCTGTGTCTTCGTTTTTTTTTTCGAAGTTTCTATGTCCTTAACTTTAACAAAAGGAGAACAACTAGCAGATTAACCGCTTTCGTGACGCTTCTAGCAAATAATGTAAATGTGCTGAACAAAAAAGACTTTTACATTTTGTTGTATTATGAACACGAAACAATACTGTGATTGGATACTGTCTCATAAATTTTTCTTTCAATAGAGTAGAGATTGGATCAAAGTTTTGTTTGTTTTTTTTTTAAATTTATATTATATTGCATATCATTTTCTTTCTTTACTAAACAAATCTGTCATCTTGTCTACGACACCGGGGACCCATGCAGAACTTGGTTCTCTTTGATTTGAGAGCTGGAAGATTTCTCAGAATATTTGTTTGTGTTAAAATTTGGATCCACAGATTCCACACCCGCCAATA
Organism: Malus fusca; assembly: GCA_035220775.1. Lineage (NCBI taxonomy): Eukaryota > Viridiplantae > Streptophyta > Magnoliopsida > Rosales > Rosaceae > Malus > Malus fusca. The sequence continues at coordinate 34,594,069 of CM069061.1, read as the reverse complement.
GTTTCTGTTTTAAAACTTTGGGGGTGAGAGGAAATTTTTATTAATAATGAAAAAAGAAGTTACATTAAATTAGGAGATGTACTTTATATAGCTACGAAAATCCACCTTATCCCTTATAAAGTAAAGAAAAATATACATGAAAAAGAAATGGGACATAAACCTTATCCTTCGCAGGTGGCTCGTGCTGTTTTGTTTTTAGACTATTTTGGTTTGATTACTTCCGCTTCTCAAATTAATGTGCATCTCGACATATCTGTTTATCTCACATTCTTTTCTTCCCCAATCTTGTGGTGTTGTTTGACTTATTTTGCAAGTGTAGACCTTTTAAGTTTAACTTTAGAGAGGATAAGTTTCATGTTCGATCCGCCAGTAGTATTGAAAATAATAAACTTTGTCCTATATATTACAATTAAGAAATTAGAAAGAAAAAAAGTTGCAACTTTGATTCTTTGTACTTATTATGTCACAATATTTTTGGAGCTTGCTGGTTTACAAAATTTATGAAAATGGTCACTAATGCATGATGATTCGTTTATTATTTAAATGTCTTTTGTGATGTTTGAATTGTTCCACATTAACATTATACGAAGATTCGATCCAATGTGTGTATGTTTGCAGTTGTTTTTTTCATAATTTGAGTTCAATCACAACGAAGGGCGGATCCACTAGGGGTCAAACTAGGTCAGTTGACCCCTGGACACTGGAAAGATGGTTGTGTAGAGCCTTGGATGACCCCGTGGTCGTCTAGCATGTTGACATGATTCTCGTTCCAACATCATAAAAATTATACTCAAAATATGAGGTAGCGGAATGTTCAAGTCTTACTTTTAGAGAATCTCCTTAATATTTTTCTATAATATTTATTGTGTGCTAGAGGATTGAACCAGTTGAATCTTTGTTGGATCTGTTTCCCACGTGAAAAGTAGAGTAATATTCAGCATCGTCTCCGACCATATTGGGTCCCTCCACCGGTGATTCTACTTATATTCGAATTTCAAAAATTGAGACCTGTGATTGTTTTTTCTTCTTTTTATGTACCAAAATCTTATTAACTTATTTAATTTACTGATCTTTATGTACTTTTTAGGAGCGTATACAAAGAGTGAGTTTAGTGGGTTTGTGCGGGCCCGTTAGGTGTAGTTTCCGTTATAATACGCAGGGCGACTCGAACGACGTGAACCACAATTGAATTTATATGTTTAAGAAACACTTATAAAATATAAGTTCTGTGCAAGGGCTTGTAGATGAAACATTAAAATAAGCATCCAGTACGAGCGAGTCAAAAGTGATTCGCTACAATTTACAGAAGGACTCGCCTATACTGTATTGCAATCGAACATTAATGTTATTTATGCAACGTCGTATTGACGTATTGATACTAAATACCGATATTGTGTCAATGATATCTACCAAATATAGTTGACATATCAAAAACATCCACTGGATATCTTCTTAAGTTCTTTCTTCTTCTTTTTCGTATCAAATTTCAGGCTCTCTCACTCTCTTCATGCCCAGTCCCCATTCTCTCAAGAGTCTCAATCTCCTTACTCGTGATTTCACCAGATCTTGATGATGAGGGAAAAAATGCCAGTCGATATTACAATTCTCAAACTCAAAAGCTTGATGTGGAATTTTGGTACTTTTAGTTACAGTTTTAATTACAGGATACATGACCAATATTCTTTATTTTTCTCATCCTTTGTCAAGTCATTGCAACTCCCTCCATTTCAAAGCTTTCAGCTCCTTCTAGTAACGTACGATGTCGTGTTGCTAATGCAAGAAAAACTTATTTACACTGTATATTAGATACCTTTTTCTTTTCTTTTTTCTCTCTAACATAAAACGAGAAATAAACAAAAACATCTCGTCCCATGCAAGTTCTTTTCCTCATGCACATATACTATACTTAGAAAATGCTAATGGGACTCTCTCAGGTTTTGGCATAATAATGTATAATATTGACACGAAAATTGATCTTAAACTGTGAGTGACAGATAATTCTTAAAAATTCCACTTTTAAGAGTCTTCTTAGCATTCCTTGAGAAGCAACTTTCTTAAAAAAAAAAACTGTTGTTGAAATCATGAGCTTATTGACAAATTAAATGAAATAATATAAATTGACTTCTTGCAAGGAGAATTTTATTGGTAGATTTACCAAATATGGATCACATTATTACTTTTTCTTTCTGAAATTCTAGTAATGCATACAGTCATTCATTCAAAGGAATGGTCAAATTTTGGCCAATAATATCAGTCCATCCATAATCCATCAAGCATGGAAGCAAATCTCCCCACGGGCTACCATATTTTATTGGATTTTTTGACAAATTCCCCCATTCGTTTTTGTTGAATTTAATCATTTCATGTATAAGATCACAAGCTATCTCTGCACCACCTTTACAAGATAGAGCAAAGCACATAATATATATCTAGTTAAGTGAAACTCTAATTTAATTTAAACAATGAAAGGAGATAGATTTGAATTTGAGTGTCGATCACAGAAATAATTGTCCCAAAAAGAAGAACGAGAGAGAAAGGGACTTATATCCAAACTGGGGGTCTTGTCATTTCCATTTAAAACCAATGAAACAAGTCAGAATATGACAACGATGTGTATTAATCGTAAAGACACAGTTGGCTTTTCGTGATCACAATTTTGCTACATGATAATTAGGTTTTTGCTGCAGCCACCTGCCACGAAAGTCAAACTTCATTTGCAGCAAGTCACAAAAGTCAAACTTCATTTGCTGCAAGTTTTAGACCAAATAACAAATATGCTTTCTCTTTACGTTCTCACGCCCACCCACCCGCCCGCCTAATAACAAAAAACTTGCAAATCTCAAACTTTGATTGAGTTTTTCTCTCCTATATTGCATGTATCTGTACACATGGGTTATGATTCAGGAACACCCATTTTTTATATATATTTCGACATGCACTTTTGTAGAGTCTACTTTGTAATATGTTTTTCAACGATCTGAATAGTTTATATTTTAGTACATGATTTATAGTTTGTCATTACAAAAGATTAGACAAATTCAAAACCAAAACTTAATCCAATCATATGATTTTGGATTTAAATGACTTTTTACAAACATGAGCTTTGAGGTAAGATATTAAAATAGACGTTTGGATTATAGAAATACATTAAGCCTCACAAAAACGTCTGTTAATATGTATGCCAAAAACATGCATCCGGAAACCTAGCCATATATACTTATGAATGAAATATATATATATATATATATATATATATATATATATATATATAATTTGCGAAGGCTTTGCCGTAAAATTTACGTTTCAAATATGTAATGTAAATATTTATCATGACCGATCGAGCTCTCAACTTGGACCTATTCAAAGCCCTAATTCGTCTGCATTATTGTTCAAGGGAATATAAGATGTTGATGTCACACACTCCGACACTAACAAACAAAGCAGATTTGTAAAAAATATACAAGCACAGCTGAGCAAAGAAGACTAAGTTCGACCAAAAAAACAAGGGAAAAAAAGACACAGATTAAGTATATACTAATCTTAATTTTAATCTAAAAATGCAAGCAATTGTTGTGTGGTCATGTGGAGGCCAACCATTATATTAAGTTTATTAACTAATGACCTATTTGAGTTTTCCTTGTTATAGTATATTATAATATTACTAGTAGGGACTTAAAATATTTCTTTTTTTTGTTTTTCCAAAAAAGGACCAGCTAGTGGTTTCACAATGACAGTTCATCTTAATGGCAATTTGAAAGAATCACAGAGGTGTTTCACCCACCTTCTGGTCACTATCGTGTGATTCACCAAAAAACAAAAACGCTTTCCATGTTTTAAGTTGTGAGTTGGGTTCTTCTATTCCTTAGTTGGAAAGAAAATTTTACTACAATTTTTTAGGGAAATAAAATTTTGTCAGTAGCTTGTTTGTCAAATTCCCTTTTGTATAAAGATACTAATTAACAAGCTTGAATTTGAAATTATGCCTTAATTCCCAGTCATCAAATTTGCAAGTTTTGCATCAGATGAAAGATATTTTTAAGAATAATTGGTGTAATTAGCGGGATGAATTTTCAAGAGCTTGCATAGTCTCCTCCTTATTGAGTTCCAACTTTTTTTAATGATTGCTTTGAAGCTGCTAAAGCTAGACTACTTGTTTCTTAGTGTCTTAGTGTTTTTTTTTTCTTCCGTGTTACGGGAAAAGAAGAAGAAGATATATTTAAGATGCTTAGAAAGGCATTTTGGAATATTGTGGAAATAATAATAATAGTATTGATTGAATGGTAGGTTTTGTGAACATCAATGCGGCAAATGCCATGATGAAGGATCGTGGGTGTTGTTCTGCTATGTTCCTTTCCCAGTGACATCAATTTGAAGAATAATCGTGCCGGAAATGGAAGAAAGGGTTTCGGTATACGTATTTATCTCTTGAAGAAGTTCATTTGAAAATGATCTGCATCATCAAGAAGAGTAATTTTCAATGTACTTATTGTACGATTTTTCAGCTGTGTTATTTTATTCAAATTATAATACGTAAATTTATTTTTATTGGCATGTTTTAAAAGTGAGATGTCAATAAACCATGTCATTCACTGTTCTTATAATACGTGTACTAATACTATGTAACTTGTGTTTTTTAACCTGTATAAGTTTCTCTATAAAGATATGTAAAATATGGTCACCTAGACTTGATATATGTCAGTTTCAACAACCACCAACCTCATTTTTGTCCAAGAATATGACTAAATATATAATTACAAGTAACATCAGATTAATCAATTAAGTGAATTAATTTGATAGTCCAAGAGGACCTCCTGTCTTAAAATTGACGCTTAATTTATGGAATATGGACACACGCACATATGTATATATATATATATGAGAAAATATATGAGAAAGAGAAATGTTATGGAGATTCTCTCAAAAGTTAAACTCTGCGTAAACTCTCTGCCACTTTACAGTTTAACATCAATTCGTGCACCAATATTACAAAACATTGTGTAAAAAACATGAAGTGACAAAGAGTTTATCGAGAGTTTTATTAGCATTTCTCATACACACACATATACATATACATATACATACAGGTTTTAATACTGTTGGATAGAGATGTTGGATGTGTTAGTCATCACTCATAATTATCAGGCTACACGCTTTTCTTGGTCGACTTTCTTTGAAATTTATGCAGCAAAATTTGCTGTACTGCTTTCCTAGTTTCCCGGCCGGACACGTTTTCTTAACTAACTCGGAAAGTTCATTATCTATCCATATATTTGAGACGTCCAAACGTAGCCACCGAAATGTGTAGGTTTTGACCAATCTTTGTTGATTGTTCTACGGAATGACATGTGGTAAAGATAAAGTTATTAAACTCATGATTAGAAAGTTAAAGAAATTTGATACAAAAAATTTATATTTGATAAACAAGGCTCTGTATTTGCTATAAAAACTAGAAAATTAACATCGGACTAAATGGATTTTAAATGGGATGGATTTGTAACACCATTCTTTTACATAATTTTGACACACGTTTTTACAGGATCATTATGTAATGTCTTTTAACGATTTGAGCCGTTCACAGATCGTTCCCATTTTAAATAACTAGATGTAACACAATTTGTAAATGGATTTGAAATAATCAACTCTATGTAAACGAATCATTTTCTCTTATTCAATTTAAGCTTGATGTGTCTGAGTCGTAAACAATCAAATGCAAAAATTGTTTATCTTCCGCTAGATGATACAATATTCTTGACTTATTTATGAAGTCTTCCTTAAGTTTGTCAAGTAAAAACTGTTAGTCAGAATGGTCCAGTACTAACACGTCATAAAGAAAGAAACTTTGAGTCTTGACCATCAATTTCCTCGATAGTCTTTAGGGATTGTGTCAACTAACAATAGTAAGAAATGAATTTATAGTAAAAAGCAAAAATAAACTTAACCAATAACCCGCACTACCAGTAAAAGCAAATGAAGATAAACAACGCGAATTTGGATTCTCTCCGGACTTTAGTATTCTGAATTTAAGGATTGAAAATTTTGGACTCTTTGATTTAAAAGAATCAGAGCCATTGACTTGTGTGAGGTGGACTAGCAGAATGAGTTAGTAGAGCATCATCAGAGTCAGTTTGAATGGTCCGAATTGACTGGTCCTTGACCTCCGAATAGTGAGATTCAAAATATATCTCTGGTTTCAACACGTATTTGATACACATAACTATTAGCAGTCCCACATCGGTGGAGGAAATCAACAAGGGTGGCTATAAATATGATTACCCTACTTTAACTAATACCAAAGCCTTTTGTGGTAAAACCCCACACCTGACGGATTGGGCAGTGGTAAAGTTGGGGACAGTATCAGTGTCGTTAGAATGGGGCCTTCCGGGCTCGTCGATCTAAAAAAATTTCAACATGGTAATGTTTTTTTAATGATCTGAGCAGTCTATCTTTTAGAACATCATTTATATATTATTTTTATAAAAATTAGACAAATTCAAAGAAAATAGACTAATACAGTTTTAAGAAAGAAAAAAAAACTATAAACCCTTGATCCGACAATTATATGGTTTTAGACTTGGTGATTTTTAGTAGACATGATCTTTGAAAGATGACCTAAAAGATAGACGGTTCAGATTGCTGAAATACATTACGAAGTGAATTCCACAAAAACGTGTTTAAAAAATGGTGTAAAACAAATAGTGCCACATATCGTTCCCATTTTAAATAACTAGATGTAACACAATTTGTAAATGGATTTGAAATAATCAACTCTATGTAAACGAATCATTTTCTCCTATTCAATTTAAGCTTGACGTGTCTGAGTCGTAGACAAACAAATGCAAAAATTGTTTGTCTTCCGCTAGATGATACAATATTCTTGACTTATTTATGAAGTCTTCCTTAAGTTTGTTAACTAAAAACTGTTAGCCAGAATGGTCCAGTACTAACACGTCATAAAGAAAGAAACTTTGAGTCTTGATCAGCAATTTCCTCAGTTGTCTTTAGGGATATTGTCGACTAACAATAGTAAGAAGTGAATCTATTGTAAAAGGAAACTTCACCAATAACCCGCACTACCAGTAAAAGCAAATAAAGAGAAACAACACGAATTTGGATCTTCTCCGGACCTTAGTGTTTTGAGTCTAAAGATTGAAAAATTTAAGCTCTTTGATTTGAGCGAAAGAATCAGAACCCTTGATCTGTAATGAGGTAGACTAGTAGAATGAGTTAGTAGAAAATAGTTGGAGTCAGCTTGAATGGTCCGAATTGACTGATCCTTGAACTTTGAATAGTGAAATTCGAAATATATCTGTGGTTTCAACACGTATTTGATACACACAACATACTAGAGAATTTCTGGATCATGTATGTATGCATGGAGCACAGTAAATCAAGTTGATGAAATTAGGCAGAGCCCACGTTTCAAACACGTAGAACCAACTAGGGTTAAACTGTTCCCTCGTTTCTAGAAGATTAGGTAAATTCCTTTTAGCCATTTTTAGCAAACAAATGCTTAGCTGTATTTCTTTTTCTTCTAGAAGCCATCCAGCCAATTCACATGGTTTATAGTCTAGTATATATGCAGGTCTTTTCGAAAAAGTATTCCCTTTTCCATTTATTTTTTTAGTATTATTCTTTTTTATATTATATTTATAATTTTTCCATGATATTGATCGAGAAAACTTTAGTGAATAATTCCAAGGCGACCCAAATCGACCTGGGAAGATAGGGACTTTTGAGGGTATCAAAACAAGACAGCCTACGTCTCCTCACTAATATATATCAGGCCTTTACCCTATTTTTGCAAAGCCTTAACAAGAGTAAATTTACTCTTCATGTTTCGAAAATGATTCAGAATTCATGGTTTCATGTGGAGGCGAACGTGAAGGACGACATTATCGACGCGGCGACGCAGCAGCAGCTGAAGAGGAAGAAGAGCATTATGGATGTGTCTTCTTTCATGTTGTTTGAAGCAACTGGTGATTCTGAGGCTGATACAATATCATCAGATGATCATCGTATTATTTGTGATGATGATCATCCCATGTTGTCTATGGCTGATGAAGACGATGCTCAATCGTGCAGCTGCGATTCGTTTGATCAAAACCCTAGTGCTGATGATGTGCTCAATGATCTTGATGATCGTGATGACGACCATCGTTACGATGACAGGGAGGACGAGGAAGAAGAAGAAGAAGAAGAAGAGGAAGAAGAATGTTCATCAGTTGACAATCATCATCAAAGATGGAGTGGGGAAACTGTTGGGATGCCGTTGATGGGGGGACACCAGCTGAAATCAACTGCGTCTGTTGATTCGACGAAAGAGTTTGAGTTGTTGAATGAGGTGGAGAAGAGCAGGCTATTTTGGGAAACTTGCTTGGCCTCTTGAGACTTTGTTTGATTTCTGAGTCATCAAAATTTTCATCTTTGTTTTGTCTTTTTTCTTCAAGAAGTGGAGTGGAAGGGTAAAACTAAGCTTGGATATAAAAAGCAGGTTTAAATTACAGAAGGATTTGTGTTTAAAAACTATTTCCTGTATTTCAAGTGTTATAGTTTGAGTCGAGGAAACAACCTCTTGCAAAGCAAGGGTAAGGCTGTGCACGCTACACGTTCCTCCTCCGATCCTTACAAAGCATGGAGCCTTGTTAGCTTGGAGTCGTTGTTTTAGCAATTGTACATAACAGATTCAGATATATGAATACATAATTGTTCTCATATCTCTCTCTCTCTCTTTCTCTCCATTTCTATCAGAGTGGCAATAGATTTGTAGGTTCTTATTCTATTTTTATGACCATTTATTGTTTTTTCAGTTTTATTTTTATTTTGTTTGATTGACATATTCTTCTAACCATTTATGTTACGTGAATGTTAACACGAGAATATTTTTCTTAAAATTCGTAAAAGAAGGAATTTAGTATATTGAACGTATAATCGCCCTTACTTGGTTACTTTATTTTTATTTTATGTTTAGTGTCCATTCATTTCTATTTTTATTTAGGTCGTAACGGTTCTGTTTGCACATATTTTCTTTATAATTTATAAAACTTGGGAATTGTCCGAAATAGATGCTAACACGCGTACATATTTTAAAAAAATGAGAAAGTTAATGGAAATTTCGCACACATAATGTTCAAAACTCCAATCAGAATTGTCTTAGTTGACACACTATCGAAAATGCGCACTGGATTCTGATGGACATATGCAACTGAAAAAGCAGTGGTTTTCTGATGAGATTGCTTTCCACTTTCTTTCAAAGTACAATACATGTTTAGAGGTCTAGTGGTAGATATAGTAGTTGTTCAACAAATCACATGTTCAAAAGAAATGGCTAAATCCATATATTTGTTTAATTTTCTTTCTGGACATCCGTTTATGGCGTATGCCGCAATACGGGACATACATTACAGATCCAACGATAATTAGGTGAACCAGCTGAATATAAAGGATAAACAGCTGATGTACGCCATACATTGTTGTATGATAGAATTTACATAGAATGTGTTAAATTTCGAACGCATGAAAATGTTTCACTATGCATATTATGATAACAAGCAGAATTTTAGACATTCGACAAGAGACTTCCACAAACTATCCAGAACATGACAGAGTGACTAGACTTCTGGCTACAAATATATCTAATGAAATGTCAAGGTTAGAGTTCCTAACCGTAACTGTCCTAGCTCTACTACAAATCCAGCATAAGTTCAGCCCAAAGCTGAACCCTAACTTGCTAAACAAGTCACAACTTAAAACACAAGCAAGTTTTCCCAAGCTTGGTTCAACTAAATCATCTCACAAACCATTATATATACGGAAGAAACTTGACTGTGGACAACAAACTAAATCTCTAGGGAAAGTATGCTAAAACGAAGCATTAGTGAGTCAGCCTCCGCTTATCTGTCCACTATCTCTATTTTATTCGAGTTTGAACTCGATGCTGACGAAATGATCTCCATATGAACATTAGTTTCCTCAGCTCCCAGATGGCGCTTCCCTGTCACTCGTAGTACTGAAGGCGGAGTTCCCATTTTTGCTATCACAAAATGATGTGCCAGAGTCCATGTTGAAGCTCAAGCAACTTTGAGGGCTCAGATATTCCCCGTGCAACTCGCCTGTTGGTTGATCTGTCAGCACCAAGCTGTTTCCGGCAGTTTTGTTCTCCCCTAAGTGTCTTAACAAACACTCGGACTTCATCTTCATCTTCACACCTGCAGATGGAGTGTGCGCTTTCTTCATAGTCTGATGTTGGTCCTTCTAATTCAGATCCAGTATCCACTTCCTGTTGATTATCATCAAAGTCTTCGTCGGTTTGAAAGAGGGGTTAACCGATCAATCTTAATCGTTGAGCAATACTAGAAAAAAGAACATCTTTTCTGCTGTTCCAAATTACCCGAGTCATGTTTGGAGAGAAAACCATAGCATTCGTGCATTCATTTTGTTCAATTCTTCTTCTTCAACAACATCAGCCATCAGATTGATTGCCCAGTTCAGCGGCGCGGCCTCAGTTGGCTTTAATTGCTTCACAAGCTCAACGGATTCCTCTTCTGTGTTGCACTGAAGAACTTCTTCAGGAGACAGTCAATCTAGTATTCCCGAAGGAAGTTCTCTAAATAAGGCTTTGATTAGGCCTGCCAAACAATGGACATCAATGTCATCAGGCACAATGCCCCTGTTTAATTGGCTTCTCACAAGCTCCTCGTGGCTGTTCTCGGGGTTTATACGAAATATTCCTTCTGCCTGAAACTTCCGAAGGGACTAGTAAGAAGACTGATAAGGATAAAAGAACCAAAATGCGGAAATTCACAAATGCACAAAAAATTTCTTACCTTCAATCCTTCTTGTGAGTATCTCTCCTGCATCAGCAAGAGAATAGTAGAGACACTATTCCATTTTGAATCGAAAGACAGCTGCATTGACTCCGCTGAGACGCCAAACACGCTTGCACTGTAAATTAGATGATTTACAAGTTAGACTATGCATCAAGCACAGGGAGAAGAATCAGTATGAACTTTTTCCTTTTGTTACCTCCATCGAAACATCTAACTCCCCGTATAGCCTAACATTAGAACTTTTAGACACTTTGAAAAATAGGATACCTGAATACGATTATAATCCCATTTAGTCCTTGTCAGAATCGCGGGTAGCAAAATTGCAATAACCCAAAAATATCAAAGAAAATTGCCCATTTGAACAATTTTCATTCAGTGGCTTCTGAAGATAACTACTTCAGTAGGACACACTCAATGTAATAAAACAGTTTGATTAAGTTTAAACCCTTGTCTACCGCTACAATTTCTTCGAAACCAAGCATCTTCCCCGACCTCAAAACCCCACATCAGAAGCACAAGGAGCTCATGGAATATCGACCTACGCAGCTGCCCCTTGCACCCGAGTTGGAATCTATCTCCCCGTAAATTAGAGTAGTTTAGAATATCGCCTTGTCAAAAGACAATGAGAGCTAACGAGCTCAAAACTCAAATGCAGTTTACTCTGATCATACATCCACACTCACGAAGCACCTTACTTTTAACTTTCTAAGATTTAAAAAACAGCATAAAGAACAATAATTCAAACATTCTAAGCAAAACCCATGGCGGAATTCACAAATCTAGGACTACCCAAAAAACAAAAACAAGAACTTTACTCAACCGGAAGGCCCATAACCCCATTGAATCGATCAAATGGGACATGGGTAAGGTGCTGGACGTTCGTGGGCCACCCGATATCCATGTTGTGGACGGCGGAGATGACTTCTTCGCCTCTTTCGACACGGCAGGCCACCATGGATTTCCTCACAGCAGCTAACAGAAGAGCTACCAGAGAGACCTGGTTCTGCTCTTCCTCTGAGCTCTTGTTCGCTCCTTTATCTCCTTCCCCATTTCCGCAACCGCCGCCCCTCGTCAGCATCACAAGCCCTGTCATCTCCCTCTCTCTCTGTAAAATCTTTTGGGTGTCTCTGAAATGCCGAGACTATTGCTGTTGGGAGAGAAAGAGAGAGTATAAACCTCAGTCGCATGTGAGAGTGTGAGGGTAGCTTTGAATTGCATTGACAAGATGGTGAGAGGGTTTTTTTATTTTTTATTTTTTATTTTATTATTTTTTTAAAGGGAGACAATTGGTGGTAAGTCACGATTATTCACTCTTTTCAGAGGTCGGAAAGACCTACAGAAGCATTTCAGCCTCTCTTTGGTCACAAGTCTGGCTTCCACACCAGTAGCGTATTTCGAACCTAAAACTTCAAGTTTTTAGTTTTAAGAAAGTCTCGTAATCCGTCATTTACCATTAAACCACCAACTCTTGGTGATAGGGCTTTTGAAGTTCCAACTTGTTTTCAAAGTTCAAACGGCCACTCGTTTCAAAATTTCACTTCATCTCCAATGTTTGGTGACTTTGACCTCCTAAGACCAACTCCAACCATGGGCTATTTGCCAAATTTCCCCCCAAACACTACCCAACCCAAGCTAAAACATTGGGCTAAAAGCCAAATGCTAAAGCTGGGCCAAATTCCCCCTCCCCCATCCGCGTGGACTCACTTGAAATTAGGCCACTTTCGGCCTGCCCACTCGCAGACGCGCCCCACAGGCCTGCTTTGAATCTGCTCCCGACAAAGTGGGGTCCACTGGCAGGGCCTTGTAGGCCACTTCCCTCGAGCCTAACAACTCTTTTCCCCATCTGACGGCTATCATTTAAGGATCGTTGGTTGATTCAACAGTCCAGATTCAAATTTCATTTTTTAAAAATATGTTATTATAAAATACATTGAATCCAACGGCTGAGATCAAATATAATCAAATCTAATGGTAAAAAAAAGATCTAACGGCCCAAATTTAAATCCACCGGCTAAAATAATTAAAAAATATATATTTAACTCAAAATTCACCCAAAAACTCTATAAATACCTATGTATTTGTTCAAACATCCACACAAAACTCAATTTTCTCCTACAATTCTTCCAATTTATTTTCTACCATTTCCCAAATTGTTCAACATGGCAAGAGAGCATATTAGAGGTCGTAATTGGACCTGTGAGGAAGATGTTGCTTTATGCTTGGCGTGGGTTTCTGTTAGCGAAGATAGTGCAATTGGCACAAATCAAAATAAAAAAGTTTTGTGGGATAAAATCATTGCAAAGTTTCAAGAAAACTACAACGGGGACGGGCGGGACGGTGGTGGTGTTTATGATTGGTGGAAAACTATCAACAAATCATGCACTTTATGGAAGGGAAGCTTGGAGAGAGCCGTGGTTGTCATGGCTAGTGGAAGGGACGCCACATAAATTGTGAGTTTTGTTATTGATATTTTATTTGTCATGTACATAATATTAGTTTGCAACTAATTAATTTTATGTATTTTTTGCATAAGGTGACAAAGCAATGGAAATTTACAAGACAAGAGTAACACCAAAAAATCAAGTTTTTAAGTTGCAACATGCTTGGGACATCCTCAAGGATTGTCCAAGGTGGGGAACCGATGTGAACCAACAATGGGAATATTATTTTAACGTGAAGCCGCACAGACAAATGCTGGAGATGAAGGTGTCAATGAAATGACCCCATCTCCTTGGCCGGGAGGAGATAAGCAAAAGGAAGCAAAAAGAAAAGGGAAGTCCCAAGATCCGATTAGTAGACACTTTGCTACCGGAATTGTAAAATTGAACAAAACCCATAACGTTCGCCAAGAAGAAACGGCCCGAATGCGTTTGCAAATGAAGGAAATCTCGGATAGGGAGCAAGATAGGTTTGAAATTAATTTGATGATGGAGAACCTCAACAAATACACTCCATAGAGGAAGAAGTTCTTACGTGGTAAGCAAAAGGAAATTTTGCGAAAGTTTGCCTCAAGAAGTATGTTTCAAGATGATGAATCCTCTGAACCCTATATCTCAAGTCCTGTATGAAGTCCATCACCAAGTGAAGATGGCGAATATGATTATTAAGTTTATGTAGTGTATGAATTATGTGCTTTATTAAATAAGTTTATTAATTGTTGTTTGTATTAAGTTTATGTAGTTAATTAATTATGTGGTTTATGAATTATCGGTTGTATTAAGTTTATGTGGTTTATTAGTTGAAAATTTGGTGTTGAACGGTTGTTGAATTGAAAGTTAGCCCAGGGTTGACATTTTGGTGAAAGTTAAAGGCTTGATTTGTGAAAAATTTAGTAATTTTTCAATATTTATCGGAATTTAAATATTTTTAAATTAAAATGTTCATAAAATTAATTGACGATAGTCTACATATTTATTTAAAAAAATTAATTTAAGAAAAAAAATAATCTAAGTTCATTCTTTAATAATCCAGGGCTAAAATTTTAGGTTAGAATTGACACACCCCGTCTCGGAGGAGGGCATGCTGGCCGTCACGTGAGAGTGACGTAACCATTTACACAGTTCGGAAGCTTTAAAGAATACAGTTACTAATATAAAACACCCGAGGGTGAGTCATACTTTTGTGAATTCTGTCAGAACACCGTTGGATTCCTCGTGGCCACCAAAGCTCTGCTAACTTGAACCTGGAGGGGCGCAAAACAAAATTGAGTGGGTCAGTAAAACAAAGTTTTTCGAAAACATTTCATTTAAAGCATTTCTAACCTCTCGCTGTAAAACCTGTATACTTTCCCAAAAAATAGCATAATAGCATAATACTTTTCGTAAATCTCATTTCATCAATCTTTCTTGAAAACCAGAAATTATGCCATGTTAAAACTTTCAAAACATCATGAATGATGCATCAATGTAACAGGTGAAATTGTGAATTAACCGGAGACCCTGCAGTTGGTCCTGTACGGTTAATTCTATAGCTCAACATCCAATCCAACCGGAGTCACCTCGATGACCTGTACGGCACTACACTGCAGATAAGTCGGAACTACCTGAAGCAGTCTGTACGACATGAATGGTGTAATAATACGCTCTAATGCTTCTCATCAATCATCTGTGTACACAATCTAAGGTCACCTATCAGTCGGAACCCTCTCATGGTCTGTACGACATGTCGGAACCCTCTCATGGTCTGTACGACATGCACCTACTTGGATCCAAGGTGAGCGTGCGGTGCGAGGTGAAAAATATAAGCACTAACACCATGATTGCAGGTTATGAGCTATCAATATCAACAATGCACATGAATAATATAAAACTCACCTGATACTTACATGTGCGTCCACAACACCAATTCACATATATATATGCATCAATTATTAATTCATATATCTCATATCATTCATATCATGCATGCATGACATTTTGGAAACATACTTTCATTAAACTCAATTTCTGGGAAAATTCATAGTATATAGGTAATAATAGAAAGTACTGCCCACTCACCTGGAGTTCGCCCTACAACTCCCTAGCACAACACATCAAGGCATCATGACGATCGGCGCCTAGAACAATAATCAAATCCAACCTCAGAATTCATATCAATAGAATATAACTTATATAAAACACGTCACTACGCAGTTCAATCCGGAAGATCTGCAACTCAGATTTCCAATCCCTAACTTTCAGAGGTCCACAAAATAACCCTAGAACAACACCCTAAAATTTCATTACCATCCAACGGTCGGATCTCCGTCAATTAACCAAACCAAGTGACGGTTAACATTCTATATTATGGACTTACAACTCCAATTCCGGAAGATCCGTAAATCGGATTCCCAATCCGTAAGTTCCTATAATCCTCAAATATTACGTATTACAACGCATCAAAGTTTGGTGACGATCCAACGGTCGGATCGTCAATTCACATTTTCACCTAAATGCGAAAACTATAAAACGTTATTTAAAGCACATAACCAATAATTCGTAATAACTTTCTCATACGGTGCTCAATTTGGGTATATGAATATATCATAGTGATCTACTCGACGCCACGGACGTCGACATATTTTTAGATTATTTTTTTGATGTGCCACGCGCCCCCACGCGCCAGGGCAAGCACGGGCATACGCGCGCCCACGCGCACCTTCTTCCTCGCGAGCTCGCCAGACTGATTTTTCCGGTGACCGGAAAACTGTGCATTTTTCAAATGCCTTGTTCTCCTTCGTTTCTCAACCATTTTCTTCGTATTTTATATCAAAATTAAGCCCTCAACATGTAGTTTCACGCTATACTACTTTAAAGCTCTAAAAACCAAGAAATCTCACCGGAAAAATTCGAAGAAAACCGGCCAAAGATGAACCACGTGATCCCGACGTCCAAATCCTTCAAACGAAGTACTCCGAGCTTCCTTGGGACCTCACTAAGCTCACTACAAGCTTAGAATTCCCTGAAAATCGACATTTTACGTTTGCATGAATGGTGACCAAAAATGAAGGTTCGGGTTTCACGTGATTTTGAGGGTTTCACTTCCTAAAATTAGTACCATTCAACTCAGAACGTCAAGAGGATGAAGAACCATACCTTTTTGGGTTCGATCCGTGGAGTTTTGGTGTCCTTGGTCCTTGTCCGTACCTTGAGGGTGAGAGAGAAGGACTGAGAGAGTGTCGAGAGAGGGAGGAGAGAGAATGAACACGGGGGAGGGAGAGAGAACAGGAATGTGTGCGTGTGTGGTCCAACACAATTCCTCACCAACCATTCCTTTCCTAATTCCCTAACCACACAACAATTCAACCCTTATTTTTTTTTTCCATTTAAATATTTTCCAAAACTTAGGAATTAGAATAAAATCAAAACATGTCACAATACTTACCTTAGTAACGCTAAGGGTAATCCCGTCATTTCGCGTCCTCGATAAGAAAATCTCGGGACGGGCTGTGACAAGAATGGTTGGAGCAGAAAAAATATTTTTAGGCTAAAAGCTAAATATTCCAGACTAAAAAATTTAGTTTTTAATCCGACGGTTGGAGATGGTCTAATTGATAGTAATAATACCCAGTAGCTTTTGGTTCTTTTGGAAACACAAATCATGACTGAATTAATTAAAGTCAATGGTTAACAACTTGACACCATTTATTTACTTCACAATTCACAATGAAGCACTGAGAATAGGTGTGACAGCCCGTCCCTAATTTTAAGAATTTTTAAAGTTTTAATAAAGGATTTTACAAAAATGCCATTTGAGGCACGCACATCATTCGAGGTTAATCATCATGTCGTGCCATCTAAGATTTGTTTTCTTGACATATCCTCGTAGTACTCGTCGTTATGGACGCGTGGGCGCAGACGGTTCGTGATTTGGAGTTATATCGAAGAAGTTATTAACGTTTGAAATTTGGGATTTTAAGGAATTATAATTTTAGTAAAATATAGAAATTCTTTTATGAAAATGGACGGCCCAGATTTAATGATGAATGAAATGGATGGCTGGGATGAGGGAAAGGTTTTTGGTGTGTGTATATGTGTGAGAAGAAGAAAAATAAAACAGAAAGAAAGAGAGATTGGGCAAAACTGCCCAATCGGAGAAGAAGGAGGAGAGGCGAATCAGAAGAAGAGAGAGGGAGAAGCTGACCAACCAGAGGAAGGAAAGGAAGGAAAGGAGGGAGAGTGGTGAACGGGGGAACAGGAGGAACGGGTCGTTCTTGACCCGTGCGGCCCGCGCGACCTATGCCTTCTAATCGGCCGGTTCTCGCCGTTTTTGTCCAATTTTCCGACGAATTGAATCAAGGTACCACTCCCAATCACCATCTAGGCCTTCCCTCTTCACGTTTCACCCCAAGAATCATTGAATTTCATGGTGATTTCGCGAAGAACACCCCTACGGGTGCCGCGACTTTCTTGCCTAAATTCTTCAAATTTTGAAATGTTTTCTTTCAATTACTAACACCATTAGCATTACTTTAGGACCTAGAACAAAGCCCAAGAGGTAGTAGAGGCGTTGGAACAAGTTTGAAGGTCGAATTGGAAACACCCAATTCTAGGGTTCTTCACGGTTTTGGTGAAATTGAAGCACTTCCAGGCCAAATTGGCCTTGGCCACAGGTATGAAAGTTGTTCTACTCATTGAGATCTTCAAATCTGCAAATTTTGGTAATTTTTGGAAATAGTTGAATTTTCCGGCGAGCCGGGGCGGCCAACCGCCACCCGCGGCGGCGCGTGGCCAATGGCCCGCCAATGTCATTATTAGCATGTGTTTGAGGTTCTAGGTTCAGTTTTGATAATTGTTGGACGTAAATTGAATAATTGAACCTAAGTTGGTTACGATTCGTGGTTAGGTGAAAATGTGAATTGACGATCCGACCGTTGGATCGTCACCAAACTTTGATACGTTGTAATACGTAATATTTGAGGATTATAGGAACTTACGGATTGGGAATCCGATATACGGATCTTCCAGAATTGGAGTTGTAAGTTCATAAAATAGATTGTTAACCGTCACTTAGTTTTGGAAATTGACGGAGATCTGACCGTTGGATGGTAATGAAATTTTAGGATGTTGTCCTAGAGGTATATTTTGGACCTCTGGAAGTTACGGATTTGAAATCTGAGTTGCAGATCATCCGGATCGAACTACGTAGTGACGTGTCTTATATAAGTTATGTATTATATCGGCAAGATTTCTGAGGTTGGATTTGATTATTGTTCTAGGCACTGATCGTCATGACGCCTTGATGTACGGTGCTAGGGAGTTGTTGGGCGAACTCCAGGTGAGTGGGCAGTTTTATTTTCGTATTACCCATATACAACTATTTTTTCCCAGAAAAATACGTTTTATGAAAAATTATGAATTCATTTGCCATGCATGCAATAGTTGAGATATTTAGTTTGATAATTGATGCATATATATATGAATTGACGCGGTGGACGCACAAGTGAGTTTTATTATTATGCAGATGATTTATTTTACATGAATTGCATTGAAAAGCTCATAACCTGCCCCTAGGTGTTAGTGCTTATATTAGTATTCACCACACCGCACGCTCGCCTTGGATCCAAGTAGGTGGATGTCGTACAGACCATGTGAGGGTTCCGACATGCCAGTCGTATAGACCATTAGAGGGGTTCCGACTGGTGGGTGACCTTAGATTATGTGCACAGTTGATTGATGTGAGAAGCACTAGAGCGTATTCATACACCTGTCATCGTACAGACTACCTTATGTAGTTCCGAGTGACGTGCAGAGTTAGACCGTACAGGTCACCGAGGTGACTCCGGTTAGTTTGGATGATGAGCTTTAGAATCAACCGTACATGACCATTATAGGGTCTCCGGTTGACTTATTATTCACCTGATTGATATGGATGCATTCTGATTATGTTTTCGACACTTGGCATGGCATATTTTTCTGAAAAGTGTTAAAGGATTGTGATTTGAGATTTTTGCTTATATATATGTTTATATATATATGCTATTTTCTGGGAAAGTATACAGGTTTTACGGTGAGGGGTTAGAAATGTTTTAAATGAAAAGTTTTCGACAAACTTTGTTTTACTGACCCACTCAATTTTGTTTTGCGCCCCTCCAGGTCCTAAATAGCAGAGCTTTGGTGGCCACGAGGAATCCAACGGTGTTCTGACAGAATTCACAAAAATAGGACTCACCCTCGGGTGGGTCATCTTAGTAATTGTAATTTTTTTAAAGCTTCCGAACTGTGTAAATGGTTACGTCACTCTCACGTGACGGCCAGCACGCCCTCCTTCGGGACGGTGTGTGTCAATAGGAGCAAACTGCCTTGAAATGTATGTTTTGTATTGTTTTGGTTGGCTGGAAAACTCTTTAATAGAGAGATGTAAAAATATTCATCTTGACTGAAAAATATAATTAAAAACTTAAATATACTTTTGTTTTATATCTATCGATAATGGGTCTCGTCACCAAAAGAGAGAAAATTAAATAAGATCTCAAATGTACATTTCTTTCATTGGAGTAGAACTCTCATATACATCTCCTGAAATTGTAAAATATGATGTAAATACCGTTTTTGCATTTCTCTATTGAAGATGCTCTAGTATCCGGCCCAAAAAAAGAGATAAGAGGATAAATTAGCAATACCCTCTACTTTTAGATTTGTTATATCAACTTTCAATATGGTTTTGGATAGGCAAAAATATTCCATAGTTGGATAAAAGTATTTAATCGTAGGATCTCAAATAAAATGGAAAATACATTTTATCATACGCTAATGTATAGTATATTTTTCAAGTGGTTTAAATTTAGGATTTAGATCTCATTCAGATTCAAATTGTAGAGATTCTAGAAATCCTTATATCTTAGTCATTCATCGTGCATCATGTGGTTAGAAATCATTTGACTTTTTTTATTTAAAATTAAACACAAATAGTACCTGAAAAAAACTGACCGCATGATATACGATGAACGGCTAAGATGTGGAGATCCCTAGGATCCTCACAAAGTAGATCCAAAGAAGATCCTCTTCCTTAAATTTACTCATTAATTTAAACAATACTTCATAACGTTTTAGAAATTATCCAACTTACATTTAGCCGCTAATTTTTTTATTTTTTATTTAGAAAAATGGGACAATTGGTGGCAAGCCACGATTATCTACCTCTTTCGAGAGTTGGGAAGATTCACAAAGACATTTCAGTCTCTCATTGATCATAAGTCTGGCTTCTACACCAGCAACGAATTTTAAACCCAAAACGTCTAGTTTTTAATTTTAAAGAAATCTTATAATCCGTTATTTACCATGGACCGTCAGCTTGTAGTTCATCTAGCCGCTAAATTCACGTCAACTATACTTCGATAGTAATTATGACCAAAGGTTGAAGTCAAAATGTCATTTAACAGAAAAAATCATGGGGTTGGATTTGGGAAAGAAAACAATTCGAATTTGTGGGAGATCGGACCGTTGAGAAAGTGGCGGGCCCGGAAGTAACGACAGGTTAGATGTGTCCAAAGTGGAGGGGCTTTTTAGGCCATTCGCGTGAAGAAAATGGATTGAGCTTTTTGTTTTTTCTTCTACTTTTCTAATTATATTATATTAATTATTACCTTTTTCTTTTCCCAAAAAAATGTTTGGAATTATTTGTGTTGAACAATTGGGACCCAATGAAGGTCTTGGTTTCTTGAACATTTGATTTGAGAGCTCCATTGTTGTAATTTTAGTTTATTTAGAAATGCCTAGAGAATATAAGTTAAAACGGTTGCGACGAGAGAAATTTTTAAGTGTGCTGAGAATAAAGTTTAATATATTAAGTGTCAAGATACAATTGGTTGAATTTTTTTTTTCCAACTTCCAATCAATTGCATTATTACATTTTGAGTGCTAGACTGTATTTCTGACACACTGAAAAATCTCGCGTGACAATTATATTTTCTACATAAAAGTTTTCTTTTTGGTGTTTTTCTACTTTTTAGTTTGGAAATTTTAAAATTTTTTGAAATTTGAATTGAAAAATAAAACACTTTGAAAACAGGAAATAATTTCACAAACTCATTGGCATTTTTCTTCTGTTGCACACATATGTTCAAGTATGTACGTTGATTCACTTGATTTATTCAATTAAGGCCCAAAAATAAAGAGGGGTGTGTAAGAGGAGACAATTATAGTGGGAAATTGTCACATCTCGGCCCGGGCCCCCACCACATCCCGAGCTCGACTCCACCGTAGCACGATATTGTCCGTTTTGGGCCCCAACCACGCCCGGTTTTATTTCTAGGAACTCACACGAGAACTTTCTAGTGGGTCACCCATCATGGGATTGCTCTCGCGCAAACTCGCTTAACTTCGGAGTTCCAATGGAACCCGAAGCCAGTGAGTTCCCAAAAAGCCTCGTGCTAGGTAGAGATGAGAATATACATATAAGGCTTACAAGATCCACTCCCTTGGGCGATGTGGGATGTTACAATCCATCCCCTTAGGGGCCCAACATCCTCATCAGCACACTTCCGGCCAGGGATTGGCTATGATACCAAATTGTCACATCCCGGCCCGGGCACCCACCACATCCCTGGCTCGACTCCACTGCAGCACGATATTGTCCGTTTTGGGTCCCGGCCAAGCCCTCACGGTTTTGTTCCTAGGAACTCACACGAGAACTTCCCAGTGAATCACCCTTCATGAGATTGCTCTCGTGCAAACTCGCTTAACTTCGGAGTTCCGATGAAACCCGAAGCCAGTGAATTCCCAAAAAGTCTCGTGCTAGGTAGAGATGAGAATATACATATAAGGTTTACAGAATCCACTCATTTGAACAATGTGGGATGTTACAGAAATCATTTCCCTTCGAAAATTTCATTAGCTCTCAACTTTTCTTAGGTTAAATGGAAATTTCATTACCAAAAAAAGGTACATTGTATATCAAGTAACTTGTAAAAGAGTAGCCTCGTCAAAGCTTTACTCAAGGAAAACCACATGGACAAAATCTAGGTAAAAGAAAAAGAGTACCACACATGTCAAAATAACAATCAACAAAACAACATTGATCGAAAGTCTCACACTCATAAATCCATAAACTATGATGATCCAATATTCGTTCTTAAAAGAGAAACCCCGACTTTGAAGACTCGCAACTTAATAAAAAGATAATTCTAGTAGCTCCTCTTTTAACCTTAACTACTACTCTCCAATGCCCCCTCCAACAAACTAGTATGGCAGCCATGATACGGGAGCTCCAACTGTAATCAAGTCATGACCAAGTTTAACTCTCTCGAAGTGTATACCTCTTTCTCTTTATCACCTTCTTCCCATAAGGAGAGTTCACGGAAACAAAAGTATAAGCTCCGTTCCACGTAGGTTATTCTCTAATTGATCAAGTTGCACCATGGTTATGGTTCATGACAGGCAATGCCATTGACCACCACCGTCTATAGCTAATAGAAAAGTAGTATGAGCGCACAAGTCAAAGAAATCTCTAAACATCGTGTCTGAACAGTAGACTAATTCAAAAAAAAATTATACTTCTTCTAATCACGGTACTAGCAATCTTCCAGATTTTGGTTCCAAATTACTGGTGAGATAAATATTTGTTAATCGGGACTCATATTTCTTAATCATGTTTTGGACAATTGTCAAGCTTGTACAACTATTCACGATTCATGTTTTTTGTCCACAATGTATAAGTCAACTATCCTTTTTCCATTGCTAACAGAGTTAACATTAATCCTTTAAATTAATCATGTTTCCGCTAAATCATGCGTGTTTTTCGTCTTATGAAATATTATGCAGATAATTTAAAAATAAAAAGCTAAGAAAACAATAGTTTTCGGCACAAAATATGAGGGATACCACATTCGAGTACTATTCTTCCAGCTGGCTTCTTGCAGATGATGACCGACCAGATTAAACTAGTGTATAGAACACGCCACTTTCACGGCATTAAAACTGCAGTCATTAATTATCCTAGGTTAATCTTGCATTAGACCTTAAAAAGTCAAGCTCAACAAGCTTAGATGGATGAACTTCAAGAAGAGAGGAAAGTTGACCATAATACTCACGACTAAGAGCAATAGCTACCACCTTAGCACGACCAGGATGATATTTGATCATATAGTTGTACTCATTGATTAACTCTAGGGGTGCAACTACAGTAGGTTGGATGAGTTGGAAGATCAACCAAATCCTAACCTAACTTTTACAATTTGCGCTTGGGTTCGGATTTACTTGGGTTGGGTTTTTTTTTTTTCACCCTACTTGGGTTGGGTTTGGGCTACCCAACTTTTTCAAGTTTTATCTTGTAACAATTTAGTTCCCAAGAATTCCTAAAAAAATTAAATTAAGTAGCATCAAAGCTAGCTTACTCTAATTTCATAAATCAATCTACTATAAAACTTTAGGATTTAGAGACTACGAATATGTGTTGACTAATCAAAGCCTTTTATTCCCTAAAAGCTTAACTAGTTATAACAGGGTAATTTATTTATTAAAAAATTAGAATGAGCGTTGGTATTTGGACTTGGCACACTTGGGATGTGAGCATTAATTGATATGGGTTACAATATGGTTAGATTGGGTTTGGTTAGTCAAGTTAGGTTGGGTTGGGGATGGACGGGCAAATGATCAACCCAACTCAACCCAATCAATGAACGGGTTGAAATTGGGTTGGGTTCGGGCAGGTTATAACTATAAAAAAAAACCCGCTTGTTTGGGTTTAAAGTTGAGTTGGACATGGACAGGTTCGGATTGGCTCACCCCAAGTTGCACCCCTAATTAGCTCCATCCATCTCCATTGTCTCAGATTAAGATCTTTCTGATCAAATAGATACTTCAAACTCTTGTGATCAGTAAAGAAACTGAGTTTAGCTTTTGTGTTTTGTATTTTGGAAGAACTCAATCCTCATTATTTTTATTTGGGAAGGGAAGTAAACACGTATTAGCATTTCGTTACTAAGCCAAAATGCAGCTAATTAACTTGATTAAACACATAAATAATAATGCAGATTCAGAACGAACAAAAATATGCTAATTATTGAGTCAACCACATATTTTTTTAGAATAAGTGTAGTTGTTTTTTTTAAATGACATCAAATATTTAGTTAAATGTAATCTCACTTGGAGTTAGACACAAAGTCGCCTATAAAAGGAACAGTATGGTTTTGTACAAAGTATTATCGATTGGAAACCTTAGAAGTTTACGAGATGAAGGTTAATATTCTCTTACTCATCTGTGTAGTTTCTGGCATTCTCGTGGCCTGCGAAGGAGGCCAGCTGAGGAAGTGTTTCTATGAAAAGACCTGTCCTTCGGCCGAGGATATCGTCAGAGATGTCACCTGGAACCATGTCTCCAGTAATCCCAGACTGCCTGCAAAGCTATTGAGAATGCATTTCCACGACTGTTTCGTCAGGGTAAGCTATTCATATATGCATGCTTGCATGCGATGAGCTATCCTTAGAAACGTACTTAGAGCAATAATATCGTTTGTAAGAAAATAAATGTACTGTACATGTTCATGACCTCACATACATGCATGTATGCTTGCTTAGATACATGCAGCCACCACCAAAAATGTTTCTGAACTGAAACTTATAATTTGAAATGAGTAACAATTTTATGCTGCGAGTCGTCTAACTTGCTTGACCAAATGCATGGAATCTCCTGCAGGGTTGTGATGGCTCAATTTTGTTGAATTCAACAGCAAACAACACGGCAGAGAAGGCAGCAGTTCCAAACTTATCCTTGTCGGGTTTCGATGTCATCGACGATATCAAAGAAAATCTAGAGCAGAAGTGTCCAGGAGTTGTCTCTTGTGCTGACATCTTGGCTTTGGCTGCTAGGGACTCCGTTTCGTTCCAAGTAATTTACTAACTAGATATGGGACTAATTTGTTTTACGTCATAAAGTATTTTCAATAATAAGATTGCGCTCCATGGCCAGCCGACCTCACCTAGTGGGATACGACTTTGTTGTTGTATTAAGATTATGCTCATATATGCGTGGTATGTATAATTTTTGCAGTACAATAAATCGATGTGGGAAGTGCTCACGGGGAGAAGAGACGGCACAATTTCTCTAGTTAGGGAGGCCTTGATTAACATTCCGGCACCTTTCTTCAATTTCACCCAACTCAAACAGAGTTTTGCCAGCAAGAATCTTACTGTGCATGACCTTGTGGTTTTATCAGGTACATTTACTAGCAAATTAATGAGGTATTCTCCGTGCAGGACGTCATGCTCACGTCTTACACGTTGAGAAAACTTTATTTCTACTAAATATTCTTCAACTTTCATTCCATTTACATATATTGTTCGTTTCGATTTTAGGCGTTTAGTATTGATCAGATTTTGGGCTTTAAACCTATCATCCAAGTAACCAATCCGAGACTAGAAAGTAGAAACCAAAATACTAAGCTCGACAAGGTGATTTACACCCACAAACAACCAACCATGTCAATAAATGAGATCAAAGTTGAAGAAAAATAGAAGCGAGGTTAAAAACACGGCGTCCTGCACAGATCACGACTGCAAATTCCTAATTAAAGGGATACATAACTGACCAATCTTACATACAATTACGTAGGTGGACACACAATTGGAGTCGGCGGCTGCCCAAGCTTCAGCAACAGGCTCTACAACTTCACCGGAAAGGGTGATCAAGACCCTTCTTTGGATGCAACCTACGCTGAATTGCTGAAGACCAAATGCCGAAGCCTCAAAGACAATACAACATTCGTGGAAATGGATCCCGGTAGCGCTCGAAACTTTGACAGCAGCTACTACACCGTCGTCAAGCAGCACAAGGGTCTCTTCCAATCTGATGCAGCCCTTTTAACAAACAAGGGTGCCGGCAATATCGTCGCAGAATTGGAGGACCTTAACAAGTTCTTCACGGAGTTTGCACAGTCAATGAAAAGGATGGGAGCCGTTGAGGTCCTTACAGGCACGTCCGGCCAGATCAGGAAGAAATGTTGGGCTGTGAATTCCAGTTAATCAAATTATCAGTTGTAGCCATGAATAATGTACGTAGCCTGTGGGCTTTTTACCAATCACTCATTGTTTCTCAAGCAATGTACTCCGTTACCTTTGTATTAATGTTTTCAACTTGTGATTAATCTTTGAACAACTCATAAACCGGATTAAGAATCGACAGACATTCATCCTACGTAAAGATCCAATGGTCTCGTAGGGTAACCAAGTTCGCCAACACACCTAAAATTAGGCTAATGACGAAAAGACATTACACTTGATCTTCGCCAAAGGCACGAAAAATTTTAAAAACACGTCCTTCACCACGAAGAACTTGACAAGGAAGTTGTAAGAAACGACATGTCGTTCACCATGTGAGCTCTCTCAGTCTCCTCTTTGGCTGAAAGCTTCATCATATATTGCAATGGAGATGCTGGGAAACTGAGATATTGTGACTTGTGGGGACGAAAATCGAAAAGGTTATTTTGGGAACTCGATGGAATGTGACCGTGGTGGATTATCTGAGTATCTGAGAGTGAGAGTGGGTGGGTTGTGATTTGCAGAATAAGAAGAAGAATGAGGAAGAAGACGAGGGAAAAGTAAAATAATCTCTTGTTCGGGCCCCAATTGGCAAATATTTTTCAGGTATCACTATCGCAAACTACTTTGGGGCCAATAAGAGAAAGGAAATTTTATTCAGATCCATTTATCCTCTTTCTACACCCAACTTATAGTTTTTAATCTTGAAATTCCGAATATGCCCAACAATTTTCTTTCTACACCCATAATGAAAAAGAAGACATACCTTTGCTGATCTCAGCCATCAAAGATTTTCTTCCTATCAGTAAAGAATGAACCTGTAAAACACCCCGAAGCGCTGAAGTGTTACGCCTTCTGCATTTCGCTTGAAAAACAAATAAATAAAATTGATACCAATTATTACAGTCGCAACCCTGAGTAGTAATACATGTTCAAGCTTGAATCGCAAAAGATTAAACTGACTGATATTGCTGTTCAAAGCTTGAATCCCCCCCACTGCCATCTTCTTATCACCCACAATGAAACCCCAAATATAAAGGATAATATTGTAACTACACTATCTAGAGATATTATTTAGTGGTTAAGATATCTCTAGAGATATTACTTAGTGGTTAAGATATCTATTAGTTAGTTATAGTTTAGATATCTTAGTGGTTACAATATAATTGTATATATACTCAAAGTGTAATTTTATTTTGATATGAAATGGAAATATACTTTTCCTATTACCAAAGATCTCAGCCATCAATGTTCATTTCCCGACCTTTCACCGGCCACACAATAGGTCTCTCTTCCATGCAGTCCTTCTAACATGTCTAAATTATGCCGAAATTGTTGACGTGTCGAATCTAATTGTGTTGGACCATATGTTAATAATACCATTAATTTTTCCAATATATATATATATATATATTTACATGTTTCTTTTGGGTTTTTTAATTGTGGGTTGTTGGGAATAATGTTCTAATTTTCAAATTGTTGTGGGTGGTAAGGGAGGTGACAGTGGGGAGTTGAGGAGGTTAGAAACTGGGTGGTTGAGGTTTGAAGAGATAGGATGGCTGGAGTTGACTATTGCTAATTTTTATTTATTTATTTATATTTTATTTTGTGTGTGTTTATTGGGTGTAGAAAGAGAATTATTGGGCACATTTGGAATTTCAAAATAAAAAATAATAAGGATAAATGGGTCTAAATAAAATTTCCCATAAGAGAATAAGGAAAAATACATAGTCTTATTAGTTATTACCCTCGTGCCGTACGAAAAGTATGGGAAAAGTTCACTCTTCCTGCTTAAGTTTGGTTTATCGTTGCTTCAAAGTTTCTGACGTCTGGAGTTCAATTTCCTCTATTCTAATAGTTTCAAGTTCGATTTTTTTTTTTTAGTATCATAATATATATATATAAAAAAGAAAATCTTGCGTTTTTATATTCACTCACACATATGGTCACTAAATAGACGGGTAAGTGCGGTTAAAAAAGATTTCACTTCAATTCAAATGCACCCACGATTGAAGATTATTAACGGGTTTACAGGTGGCCCAAGTCCGAACCTGCTCTAAAAAAGCATGCATAAAATTATAACGTAATTTTTGTTCTTTCGATATTATGTAGAAGATTTTCTTGTCATAGAAGTAATACTCTACTTGTTACAATTGGAGCAAGATCAGTTATACATCCGCTGCTAAAAAATGCACTAAGCTAGGGTTCGGGTTTATAATCCATCAAGATGAGAGATTTTTCAGTGTAACCGGTAAACGAGGTGGTACACTACATGTCATTATACAAATTGTGGGATATATGTGCTAAAAAGTTAATAACTTAAAAAATAAAATTTCCCACAACTTCTATTAAAACATGTCGTGTACCACTTATATTCCCGTCACAATGAAAATTTTCTCCATCTAGATAAAGGAAGGAAATTAGTGTTGGAAATTATAAAGTATTTTAGAGATTTAACTTAATTATAGATTTAATTTAATTACGGATTTGATATGCTTTTTGCAATAAGCACTAGTTATGTGCTTCTTCCAGAAAACATCAATTATGTATTTCTTCTAAAAAACATTTTAAGTACTTTTGGAAACCCAAAAACATTTTCTCTAAAAACGTTTTCAGTCATTTCAAAAACACTTGCGAACGAACATTGAAACTCTTTAGCTATCTACACACGTTCTCTTTGAATTTATATATTTTTTTTAGAATTTGATAAACAATAAAATGTTAAAAGTTTGTTAAAATAACGAGAATTTTTAAAGATGTTAAGTTTAACTAGGTAGCGGAAATAATTTTTTTAACACTTATTCAATAAGGTAATGTAACAAAAATTTGAAGAGACTCTTGGAGATGCTTTTCTTGAAATTCTCGAATAGTTTGATAATCATTTGTTTAGGTCATCTTCAACCGGGCCGGCCAAAGGGCTATAGGCCAAAATATGTTTTTTTTTTACACAAAACTCATCTCCAATGGAAGGCTGGGCCGAAAAAATTTGGAACCCTCCAAGCCAAAATCCAGCCATATGGCCAACGGGCTAGGCATCCTTAGCCGTCAGCCCGAAAAGTTGAGCCTAGCTGTCAATAACCCACATGTTAGCTAACTCAGCTAGTCGTTAGATTTGAATTTTATTTTTTTTAAGAAGAAATTAAAAAAAAACTAAAAATTCTATTTTTTTTTATAAATATCTAAGTCAGTTTTACACAATTTCTCACATCATTTTCACCATTCCGTACTATCTTACCTCATTTTAATTCAATTCTTCACATTCTTTAAACTCCTATCCGATTTTTTTTTTTTTTGAAGCAAAACAAACATAGCATTTCCAAAAATTATTAAAATTACATAAAGATAAGAAATATGAAGAGATACTCATTTCTAAATATGGTAGTTTAATTCAGTTAATCAATAAACTTAAAGAACAAACTTAAAAATAATAAATTATTGAGGGACTAAAAAAATTGGTGAACCTGTAACAGATTTTGATGACAAGGGATAAGAGACATGGGTGGTTGGGCAGACAGAGAACCTTTGGTGGATCTGCCATGGTCGCCGGAGAAAGAGAGGAATTGGGTCTGGGCAAGGAAAGAGTATGGAGAAGAAGAGAGGTGCTTGGTTTCGGCGACAAGAGGTGTGTGGTTTCGGGGACAAAATGTGTTTGGTTAAGATAGCCAAATATTGAAAGAGAGTTGAAATGCCAGGTGTTTTAAAATTATTGGGCTGATCAGTTAATTGGGTACTCTTTTTGTTTTCACTTCTACTTTCCGAGAGATTTTTCAATGCGACCGATACACGAGGTAGTACATTATGCGTTACTATATAAATAGTAGGATATATGTGTTAAAAAGTTAATAACTTAAAAAATAAAATTTCTCACCATTTACATAAAAACATATTGTGTACCACTCATGTTCCTATCACAATAAAAAAAAATTCTCCTACTTTTCCCCAATTATATTACATTAATTATTACCTTTTTCTTTTCCGGAAAAATGTTTGGAATTATTTGTGTAGAACACTTGGGACCCAATGAAGATCTTGGTTTCTTGAACATTTGATTTGAAAGCTCCATTGTTGTAATTTTAGTTTAGTTAGTAATGCGTGGAGAGTACAAGTTAAAATGGGAAATTTTTTAATGTGCTGAGAATAAAACTTAATATATTAAGTGTCAAGATATAATTGGTTGAATTTTTTTTTTCCAGCTTCCAATTAATTGCATTATTACATTTTGTGTGCTAGACTGTATTTCTGGCATACTGAAAAATCTCTCTTGACAATTATATTTTCTGCATAAAAGTTTTTTTTTTTGGTGTTTTTCTACTTTTTAGTTTGGAAATGTTTAAATTTTTGGAAATTTGAATTGAAAAAGAAAACACTTTGAGAACATGAAATAATTTCACAAACACATTGGCATTTTCTGCTTACCTATGTTTATGTATGTACGTTGATTCAATTAAGACCTAGAAATAAAGAGAGGTGCGTAAGAGGAGAGGATTATAGTGGGAAATCGTTTCCCTTCAAAAAATTCATTAGCTCTCAACTTTTCTTAGGGTAAATGGAAATTTCATTACCAAAAAAGATGCATTTTATATCAAGTAACTTGTAAAAGAGTAGCCTCGTCAAAGCTTTACTCAAGGAAAACCACATGGACAAAATTTGGGTAAAAGAAAAAAGTACCACACATGTCAAAATAACAATCAACAAAACAACATTGATCGAATGTCTCACAATCATAAATCCAGGAACTATGATGATCCAATATTCGTTCTTAAAAGAGAAACCCCGACTTTGAACACTCGCAACTTAACCAAAAGATGATTTTATTAGCTCCTATTTGAACTTTAACTACTACTCTCCAATGCCCCCTCTAACAAACTAGCATGGCAGCCATGATACGGGAGCTCCAACCGTAATCAAGTCATGACCAAGTTTAACTATCTCAAAGTGTATACCTCTTTCTCTTTATCGCCTTCTTCGCGTAAGGAGAGTTCACGAAAACAAAAGTATAAGCTCCGTTCCACGTAGATTATTCTCTTGACTAAGTTGTGCCATGGACCATGGTTCATGACAGGCAATGCCATTGACCACCACCGTCTGTAGCTAATAGAATAGTAGTATGAGCGCACAAGTCAAAGAAATCTATAAACCTCGGGTCTGAACAGTAGACTAATTCAAAAAAAATTATGCTTCTTCTAATCATGGTATTAGCTATCTTCCAGATTTTGATTCCAAATTATGGATGAGATAAATATTTGTTAATCGGGACTAATATTTCTTAATTATGTTTTGGACAATTGTCAACCTTTACAACTATTCATAATTCATGTTTATTGTCCACAATGTATAAGTCAACTATCCTTTTTCCATTGCTAACAGAGTTAACCTTCTAATCCTTTAAATTAATCATGTTTCGGCTACATCGTGCATGTTCGTCTTATGAAATATTATGCAGATAATTCAAAAATAAAAACAATAGCTTTCGCCACCAAAAATACAAGGGATACCACATTTGAGTACTATTCTTCCTGTTGGCTTCTTGCACATGGTTACCGGCCAGATCAAACTAGCATCTCGAGCACGCATACTTCAAACTATTGTGATCAATAACGTATTAGCATTTCGTTACTCAGCCAAAATGCAGCTAATTCACTTGATTAAACACATAACTAATAATGCAGATTCAGAACGAATAAAAATATGCTAAGTATTGAGTCAACCGCATATTTTTTAGAATAAGTGTAGTTGTTTCTTTTAAATGACATCAAATATTTAGTTAAATGTATGTCACTTGGAGTTAGACACAAAGTCGCCTATAAAAGGAACAGTATGGTTTTGTACAATGCATTATCGATTGGAAACCTTAGAAGTTTACGAGATGAAGGTTAATATTCTCTTACTCATCTGTGTAGTTTCCGGCATTCTCGTGGCCTGCGAAGGAGGCCAGCTGAGGAAGTGTGTTCGTGCCAGGAATTTCCGTCGGGGAAGCTTCCTGGGCGACGAGCACACAGCTCCCCGGGAGAGTGTTTCGGCGTCGGTTGAGAGCTGCTGTCGGGCTTCTGCTTATACTGTCGGGCTGGGCTCGTCGGGCAAGTCTTGTCGGGCAAGGCTTGTTGGGCAAGGCTGAAAGAGAAGGACAGCGTTAACTTTGAAAGGTGCCTTCATGGGGCCTTAGGTGTAGGCCTTAAGGCTCACAATCAAGGTTAACTTTTGGATGCTCAGGCGTGCCACTACCATCTTTAGCATGGCAGATGTAGAACGGATATTGAATCCAAAATACGTATATCTACATATCTATATGCATCCGCGAGACCGTATTAATTATGACAGGTGCCTTTGTGGGGCCTTAAATATAGGCCTTGAGGCTTCCAATTCATAATCAATCCATCTCTTGGATATATATATATGCTGCTTTTATTGTAGCGCGTAATATCACCACCGTTTATACTTCTGACTAGCCAGCCCGCAAAGCTTAGAACGAATTCAAATAGGTGCCTTTGTGGGGCCTTAGGTATAGGCCTTGAGGCTTCCTATCAGAAGTCGTTCCATACTCAAACGTTCTAGCCCGCAGAGCTTAGAACGAATTCAAATAGGTGCCTTTGTGGGGCCTTAGGTATAGGCCTTGAGGCTTCCTATCAGAAGTCGTTCCATACTCAAACGTTCTAGTGATAATCATAATACAACAGTGGTAAAACTACTAGATCAGTCGATTACTTGCGCCCCAAGTAACTTCGGACTTCTTTGTTTATCAAGGATTGTCGTTGATGGGTTAAGTCCACATAAAGTTCTTTTTTATGCCTTGAGACCAAGGACTTTTACATGATCACTCTTCTATGTCAAGGAAGTTAGAACTTAGATCTGATTTAAATAGTGAAGACATCTTTAAATCGGATTCAAGAACTGAAAGACTCTTTTAATCATCATGTTATTTGAAATAACTCGAACACAACTAAAAGCATACAACATAATGCTAGTTTAATAACTGAAAGGACAAAACCAAGAAGGGACGGGCAAAGTTTTCACCTTGTCGGGCAAAACTGGGCTTCTTGCGACTTCTTGGGTTTTAAGGTTGGACAAGAGGCTTGAGAGTTTAGAAGAAAAGGGTTTCTGGGAAGGAAATCGATACTACGACAAGCGTTTGACAAGGTAGCAGAGCTAATAAAAAGAGTTAGGAGTAATCCCGAGAGGGATGAAGGCTTTTGGCTGACTACAGCTATTGTTTGAAGGCAAATCTGGTTTTGAGCAGAGTTTGTGTTTTTGTTTGTTTGTTTGAGTGTCCTCAATCCTGATTTCTCTTTCTTCTTTTATAGACAAACCAGCGTGCCTTCCTGTAGCAGCAAGCTTGCCCGAATGCGGTTTGAGGATGATGACTCATTGGCTTTTTTACATAAAATGCCACCATAAAGTACTTTATGGGCTGTGTAGCTGATCAGTCTATCCCACTTGGTCCTTGGGTAGGTGGGCAAGTGGCCTTTGTGAGCTGTACCAAGGCAGAGGAGGCCCATTCCTGCCTTAATGGGCTTCGGCTGGACCACTGGGCTTTGACCGACTCTTCCTTCAAGCTTCTTTTTGGGCCGGCCCCCTCCTGGAGCCCAAAGTTTAAGTTTTGGTCCAAACAAAGTGTTTCTATGAAAAGACCTGTCCTTCGGCTGAGGATATCGTCAGAGATGTCACCTGGAACCATGTCTCCAGTAATCCCAGATTGCCTGCAAAGCTATTGAGAATGCATTTCCACGACTGTTTCGTCAGGGTAAGCTATTCATATATGCATGCTTGCATGTGATGAGCTATCCTTAGAAACGTAATTAGAGCAGTAATATCGTTTTTAAGAAAATAAATGTACTGTACATGTTCATGACCTCACATATATGCATGCATGTGTGCTTGCTTAGATACTTGCAGCCACCACAAAAAATGTTTATGAACTGGAACTTATAATTTGAAATGAGTAACAATTTTATGCTGCGAGTCGTCTAACTTGCTTGACCAAATACACATGGAATCTCCTGCAGGGTTGTGATGGCTCAATTTTGTTGAATTCAACAGCAAACAACACGGCAGAGAAGGCAGCAGTTCCAAACTTATCCTTGTCGGGATTCGATGTCATCGACGATATCAAAGAAAAACTAGAGGAGTAGTCTCTTGTGCTGACATCTTAGCTTTGGCTGCTAGGGACTCCGTTTCGTTCCAAGTAATTTACTAATTAGATATGGGACTAATTTGTTTTACGTCATAAAATATTTTCAATAATAAGATTGCGCTCCAGCCGGCCTCACTTAGTGGGATAAGACTTTGTTGTTGTATTAAGATTGCGCTCATGTATGCATGGTATGTATAACTTTTGCAGTACAATAAATCGATGTGGGAAGTGCTCACGGGGAGAAGAGACGGCACAATTTCTCTAGTTAGGGAGGCCTTGATTAACATTCCGGCACCTTTCTTCAATTTCACCCAACTCAAACAGAGTTTTGCCCGCAAGAATCTTACCGTGCATGACCTTGTGGTTTTATCAGGTACATTTACTAGCAAATTAATGAGGTATTCTCCGTGCATGACATCACGCTCACGTCTTACACGTTGAGAAAGTATTATTTCTACTAAATATTCTTCCACTTTGATTCCATTTACATATATTGTTCGTTTAGAGTTTCGATTTTAGGCGTTTAGTATTGATCAGATTTTGGGCTTTAAACCTATCATCCAAGTAACCAATCCGAGACTAGAAAGTAGAAACCTAAATACCAAGCTCGATAAGGTGATTTTACACCCAAAAACAACAAACCATGTTAATAAATGAGATCAAAGTTGAAGAAAAATATAAGCGAGGTTAAAAACACGGCGTCCTGCATAGATCACGACTGCAAATTCCTTATTAAAGGGATACATAACTGACCAATCTTACATACAATTACGTAGGTGGACACACAATTGGAGTAGGCGGCTGCCCAAGCTTCAGCAACAGGCTCTACAACTTCACCGGAAAGGGTGATCAAGACCCTTCTTTGGATGCAACCTACGCTGAATTCCTGAAGACCAAATGCCGAAGCCTCAACGACACTACAACATTCGTGGAAATGGATCCCAGTAGCGCTCGAAAATTTGACAGCAGCTACTACACCGTCGTCAAGCAGCACAAGGGTCTCTTCCAATCTGATGCAGTCCTTTTAACAAACAAGGGTGCCAGCAATATCGTCGCAGAATTGGAGGACCTTAACAAGTTCTTCACGGAGTTTGCACAGTCAATGAAAAGGATGGGAGCCGTTGAGGTCCTTACAGGCACGTCCGGCCAGATCAGGAAGAAATGTTGGGCTGTGAATTTCAGTTAATCAAATTATCAGTTGTAGCCATGAATAATGTACGTAGCCTGTGGGCTTTTTACCAATCACTCATTGTTTCTCAAGCAATGTACTACTCCGTTACCTTTGTATTAATGTTTTCAACTTGTGATTAATCTTTGAACAACTCATAAACCGGATTAAGAATCGACAGACATTCATCCTACGTAAAGATCCAATGGTCTCGTAGGGTAACCAAGTTCGCCAACACACCTAAAATTAGGCTAATGACGAAAAGACATTACATTTGTGTAGACACCGAAATTTCGGTAAATAAATGTTGACCGATAAATCAAAGTGTCAACGCTCATGTATTACATAAATTTTACATGTAGCGTGTGACTCGACGAAAAATTGAAATGAGTTGGAAAAGTCATCAAACATGACACGTGTCAACACCTGGCAGAAACGACTTATTTCATTTGGAATATTATATTCAAAATTAGGCCTTGGAAATCTCTATAAATAGAAGGTTAATTCATTAATTTGGGGAGGAACCAAAAAAAAAATCATTATGCAAAATTCTTGAAGCTCTGAAGCTCTGAAACTCCGAAGCCCTCAAGCATCCAGGTTCCCGAATGATCAAGAAAGTGTTCTTCGTTCATCGTTCTTCCAAGATCAAGCCCCGACGGCCCTTGGATCAACAATCATCCACCAATTCAAGATCAAGCCCTGACGGCCCTTGAAGAAAGTGTTCTTCGTTCATCGTTCTTCCAAGATCAAGCCCCGATGGCCCTTGAAAAAAGTGTTCATTCGTTCATCATCCGCTCATCCTAAGATCAAGCCCTAACGGCCCTTTAGATCAGCAAACGTCGACAAAGCCATACATCCAAACTGTTCTTCAAGATCAAGCCCAAAAACCTTTGAAGATCCGTTCATCACTGTTCTTTAAGATCAAGCTCAAAAGCCCTTGAAGATCCGCTCATCATCGTTATTCAAGATCAAGCCTCAACGGCCTTTGAAGAAACACTCATCCTCAAAATCAAGCCCCAACGGCTCCTTGAAGATTCGCTCAAATCCAGATCAAGCCCACGACCCTTGGATCAACGAAACATCCACAAATCAACTCCTTACGGAGATCGAATCAGATGATCAAAATAGAGAGAGATTGTAACCCAAAATCATCAAAATACAAATATTTGTTTGTGCACGTTGTTCTTGTCTCTTTCGTTTCCGGAATTTTCCGTGTTCACAAATTGGCACGACCAGTGGGACAATCTCTGCCTCTCATCTCTTTCTCCGTTCAAGAAATTCAAGCGCACTTCCAAAATTAATGGCATCAAGGAAGGCTCAAACTGTTCCCGCAACCGGCGCAAAGAACAAGAGCATCCTCGTCGCAACTGGTGTCACTTTGGGCATCACGACTCGAAGCATGGCAAGAGCTACTTCTGCCACCTTTTTCACTTCTGCATCAACTCTGCCAAGGGAACAAGAGCACCCAAGGCACGAGCTTTTGATCACCTTAGCCTCACTAAGGACACCAAGGGGGGAAAGCCCAAGGAAATAATCTGAATCCATGCTCTTCGATGCCGATTCAAGCGACAGTGCAGCCATGCAAGTCATGACCATTGGAGCAACTTCAATCGATGAACAGCTGGCTCAGATGAATGAAGCAATCGCAAGGCTAACCCGAACTGTGGAAGAAAAAGACTTGCAAATTGCAGCACTCGTCAACCGACTAGAGGCGCAGGACGGCGAGCAACCCAACCCGAAGATTGATCCTCTAAAGAAGGAAGACGACGAAGAAGAAGAGCCTCAGGTGGAGAAAAACGATGTGAAGCCGGAGCCAGACCAAGCAGCGGCACTCATGGGATCTCTTTCTATCCAGCAGCTGTATGAGATGATCACCAACACCATCAAGGCACAGTACGAAGGGAGCTCACATACCTCATTGTTCTACTCGAAGCCCTACTCCAAGAAGATTGATGCCCTGAAGATGCCAAGGGGTTATCAACCACCAAAGTTCATGCAGTTTGATGGAAAAGGAAACCCGAAACAGCACGTTGCCCACTTTGTTGAAACTTGCAACAACGCAAGGACCGAAGGGGACTACCTTGCCAAGCAGTTTGTGCGCTCGCTGAAAGGAAACGCCTTTGAGTGGTACACGGACCTAGAGCCTGAGTCAATCAACAGCTGGGAGCAATTAGAGCGGGAATTCCTCAACTGCTTCTATAGCACCCGCCGCACTGTGAGCATGCTAGAGCTAACGAGCACAAAGCAGTGGAAGGACGAGCCAGTCATTGATTACATCAACAAATGGCGCACTCTAAGCCTCGACTGTAAAGACAGGCTCTCGGAAACCTCTTCAATCGAGATGTGCATCCAAGGCATGCAATGGGGTTTGCAATACATCCTTCAAGGCATTAAACCACGGACCTTCGAGGAATTGGCCACTCGCGCCCATGACATGGAGTTGAGCATCGCCCATCATGGGAAGAAAGAACCGATCGCCGACTACAAGGACGACAAAGTTCTTGGGATAAAGGTGGAAAAGGCTGCATGGAAACCCACCAAGGAAGCGATGACGGTCAACACAGCTCCCGTCAAAATCTCCACACGAGGCAAGGCGATTCAAACCGAAGGTTTTCGTGATCAAGAGATGCGTAGACGCACTTTGAAGGAGCTTGAGGAGAAGACTTATCCATTCCCCGACTCTGATGTGGTTGCCATGCTGGATGACCTGTTGGACAAGAAGGTGATCGATTTGCCTGAGTGCAGACGGCCGGAAGAGATAAATCGTACCGACAGTCCAAGATACTGTAAATTCCACCGCTTCATCAGCCATCCAACGGAAAAGTGCTTTGTACTAAAAGATCTCATCATGAAGCTAGCACAACAAGGGAAAATCGAGCTTGACCTCGAAGACACGGTTGCGGCACACACTACTACTATTGTGTTTGGATCACTTGATCATGTGCCTCTCCGAAGCATGCATGACCATTCCCGTCAATGTTCAAGTCACAAGACACCTCTTACACAACCATCACCGGGGGCAAGCAACCAAGATGCAGCTACTGGTGATAAGAAAGGGTGGACATCGGCGACCTACAAAAAAACGAGGAGCCTAAACCCGCCCCTCGAACTTCAGTCTTCGAAAGGCTGAATTAGAATTTCGGCACTTAATGGCATCAGTGGTCGAGACCAAAATTTCGTCTTCAAAAGGCTTGAGACGCTAACACCGCAAAGATCTGTCTTTGAAAGGTTATCAAAACCTAAGAAACAAAGCGGCACAGCTAGATTTCCTCCACAACGGTCGGCTTTGGACAGACTTGAAGAAACTAAGAAGCCTTCTAGAAACAGGAAGACAACGCCAAAGGGAGAAAAGCTTGACAGTCTAGCAAGAAAAGACGATGTTCAAAGCTTGATTCCTTAAAGGATGAAGCGCCAAGCAACTTTGGAGGTCGACACAAAAAGACCACTGAAGGTAAGGAGGCGCACCATCATCTACACTGGCCAACCTTCACGGCAACAAACCCAAGAGGACCGCATTGAAGAGGAGGCCCAAGAAAACAAAGAAGACGAAATCCTGGAAGAAGACGTCACTTCCGGCTCTGTCAACTCAAAATCTTCACCTCAATCGCTGGGGGCATGCTCCAAAAACATGCCAGTCAAGCCGAGTGAAGTTGAAGAATGGACTTATGTCACTCCGAAGAAATTGCACAAGAAGCATATGTCTTCTCCACAAGCTCACCAATGGGAAAGGGGGCAAAACAGCTTCTGTTCACCTCCAGAACAATGTGAAAGTGTTGGAGATAATGAAACTTTGACACGAAGATCATCCATCCCCATCACGATGCGTGACATCTTCCCAGAAGACTTCTTCAACTACTCAGTCAAGGCTCCTTGCTATGAAGATTGCGAGGAACGACTCTCTCAGATCGCTTGACGAACCAATGCTCCTTGTTCGCACGAGCCTAAAACTGCACGAACCAAAGCTCCTGGTCTGCACGAGCATAAAAGGCAACACAAAAGCTCATTGTCCGCACGAGCCTAAACTGTAGGACACTAGGCTCATCGCCTGCACGAGCCTAAACTGCATGGCACAACGCTCCTGATCCGCACGAGCATAAAAGGTGACATCAACGTTCCTGATCCGCACGAGCATAAAAGGTGACATCAACGCTCCTGGTCTGCACGAGCATAAAAGGCAACACCAACACTCCTGGTCTGCACGAGCATAAAAGGCGACAACCCAAGCTCATTGTCTGTAAGAGCCTAAACTGCAAGACACAAAGCTCATTGCCTGCACGAGTTGAAACTGCAAACGGCACCAAAAGCTCCTCGTTCGCACGAGCCTAAAAGGTGACAACAAACGCTCATTGCCTGCATAAGCTGAAACTGCAAACGGCACAAAAAAAATAAAATACCAAAAAAAATATGTATGTATTTGAACTATATTTTGACTTGATCTCCTTCATTGGAGGGGTACGTAGGCAGCTTGAACATTCAACTTTGAGTTCAGTCACATCAAAATAAAAAATAAAAAATAAATGTTTTATTAAATAGAGTCAATTTTATTACAAAAAGAAAAAAAATGAATACATATGTATTTACAAAAAAAAAAAAAAAAAAAAAAAAGGGAATACATACGTTATTCCTTGTTTTAAAAAAATAATCATAAAAAAAAGGATTTCTTTTACATACATACATATATATATATATATATATGTATATATATCCATCAGCAGGAAGCCTATCAAAAAGAGGCCATCCAGGCCCAAGTGGCAGCCTCCAAGCCCAATCCGTCACCCCCTCGGGTCTGCTATGCCCCCCACCTCATCCACTTGTTCTTAACCCTCTCTCATTCTTCTCAGCGCACCCGACCGATGGCGAGGACGAGGATCCCACTGAACAAGACAACGCCGACGGCTTCCTTTTCTCGCTCACACACTGAGAAATCCAAGACTCTGCAAAAACCCAAGTGAAAAATAGAGGTGGGTTTGTCTCTAAACGCAGCGGTTCGGCTTCCATTGTCGAGCTCGAGGACCCACGAAGATGGTCTGGTCAGGCACTCATTCGTTTCCACAAAGACGACGACCCAGAAAGCGGCTGAGCAAAGGCAGGTCCGCCGCGCGCTGGTGGTTGAATCAAAGGGCAAAAGAGGAATGATGGCCCGCCAGTTTCAACCCAAGAGGCCTCTGCATCCTGCCATGCCCAAGATTGAAGACGACGGCAACCCTCGCTTCGTCGTCTTTATCCGAATGGCCAATGTTTATTCTCTCTCTCTCATCTCAGCAACTTCTGTGTTTGCTAAGCTGCAGAGACAACCATGGAAGTTACATTGGAGTCGAGGGCGCGAGAACGGAGCTTCGGGAAGGTGGTGAACGCAAATGACAGAGACGAAGAACTTGCTTTGTTTCTCGAGATGCAGAGGCGCGACAAAAAAACATATCGGCTTTCTTCTTCTTCCTCCGAGCAAGAACGCCGATGAGCTCGACGCTATTGCCGCTGCAACTCCTTCACTTCCAGCTCAACACCTGAGCTCTGCCGCTCTCTTGGTTTAACACACAAAATGCCAAGTTTTGTTGAATCAATGGTCAGCAGCAAGAAACACGGAGGGCACATCTTCCTCTACGGCTGCATCAAGCTCCAAGCTCTCCACTTCTCTTCCTTAGATGCCCAAGTGATGAGAAATCATTCACATGTGATGTTGAAGTTGATGCGGAAGTAACACATATGTGACATATTGCACAAAGAGTATACGGATCAGCCTCACAGAGTGAAGATGCTTGGTTGGTGGTCATGAACTTTGTATTTTTTTACGAAGGCCATTTTAATGGGAGCGGTCTCAATGGTTTGGGTCGAAACTCTCTGCTTGAAAACTCGCAGATGGAGGAGACGTGAAGTCAAGTCAACGGCACTCATCCGCCCTTCGGTTGGACAATAAATCAAAGTTTTTCCAAGTCTTCTCTATCAGTGTGTCTGAGATCATATTATCTCAACTTCTCCGTACCTCCTCCCGGTGATTGGGCGCGCCCTTTTCATGCTCTCCTCGTCAAAGCAAACTTCTGCAGCTTTTGACCACCGTCTCTGTTCGCTATGGGTTTCCGGTGCAGGGGGAGTTGGGTGTCTTAAGAAATTCTCCTCGATTTCATCCTTGCCGTCTTTGTTGCAACGGATGCGCAGTGGCTGTGCTGGGTGACGGTGCAACGAGTGTGCAGTGGTTGTGCTCTGTGGTTGGGCTCAATGGCTGTGCTCTGGGTTCTAGCTGGATCCGACATCAAGGTCACCTCCACCCTCTCCATCTTCGTCCTTCCCTGCAAAATTCCTCTACCCATCATCCAAATTTATATAAAAATATATATAATAAAAAAAAGGGATGGTGGATCAAAGATGGGGAACAGCCCCATAGTAGATCAAAAGTTTCTGGTGTTGCATGGGCACTATGTGCAAAAAAAAAAAAAAAAAACCGGCTTTCTTCTTCTTCCTCCGAGCAAGAACGCCGATGAACTCGACGCTATTGCCGCTGCAACTCATTCACTTCCAGCTCAACACCTGAGCTCTGCCGCTCTCTTGGTTTAACACACAAAATGCCAAGTCTTGTTGAATCAATGGTCAGCAGCAAGAAACACAGAGGGCTCATCTTCCTCTACGGCTGCGTCAAGCTCCAAGCTCTCCACTTCTCTTCCTTAGCTGCCCAAGTGATGAGAAATCATTCACATGTGATGTTGAAGTTGATGCGGAAGTAACACATATGTGACAGATTGCACAAAGAGTATACGGATCAGCCTTACAGAGTGAAGATGCTTGGTTGGTGGCCATGAACTTTGTATTTTTTTTACGAATGCCATTATAATGGGAGCGGTCTCAGTGGTTTGGGTCGAAACTCTCTGCTTGAAAACTCGCAGACAGAGGAGACGTGAAGTCAAGTCAACGACACTCATCCGCCCTTCGGTTGTACAATAAATCAAAGTTTTTCCACGTCTTCTCTATCAGTGTGTCTGAGATCATATTATCTTAACTTCTCCGTACCTCATCCCGGTGATTGGCCGCGCCCTTTTCATGCTCTCCTCGTCAAAGCTCACTTCTGTAGCTTTTGACCACCGTCTCTGTTCGCTATGGGTTTCCGGTGCAGGGGGAGTTGGGTGTCTTGACAAATTCTCCTCGATTTCATCCTTGCCGTCTTTGTTGCAACGGATGCGCAGTGGCTGTGCTCGGTGACGGTGCAACGAGTGTGCAGTGGTTGTGCTCTGTGGTTGGGCTCAATGGCTGTGTTCTGGGTTCTAGCTGGATCCGACATCAAGGTCACCTCCACCCTCTCCGTCTTCGTCATTCCCTGCAAAATTCCTCTACCCATCATCCAAATTTATATAAAAAAATATATAATAAAAAAGGGGATGGTGGATCAAAGATGGGGAACAGCCTCATGGTAGATCAAAAGTTTCTGGTGTTGCATGGGCACTATGTGCAAAAAAAATAAAAATAAATAAAGGCTTTCTTCTTCTTCCTCCGAGCAAGAACGTCGATGAGCTCGACGCTATTGCCGCTGCAACTCATTCACT
The DNA here is from genome assembly GCA_035220775.1 of Malus fusca. Taxonomy (NCBI): domain Eukaryota; kingdom Viridiplantae; phylum Streptophyta; class Magnoliopsida; order Rosales; family Rosaceae; genus Malus; species Malus fusca. The sequence goes on along the minus strand of CM069061.1, from coordinate 34,550,966 downwards.
TCCAGCTCAACACCTGAGCTATGCCGCTCTCTTGGTTTAACACACAAAATGCCAAGTCTTGTTGAATCAATGGTCAGCAGCAAGAAACACAGAGGGCTCATCTTCCTCTACGGCTGCGTCAAGCTCCAAGCTCTCCACTTCTCTTCCTTAGCTGCCCAAGTGATGAGAAATCATTCACATGTGATGTTGAAGTTGAAGCGGAAGTAACACATATGTGACAGATTGCACAAAGAGTATACGGATCAGCCTCACAGAGTGAAGATGCTTGGTTGGTGGCCATGAACTTTGTATTTTTTTTACGAAGGCCATTTTAATGGGAGCGGTCTCAGTGGTTTGGGTCGAAACTCTCTGCTTGAAAACTCGCAGGCGGAGGAGACGTGAAGTCAAGTCAACGACACTCATCCGCCCTTCGGTTGTACAATAAATCAAAGTTTTTCCAAGTCTTCTCTATCAGTGTGTCTGAGATCATATTATCTCAACTTGTCTGTACCTCATCCCGGTGATTGGGCGCGCCCTTTTCATGCTCTCCTCGTCAAAGCTCACTTCTGCAGCTTTTGACCACCGTCTCTGTTTGCTATGGGTTTCCGGTGCAGGGGGAGTTGGGTGTCTTGAGAAATTCTCCTCGATTTCATCATTGCCGTCTTTGTTGCAACGGTTGCACAGTGGCTGTGCTCGGTGACGGTGCAACGAGTGTGCAGTGGTTGTGCTTTGTGGTTGGGCTCAATGGATGTGCTCTGGGTTCTAGCTGGATCCGACATCAAGGTCACCTCCACCCTCTCCGTCTTCGTTATTCCCTACAAAATTCCTCTACCTATCATCCAAATTTATATAAAAAAATATATAATAAAAAAAGGGGATGGTGCATCAAAGATGGGGAACAGCCCCATGGTAGATCAAAAGTTTCGGGTGGTGCATGGGCACTATGTGCAGAAAGAAAAAAAATTGTAAAGAAAGGTAGTGGCACCGAAAGCAGACGGAAAAGAAAAAAAAAATGATGATGGAACTTGGTGCATCCAGCACCAAAAGAAAAAAAAAATTGCATTGAGAGAAATAAAATCCATTTTATTTATTTTTCTGGAAAGATTACATAAAATTGCATTCTACATGCAAACAAAAAAAAATTACAAATGTGCAAGCATCAAACAATAGGCAGCCTTCACAAAGGACGATCAGGTGGCGCCTCACCACTCGGCAGAGCTCCAGAAATGAGAGGCGCCGGAGGTTGACTGTTTGAAGCTACATCACTCGGCGGAACTCTAGGAGGAGGAGGCACCGAAGGTTGATCATTTGGAGCTTCATTACGCGGTACAGCCCCAGAAGACGAAGGCAAATGCTGTTGGAACAAACCCACAAACTTCTGATGATCAAGTAAAATCTGACCATCAGATTCCTGCATCTGGTTAATCTTCCTCTTCATGTTTGTGGCATAGTTATGTGCAAGCTTGTGCAACTGTTTATTCTCATGCTTAAGCCCTCTAATCTCCTGTTTGAGACTCATCACTTCAGCCGCCAATGATTCAACTTGACGGGTTCGAGCAAATAGGCGTTGGGCCATATTAGACACAGAACCTGCACACTGCACACTGAGAGCCAGAGAATCCTTAACAGCCAACTCATCAGACCGCTTGGAAAGTAGTCTGTTATCTTTGGGAGTGACAAGGTTCTGGGCCACCACCGCAGCGGTCATATCATTCTTCATCATCGAATCCCCAACGGTAAGAGGACCAGTAGGGGATATGAAGGATGGGCGCCATATGTTATCTGGAGAAGGCGGGGCTGCCTCTTCACCAAAGTTCAAATCAAAACGACGGTCGGAGGGTCCAGACATTTTCAAAGGTGTTGAAGAAATAAGAAGTCGGACAAAAAAAAAATCAAGATCTTAGAAGTGCAAAAAGGGAGTTTCTACAAGCGAAAATTCAAGTGTGCTTTGAAACGAACTGCGTGCCTCTATAAAAATCAACACTCGATGGGATTTCAGAGATCGAAGAGGCGAGCTCAGAATTCGAAGAGGCCAATTCAAAAAATCGAAGAGGCAAGCTCAGAAATCGGATAAGCACCTTGCTTTTCCAGACGCGTCAGCGCTCGTCACGCGCAAATTCAGCTTTGCGGAAATCACGCGTAAGTTGTTAAAGCGTTGATCCCAGATATCGAAGAGGCGCCAGTCTTTTTCAGCCTCGTCAACACCCGTCACACGCGAACTCAGCGTTGCGGAAATCACAGGCAATTTGTCGAAACACCAATCCCAGATATCGAAGAGGCGCCAGTCTTTTTTAGCCTCGTCAACACCTGTCACAGGCACACTCAGCTTGGCGGAAATTACGGACAATTTGTTGAAGATTTTTTGATAAAGAAGAAAGCACGTGAAGCCATACCGATCAATCACGCGTTAGTTGCCGACACGAGTGAAAGAATAGTACCTCTACAGGTATTAAAAGACTTCCTATCACTGTCCACCTTCACCTTCCATAGCAAGGCAGACATACAGAACCTTTCTTCATCTCCGAGAACCTCTCTTCATCTCCAAGAACCTCTCTTCATCTCCGAGAATGCCTTCCCAACGAAGTCTCTCGAGTCACCCAATGTTCCTTATTCCTTGGGGTACCTCAGCAAACAAATGACACCAAAGCAAAAGTATCTCATATCACCAGGGTAGAAAGCAAGAGTATCTCATATCATGCTTTTTCCCTGTCATATTCTTTGTCCTTGTTCTTACCTACAAAGATAATGGTAAAGAAAACAATATGCCGGAACCTCCACTCAAACTCGGGTAAGGAACCGATTGCTTGGAACCCTTCCCTGATTGCCTACCTAGCACTGCTCTCGAGTACTCGTCTTCCACTGCTGCTGTACTTCCAAAGAAGCTGTCACATCTGCCTGGAGAACAGATCAGGCAAGTACCTTGCAGTATGTGGAGACAACGTGCAGAAGGAACAAGCAGAGAAGAATGCGGCCTGCACAGTCAACTCAGCAGAAGGAGTCCGAGCTGAGGAACTTGAGAAGATGCCACATCTGCCTGGAGAACAAATAAGGAAATGCGGCATGCACAATCAACTCAGCAGAATGAGTCTGAACTAAGGAACTCGAGCATATTCCACATTCTGCTAGAAGAATAGATAAGGCAAGGGAAATGATACATTGAAGCATATGGAGATAAGCACAACAAAATACGTGCTGATTCATCCGCTACTTCATCAAAATCAAAAGTATCTCATATCATCAAAGTTGCAATCACTCTGGGTGGAGGACTCGTTTTAACCCTCAAATACTTGGGTCGACTCGCTAGGCGTTGTGGGCTGCACGTGTCGATTCACCACCTTTGAATCAAATCCTTAAAGATCAAGTCACCAACTGGAAGAAGAGCCCATCAATCTTGAAGATCATATCGTTGACCAAACTGCTCAGGTGTGAATTAGAAAGATTGAACAAAGAAACAGGCTGTCACCTTTACCTCGTGCCTGCTTGCCATGTGTTCGAATCAACCTTCGAGATCAAGCCTCAAAGGCCCTTGAAGAAGCTTCTAGCCAAAGTTCAAGATCAAGCCTCGACGGCCCTTGAAGAAATCACAAGTACGATTCAAGATCAAGTGTCCATCACCCTTGAATCAAATCCAACTCCACATAAAGAGTAAGTTCAGTACTGAGGCGCCACCTGATCAATGAAGGCTTTTGTTTGTTTGCACTCTTTTTTTTTTTCTTTCTTTTTTTTTTTTTTTTTTTTTGGTATGTAAATGTTCCCTTTGTAATTTTCCAGAGAAATCAATGAAATGGACTTTATTTCTCTCAATGTTTTTTTTTTTTTATTATTTTTTTTCTTTTTAGATGGTGCAATCCGCACCATCCCTTTTATTTTTATATTATTTTATTATTATATATATTTTTTTCTTTTCAGATGGTGCAATCCGCACCATACCCCTTTTTTTTATATTTATTATTATTTTTTTATTTATTATATATATATATTTTATATATTTTTTTATTATTTTTTTTCTTCTTTTCAGATGGTGCAATCCGCACCATCCCCTTTTTTTATTTTTTTATATTATTTTTTTATTCTTTTCAGATGGTGCAATCCGCACCATACCCTCTTTTTTTTTCTTTTTTTTTTAATTTTATTTTATATATATATATTTATTTTATTTTATTATATTTTTTTTCCTATAAATACCCCCGTATGTTGCTTGGCAATGGGCGGAAGATTGAGCAGAGGGAGGATGCAGATGGGTGACATTGTGGTGTAGCAACAACAAGTTTTTAGGTATGTTTTAGGTTGATGACGATTTCAATCTTTTGGACCTCATATATACATAATCTGTTTAGGATGCCAGAATATATATACATTCCTTCAATCATCCCATCACCATCACCATTTGCATCTTTTCAAGCCATATATATATATATATACACGCACACCCATATACACACACACATATAATACCATATAATGTGTCTATTTTTATGCACAGTGTGTTTGTGCTCCCACTGATGGATTTCTTTGCTGTGACGGTAGGAATCCTTAATTTTTAAAAAGGCAGAGCATGATGCTGGGACCTTCATGAAGCTTTCAGAGGTGTGATTGTTGGTGGCGGAGTGAGCAGGTTGCCTAGTGCTTGTGCCATAGACTGCAGCAGAGTTTCGCTGTGTAGTGCCTTTTGATCACAGTTTTTCCTCGGTAGTGCCTTTGCCGTGTGGTGCTGTGATAGAGACTGCAGCGGGGATTTGCTGTGTAGTGCCATTTTATCACAGTTTTCCCTCGGTGGTGCTTTTGCCGTGTGGTGTTGTGATAGAGACTGCAGCGGGGATTTGTTGTGTAGTGCCATTTGATCACAGTTTTCCCTCGGTGGTGCCTTTGCCGTGTGGTGATGTGATAGAGACTGCACCGGGGATTTGCTGTGTAGTGCCCTTTGATCACAGTTTTCCCTCGGTGGTGCGATGCCGTGCTGCTTAAGCTTTGTGGCTGACTTTTCCGTTGCAGTCATGGTGTTTCTCAAGTGTTTTAAAAACAACACCATCACCATTCTTGCGAAGGAAGGCGATCCACAAGATAGTGGAACGACATTGAAGCTTTATGTGCCACTGACTGGTCCTAAGGCGCTTGCTCTTCCCGCAAAAGATAACTCTATGCATATTAAGTCGTGGTCTTCCGAAGTATCTTGGGAGGTGGTAGATTATATTCAACCAAATACGAAGAAGAAGGCGTGCATCTCGAAGATTATTATCTTGAATCCTTCGCACTATGCTGGTGACAATCATTCGGCCACGTTTAAGCTTCTTGGTGATCACATTCGCAGCGGAGCTATGGCTTGGAACGGTACCCTGTCGACTGCTGGAGAGGCAATTTTTGAAGAGTTGTATTGGGAATGGCTTGAAGATGTCTGTCGATCTAAAGATGTGCTTACTAACGTGGGCATTTACCACGCTGTGTACGCATCTTTGTTTAGTTATGATTGCCATCCTTCCGTCATTCGTGCGTTCTTTGAGCGTTGGTGTTCAGCGACCAACACACTTCACACGGCGCAAGGAGAGATGTCAATTTCACTTTGGGATCTTCACAGGATATGAGGCTTGCCGATCCAAGGTAGGTTTTATGACGAGGTTGTTCCCAGCGCGGATGAACTTTCTCTTTGTAATAGCCGAGGATTGCCTGCGAGTTGCCGTTGTTTGTTTTGGGCGTATCACAAGCTTTTCCAAGATGCTCAAGGTGAATCGGGCGTGAGGATTTCCTTGTGGATCCGATTTTGGTACTGGGAGGCCATGAGGTATAAGAAGCCTTTGAAGAAAAATGGTCGTAACAAGACCACTAGGCCAAATGGAGACTCAGACCCGTCCGGTGTTATTGGCTCAACCAGGTGCCGCTCTTCTGACGAGTTGAGAGCATTTGAGGATCTTGGTATAGCATCAGAGCATGTGGAGGAGTCTTACCTAGCTGCTTTTTTAGCTTGTTGGCTTTGTAAGTTTGTTTTCCCGGCAGGCGATGTCAACTTAGTTCGTCCTGGAGTTTTCAAAGTTGCTAGCAGAATGACCGCATGTGAGCCTTTTAGCCTTGCTATTCCGGTTTTAGCCAACATTTACAATGGATTGAACATTGTCTCGGACTCGGCAAACACTGAAGATCGTGTTGCGGTGCTTCCTTACCACTATGTGTATGGTTAGTTGGGTGAATATTTTGGCACTCATTTTTCTCTGTCGACTCTTGCCAAGTCAAGGCATTCTTCATCGATTGGAGCCAAACTGGGGCCTTTGATGACGAAGTATTCAGGTGTACTCTCCGCGAAGAGCCTTGATGGTTTGCAGGCGCGAGCGCTATTTAAAAGTTGTGAAGGTTTGAAGATGGACCCCTTAGCGAGGGTTGGCTCGGTGCGACGAGGCATCGTGGACAATTCGCATCTCCGTTTCTCAGACTTGTCTTATCTTATAAGTCTTCGCTCGGGGTTTGTTTCTTCGCAGCAAGAAGACCGATGCATTGTTCAGCCATATAGTCCCCACCGTTTCAGCAGGCAATTCGGTTTTGTCCAAAACATGCCAGGCAAGCTGAAGGAAAAGAACTAATCGGCATCCCTGCAAGGCGTGTACATGCACTGTGAGTCTTGTACCCGTTCATTCACAAATGCTGTTATCACGCTGCCAGCCAAGGATGAGTTCAAGAGTAATCCGGTGACCCGTGTTTACGCACGCTGGTGGTTAAGGACACACTACAAGAACTTGAGGATTACGAGTAGTACCAATTCTTCTCACTCAGATGATGATATGTTGAGAGAGGGTTGTCCTGTCGTTCCTATGCGACTGGTGCATGCACCACCAGAAACTTTTGATTTACCATGGGGCTGTTCCCCATCTTTGATCCACCATCCCCTTTTTTATTATATATTTTTTTATATAAATTTGGATGATGGGTAGAGGAATTTTGCAGGGAATGACGAAGACAGAGATGGTGGAGGTGACCTTGATGTCGGATCCAGCTAGAACCCAGAGCACAGCCATTGAGCCCAACCACAGAGCACAACCACTGCACACTCGTTACACCGTCACCGAGCACAGCCACTGCACATCCGTTGCAACAAAGACGACAAAGATGAAATTGAGGAGAATTTCTCAAGACACCCAACTCCCCCTACACCGGAAACCCATAGAGAACAGAGACGGTGGTCAAAAGCTGCAGAAGTGAGCTTTGACGAGGAGAGCATGAAAAGGGCACGGCCAATCACCAGGAGGGGGTACGGAGAAGTTGAGATAATATGATCTCAGACACACTGATAGATAAGACTTGGAAAAACTTTGATTTATTGTACAACCGAAGGGCGGATGAGTGCCGTTGACTTGACTTCACGTCTCCTCCGTCTGCGAGTTTTCAAGCAGAGGGTTTCGAATACTGAAGTTCGAGGGGCGGGTTTAGGCTCATTTTTTGGCCTTGTGGCTTGTGGTCTTGGCTTCCTCGTTTTTTTGTAGGTCGCCGATGTCCACCATTTCTTATCACCAGTAGCTGCATCTTGGTTGCCTGCCCCCGGTGATGGTTGTGTAGGAGGTGTCTTGTGACTTGAACATTGACGGGAATGGTCATGCATGCTTCGGAGAGGCACATGATCAAGTGATCCAAACACAATAGTAGTAGTGTGTGCCGCAACCGTGTCTTCGAGGTCAAGCTTTATTTTCCCTTGTTGTGCTAGCTTCAGGATGAGATCTTTCAGGACTTTTCCGTTGGATGGCTGATGAAGCGGTGGAATTTACAGTATCTTGGACTGTCGGTACGATTTATCTCTTCCGGCCGTCTGCACTCAGGCAAATCGATCACCTTCTTGTCCAACAGGTCATCCAGTATGGCAACCACATTAGAGTCGGGAAATGGATAAGTCTTCTCCTCAAGCTCCTTCAAAGTGCGTCTACGCATCTCTTGATCACGAAAACCTTCGGTTTGAATCGCCTTGCCTCGTGTGGAGATTTTGACGGGAGCTGTGTTGACCGTCATCGCTTCCTTGGTGGGTTTCCATGCAGCCTTTTCCACCTTTGTCCCAAGAACTTTGTCGTCCTTATAGTCGGCGATCGGTTCTTTCTTCCCATGATGGGCGATGCTCAACTCCATGTCATGGGCGCGAGTGGCCAATTCCTCGAAGGTCCGTGGTTTAATGCCTTGAAGGATGTATTGCAAACCCCATTGCATGCCTTGGATGCACATCTCGATTGAAGAGGTTTCCGAGAGCCTGTCTTTACAGTTGAGGCTTAGAGTGCGCCATCTGTTGATGTAGTCAATGATTGGCTCGTCCTTCAACTGCTTTGTGCTCGTTAGCTCTAGCATGCTCATAGTGCGGCGGGTGCTATAGAAGCGGTTGAGGAATTCCCGCTCTAATTGCTCCCAGCTGTTGATGAACTCAGGCTCTAGGTCCGTGTACCACTCAAAGGCGTTTCCTTTCAGCGAGCGCACAAACTGCTTGGCAAGGTAGTCCCCTTCGGTCCCTACGTTGTTGCAAGTTTCAACAAAGTGGGCAACGTGCTGTTTCGGGTTTCCTTTTCCATCAAACTGCATGAACTTTGGTGGTTGATAACCCCTCGGCATCCTTAAGGCGTCGATCTTCCTGGAGTAAAGCTTCGAGTACAACATGGAGGCATGTGAGCTCCATTCGTACTGCATCTTGACGGTGCTGGCGATCATCTCCTGCAACTGCTTGATGGAGAGAGATCCCATGAGCGTTGTTGTTGGGTCGAGCTTCAGCTTTTCTTCAGCTTTCTCCACTATAGCTCATCTTCTTCATCGTCTTCCTTCTTTAGAGGATTAATCTTCGGGTTGGGTTTCTCGCCATCCTGCGCCTCTAGTCGGTTGACGAGTGCTGCAATTTGCAAGTCTTTTTCTTCCACAGTTCGGGTTAGCCTTGTGATTGCTTCATTCATCTGAGCCAGCTGCTCATCGATTGAAGTTGCTCCAGTGGTCATAACTTGCATGGTTGAACTGCCGCTTGAGTCGGCATCAGAGAGCATGGATTCAGAGTACTTCCTTGGGCTCTCCTCCCCTGGTGCCCTTAGTGAGGCTAAGGTGATTACAGGCTTGTACCTTGGGTGCTCTTGTTCCCTTGGCATAGTGGATGCAAAGGTGAAGGAGGCTGCAGAAGTAGCTCTTGTCTTGCTTCGAGTCGTGATGCCTAAAGTGACACCACTTGTGACGAGGACGCTCTTGTTCTTTGCGCCGGTTGCGGGAACAGTTTAAGCCTTCCTTGATGCCATTACTTTTGGAAGTGTGCTTAAATTTTTTTGAACGGGGAAAGAGATGAGAGGTAAAGATGGTCCCACTGTGCGTGCCAATTTGTGAACACGGAAAATTCCTGAAACGAAAGAGACAAGAACAACGTGCACAAACAAATATTTGTATTTTGATGATTTTGGGTCACAATCTCTCTCTATTTTGATCCTCTGATTCGATCTCCGTAAGGCGTTGATTTGTGGATGTTTCGTTGATCCAAGGGCCGTGGGCTTGATCTGGATTTGAGCGGATCTTCAAGGAGCCGTTGGGGCTTGATCTTGAGGATGAGTGTTTCTTCAAGGGCCGTTGAGGCTTGATCTTGAATAACGATGATCAGCGGATCTTCAAGGGCTTTTGAGCTTGATCTTGAAGAACAGTGATGAACGGATCTTCAAGGGCTTTTGGGCTTGATCTTGAAGAACAGTTTGGATGTATGGCTTTGTCGACGTTTGCTGATCTAAAGGGCCGTTAGGGCTTGATCTTAGGATGAGCGGATGATGAACGAATGAACACTTTCTTCAAGGGCCGTCGGGGCTTGATCTTGGAAGAACGATAAACGAAGAACGAATAACACTTTCTTCAAGAGCCGTCAGGGCTTGATCTTGAAAGAACGATGAACGTAGAACACTTTCTTCAAGGGTCGTCGGGGCTTGATCTTGGAAGAACGATGAACGAAGAACGTAGAACACTTTCTTCAAGGGCCGTCGGGGCTTGATCTTGAATTGGTGGATGATTGTTGATCCAAGGGCCGTCGGGGCTTGATCTTGGAAGAACGAATAACATTTTCTTGATCGTTCGAGAACCTGGATGCTTGAGGGCTTCAGAGTTTCAGAGCTTCAAAGCTTCAAGAATTTTGCATAATGATTTTTTTTTTGTTCATCCCCAAATGAATGAATTAGCCTTGTATTTATAGAAATTTCCAATGCCTAATTTTGAATATAATATCCAGATGAAATAAGTCGTTTCTGCCATGTGTTGACACGTGTCCTGTTTGATGACTTTTCCAACTCATTTCAATTTTTCGTCGAGTCACACGCTACGTGTAAAATTTATGTAATACATGAGCGTTGACACTTTGATTTATCGGTCAACATTTATTTACCGAAATTTCGGTATCTACAAATGCCCACACTTTAAGGCGTGTTGTATACATGTGCTTGTCGCGTGTAGGAGATACGTTTTGAAGTCCCTTATTGTAGATGTCGATCCAAGGGCCATCGAGGCTTGATCTTGAATTGGGCTGGAAATTTCTTTAAGGGCCGTTGAGGCTTGATCTTGAATTGGGCTTGAGATTTCTTCAAAGGCCGTTGAGGCTTGTTCTTGAACTTTTGTTTGAAATTTCTTCAAGGGCCGTTGAGGCTTATTCTTGAACTTTTGTTTGAAATTTCTTCAAGGGTCGTCGAGGTTTGATCTTGAAGGTTGAAATTGGACCACAAGGAGCTTCATGTGGTAGATGATATTTGGCTTTGGTAGTGGATGAATCGGCACGTATTTTGTTGCACTTGTTGACTTTCCACAGCTTTGATCTTGAACTGGGTTGGAGGACTTTTTGGCTTCCTTCGATTGTTTGAACTTACTCTTTATGTGGAGTTGGATTTGATTCAAGGGTGATGGACACTTGATCTTGAATCGTACTTGTGATTTCTTCAAGGGCCGTCGAGGCTTGATCTTGAACTTTGGCTAGAAGCTTCTTCAAGGGCCTTTGAGGCTTGATCTCGAAGGTTGATTCGAACACATGGCAAGCAGGCACGAGGTAAAGGTGACAGCCTGTTTCTTTGTTCAAACTTTCTAATTCACACCTGAGCAGTTTGGTCAACGGTATGATCTTCAAGATTGATGGGCTCTTCTTCCAGTTGGTGACTTGATCTTTAAGGATTTGATTCAAAGGTGGTGAATCGGCACGTGCAGCCCACAACGCCTAGCGAGTCGACCCAAGTATTTGAAGGTTAAAACGAGTCCTCCACCCAGAATGATTGCAACTTTGATGATATGAGATACTTTTGATTTTGAAGAAGTAGCGGATGAATCGGCACGTGCTTTGTTGTGCTTGTCTCCACATGCTTCAATGTATCATTTCCCTTGCCTTATCTATTCTTCTGGCAGAATGTGGCATATGCTCGAGTTCCTCAGTTCAGACTCATTCTGCTGAGTTAATTGTGCATGCCGCATTTCCTTATTTGTTCTCCAGGCAGATGTGGCATCTTCTCGAGTTCCTCAGCTCGGACTCCTTCTGCTGAGTTGACTGTGCAAGCCGCATTCTTCTCTGCTTGTTCCTTCTGCACGTTGTCTCCACATGCTGCAAGGTATCATTTTTCACTTGCATTTTCTGTTCTCCAGGCAGATGTGACAGCTTCTTTGGAAGTACAGCAGCAGTGGAAGACGAGTACTCGAGAGCAGTGCTAGGTAGGCAATCAGGGAGGGGTTCCAAGCAGTCGGTTCCTTACCCGAGTTTGAGTGGAGGTTCCGACATATTGTTTTCTTTATCCTTGTCTTTGTAGGTAAGAACAAGGACAAAGGAAAGGACAGGGAGAACGCATGATATGAGATACTCTTGCTTTCTACCCTGGTGATATGAGATACTTTTGCTTTGGAGTCATTGGCTTGCAGAGGTACCCGAAGGAATAAGGAACACTGAATGACTCGAGAGGTTTCGTTGGGAAAGCATTTTTGGAGATGAAGAAAGGTTCTCGGAGATGAAGAAAGGTTCTGTATGTCTGCCTTGCTATAGAGGGTGAAGGTGGGCAGTTATAGGAAGTTATTTAATACCTGTAGAGGTACTATTTTTTCACTCGTGTCGGCAACCATTGAGTGGTTGATCAGTATGGCTTCACGCGATTTTCTTCTTCATCAGAAATCTTCGACAAATTGTCCGTAATTTCCGCCAAGCTGAGTGTGCATGTGACAGGTGTTGACACGGCTGAAAAAGACTGGCGCCTCTTCGATAACTGGGATCGGCGCTTCGACAAATTACCCGTGATTTACGCAAAGCTGAGTTTGCGTATGATGGGTGCTAACGTGTCTGGAAAAGATTAGCGTCTCTTCGATATCTAGGATCGGCGCTTCGACAAATTACCCGTGATTTCCGCAAAGCTGAGTTTGCGTGTGACGGGTGCTGACGCGTCTGGAAAAGCAAGATGCCTCTCCGATTTTTGAGCTTGCCTCTTCGATTTTTTGAATTGGCCTCTTCAAATTCTGAGCTCGCCTCTTCGATCTCTGAAATCCCGTTGAATGTTGATTTTTATAGAGGCATGCAGTTTGTTTCAAAGCACACTTGAATTTTTTGCTTGTAGAAACTCCCTTCTTGCATTTCTAAGATCTTGGTTCGTCCGACCTCTTCTTTCTTCAACATTTTGAAAATGTCTGGACCCTTCGACAGTCGTTTTGACTTGAATCTTGGTGAATAGGCAGTCCCGCCTTCTCCAGACAACATATGGCACCCATCCTTCATATCCCCTACTGGTCTTCTTACCGTTGGGGATTCGATGATGAAGAATGATATGACCGCTGCGGTGGTGGCCCGGAACCTTGTCACTCCCAAAGATAACAAACTACTCCCCAAACGGTCTGATGAGTTGGCTGTTAAGGATTCTCTGGCTCTCAATGTGCAGTGTGCAGGTTCTGTGTCTAATATGGCCCAACGCCTATTTGCTCGAACCCGTCAAGTTGAATCATTGGCGGCTAAAGTGATGAGTCTCAAACAGGAGATTAGAGGGCTTAAGCATGCGAATAAATAGTTGCACAAGCTCGCACATAACTATGCCACAAACATGAAGAGGAAGATTAACCAGATGCAGGAATCTGATGGTCAGATTTTACTTGATCATCAGAAGTTCGGGGGTTTGTTCCAACGGCATTTGTCTTCGTCTTCTGGGGTTGTACCGTGTAATGAAACTCCAAATGATCAACCTTCGATGACTACTCCTCCTGAGGTTCTGCCTAGTACTGAAGCTCTGAATAATCACCCTCTGGTGCCTCTCCGATCTGGGGCTCCGCCGAGTACTAAGGCGCTACCTGATCAATGAAGGCTTTTGTTTGTTTGCACTCTTTTTTTTTTTCTTTTTTTTTTTTTTGGTATGTAAATGTTCCCTTTGTAATTTTCCAGAGAAATCAATGAAATTGACTTTATTTCTCTCAATGTTTTTTTTTTCATGTGGTGCAATCCGCACCATTCCTTTTTTTTTTTTTTTTTAATATTTTTTTTTTTTCTTTTTAGATGGTGCAATCCGCACCATCCTTTTTTTTTATATTATTTTATTATTATATATATTTTTCTTTTTAGATGGTGCAATCCGCACCATACCCACTTTTTTTTATATTTATTATTTATTTATTATTTTATTTTATATATATATATATATTTTTTTTTTTTTATTATATTTTTTTCTTCTTTTCAGATGGTGCAATCCGCACCATCCCCCTTTTTTATTTTTTTTTATTTTTCTATTTTTTTATATTATTTTTTTATTCTTTTCAGATGGTGCAATCCGCACCATACCCTTTTTTTTTTTTAATTGTATTTTATTTATATATATATATATTTTTTTTATTATATTTTTTTCTTCTTTTCAGATGGTGCAATCCCTTTTTTTTTTTTTTCTTTCTGCACATAATGCCCATGCACCACCAGAAACTTTTGATCTACCATGGGGCTGTTCCCCATCTTTGATCCACCATCCCCTTTTTTTATTATATATTTTTTTATATAAATTTGGATGATGGAGGTGACCTTGATGTCGGATCCAGCTAGAACCCAGAGCACAGCCATTGAGCCCAACCACAGAGCACAACCACTGCACACTCGTTGCACCGTCACCGAGCACAACCACTGCGCATCCGTTGCAACAAAGACGGCAAGGATGAAATCGAGGAGAATTTCTCAAGACACCCAACTCCCCCTGCACCGGAAACCCATAGCGAACAGAGACGGTGGTCAAAAGCTGCAGAAGTGAGCTTTGACGAGGAGAGCATGAAAAGGGCGCGGCCAATCACCGGGAGGAGGTACGGAGAAGTTGAGATAATATGATCTCAGACACACTGATAGAGAAAACTTGGAAAAACTTTGATTTATTGTACAACCGAAGGGCGGATGAGTGTCGTTGACTTGACTTCACGTTTCCTCCGTCTGCGAGTTTTCAAGCAGAGAGTTTCGACCCAAACCACTGAGACCGCTCCCATTAAAATGGCCTTTTTTATATATATATATTTTTTTCTTTTTAGATGGTGCAATCCGCACCATCCCCTTTTTTTTTTTCTTTTTCTTTTTTATATATATATTTTTTTCTTTTCAGATGGTGCAATCCGCACCATACCCTTTTTTTTATTATTTATTTATTTTATTTTATTTTACATATATATATGTATATATTTATATTTTTTATTATATTTTTTTCTTCTTTTCAGATGGTACAATCCGCACCATACCCTTTTTTTTTTTTTTTTATATATTTTTTTTTCTTCTTTTCAGATGGTGCAATCCGCACCATCCCTTTTTTTATTTTTTTAAATTTTTTTTTATTTTTTATTTTTTTTATATTATTTTTTTATTCTTTTCAGATTGTGCAATCCGCACCATACCCTTTTTTTATATATATATTTATTATTTTATTATTTTATTTTATTTTATATATATATTTTTTTTATATTTTTTTCATCTTTTCAGATGGTGCAATCCGCACCATCCCTTTTTTTTATTTTTTTATTTTTTTTATATTATTTTTTTATTCTTTTCAGATGGTGCAATCCGCAGCATCCCCTTTTTTTCAAATGGTGCAATCCGCACCTTTTTTTTTTTTTTTTTCAAATCATCACTCTCTCTTTTTTTTTCCTATAAATACCCCCGTATGTTGCTTGGCAACGGGTGACGTTGTGTCTGCATCCTCCCTCTGCTCAATCTTCCGCCCATTGCCAAGCAACATACGGGGGTATTTATAGAAAAAAAAAAAAAAAGAGGGTGATGATTTGAAAAAAAAGATGGTGCGGATTGCACCATCTGAAAAGAAAAAAAAAATAAATAAAATAATATTAAAAAAAAAGGGATGGTGTGGACTGCACCATCTAAAAAGAATAAAAAAAATAATAAAAAAAGGGGATGGTGCGGATCGCACCATCCGAAAAGAAGAAAAAAATATAAAATATATATATATATATAAAATAAAATAAAATAAAATAAATAATAAATATAAATAAAAGGGTATGGTGCGGATTGCACCATCTGAAAAGAATAAAAAAATAATATAAAAAAATAAAAAAAATAAAAAATTTTAAAAATAAAAAAAGGGAATGGTGCGGATTGCATCATCTGAAAAAGAAGAAATATATATATATAAATAATAAATAAATAAATAAATAAGGGGTATGGTGCGGATTGCACCATCTGAAAAGAAGAAAAAAATATAAAAAAAAAATATAAAAAATATATATATATATATAATAAAATAAAATAAATAAATAATAAATATAAAAAAATAAGGGGGTATGGTGCGGATTGCACCGTCTGAAAAGAAAAAAAATATAATAATAAAATAATATAAGAATAAAAAAATAATAATAAAAAAAAGAAAAAGGGATGGTGCGCACCATCTAAAAAGAAAAAAATAATAATATAAAAAAGGCAATTTTAATGGGAGCGGTCTCAGTGATTTGGGTCAAAACTCTCTGCTTGAAAACTCGCAGACGGAGGAGACGTGAAGTCAAGTCAACGACACTCATCCGCCCTTCGGTTGTACAATAAATCAAAGTTTTTCCAAGTCTTCTCTATCTGTGTCTGAGATCATATTATCTCAACTTCTCCGTACCTCCTCCCGGTGATTGGCCGCGCCCTTTTCATGCTCTCCTCGTCAAAGCTCACTTATGCAGCTTTTGACCACCGTCTCTGTTCGCTATGGGTTTCCGGTGCAGGGGGAGTTGGGTGTCTTGAGAAATTCTCCTCGATTTCATCCTTGACGTCTTTGTTGCAACGGATGCGCAGTGGCTGTGCTCGGTGACGGTGCAACGAGTGTGCAGTGGTTGTGCTCTGTGGTTGGGCTCAATGGCTGTGCTCTGGGTTCTAGCTGGATCCGACATCAAGGTCACCTCCACCCTCTCCGTCTTCGTCCTTCCCTGCAAAATTCCTCTATCCATCATCCAAATTTATATAAAAAAATATATAATAAAAAAAGGGGATGGTGGATCAAAGATGGGGAACAGCCCCATGGTAGATCAAAAGTTTCTGGTGGTGCATGGGCACTATGTGCAGAAAGAAAAAAAAAAAAATTGTAAAGAAAGGTAGTGGCACCGAAAGCAGACGGAAAAGAAAAAACAAACATACAATAAAACAAAAAAATAATATAAAAAAACTACAAAAAGGTTGCACCATCTAAAAAGAAGAAAAAAATATAAGAAAAAAATATAAAATATATATATATAATAAAATAAAATAATAAATAAATAAGGTATGGTGCGGATTGCACCATCTGAAAAGAATAAAAAAATAATATAAAATAAATAATAAATAAATAAAAATTTAAAAAATAAAAAAAAGGGATGGTGCAGATTGCACCATCTGAAAAGAAGAAAAAAATATAATAAAATATATAAAAAATATATATATAAAATAAAATAAAATATAAAAATAATAAATATAAAAAATATAAAAATAAAAGGGTATGATGCGGATTGCACCATCTGAAAAGAAAAAAAAAATATAATAAAAAAATATATAAAATATATATATATAAAATAAAATAAAATAAATAAATAATAAATATAAAAAAAAAAGGGTATGATGCGGATTGCACCATCTGAAAAGAAAAAAATATATAAAAAAAATAATATAAAAAAAAGGATGGTGCGGATTGCACCATCTAAAAAGAAAAAAAATAATAATAATAAAAAAAAAAAAAGAGGGATGGTGCGGATTGCACCACATGAAAAAAAAACATTGAGAGAAATAAAGTCTATTTCATTGATTTCTCTGGAAAATTACAAAGGGAACATTGAGAGAAATAAAGTTCATTTGATATATTATGGGTTGAATTTGGTTAATAATCGATTGAGTTACGAAGCTTTGAAAATTGCCCAAAGAGTTTTTAACGAAATGACCAAAATCATGGATAGTGGACAATCTCATGGACCATTTATATTGATTTTCAATCTCAGAGACCAATTATATTGATCATGCAAATCTCATGGACCATTTTTATAATAACCCTAAAAAAAAATGATATTACGTTTTCATTTGTGCTCACACGTTTAGTAACTAAATGGACGGGTGAGGGCAGTTGAAAAAGACTTCACTTCAATTCGAATGCACCCAAGATTGAAGATTATTAACGGGTTTATGGATGGTCCAAGTCGAAACCTGCTCTAAAAGAAGCATGCATACAATTATAACGTAATTTTTGTTCTTTCTATATTATGAAGTAGAAGATTTTATTGTCGTACAAGCAATACTCTACTTGTTACATTTGGAGCACGATGAGTTATATATCCGCCGGTGAAAAATGCACTAAGCTAGGGCTTGGGTTTATAATCCATCAAGATAAAAGGAGCGGTTGGAAATTATAAGAGATTTAACTTAATTAGAGATTTGATGTGATTTGATTTAATTACAAATTTGATATGAGGTGTTTTTTGCAAGAAGCACAAGTTATGTGCTTCTTCCAGAAAACATCAGTTATGTATTTCTTCTAAAAAACACTTTAAGTACTTTTGGAACCCAAAAATATTTTCTTTAAAAACGCTTTCAGTCATTTCAAAAACACTTCCAAACGAGCCCTAAAACTCTTTAGCTATCTACACACGTTCTCTTTGAATTTATATATATATTTTTAAGAATTTGATAAACAATAAAATGTTAGAGGTTTGTTAAAATAACAAGAATTTTTAAAGATGTTAAGTTTAACTAAATAGCTGAAATAATTTTTTCAACACTTATTCAATAAGGTAATTTAACAAAAAATTGAAGAGACTCTTGGAGATGCTTTTCTTGAAATTCTCGAATAGTTCAATAATCATTCGTTTAGGCCATCTCCAATGAGGCCGGCCAAAGGGCTATATGTCAAAATATGACTCTTTTTGACACAAAATTCATCTTCAATGGAGGGTTAGGTCAAATAAATTTGGGACCCACCAGGCCAAAATTCCAACCATATGGCCAGCCAACCAGCTCGAAAAGCTGGGCCCAGCTGTTAGTAACCCACATGCTAGTTGACGTCAGCTAGTTGTTGGATTTGAATTTTATTTTCTTTTAAGATGAAATTTAAAATAAAAACTAAAAATTCTGATTTTTTTTCCTATAAATATCTAAGTCATTTATACACCATTTCTCACATCATTTTCATCATTCCGTATTATCTTACCTCATTTATTTCAATTATTCACATTCTTTAAACTCCTATCCGAAAAATTAATCTTTTTTTTTTGAAGCAAGAAAAACATATTCCAAAAAATAATTAAGATTACATAAAGATAAGAAATTGTTTGGACCCGATTTTACACCATCGGCCCATGTAATCGAGGTCGTTGGGTGAGCATGGTTCTAGATCGTCGGATGGAATAGTAAAGATAATTTTAAAGGATAATATTATGATTTTATCGTAATATTTATCTGTTAATATTAATTACTCTTGGCATATTCTTAAAGATGCAAATTATATTTCTAAGCAAGCAGTACAGTTCAAGTGGGCTTGGAATTCTTGTTATTAGATTGGGATAACATGATGGGTGTGATTAGAATTGTCAAGATGCATGGTCTTCTTCTATGCGTGGGATGCCAAGATGAAATCTCTGATGGTCACCAAAAATAATGGAGCCGCTCATATCCTAGATTGGGATAATTATTAGCATAAAAATATATGCTAATAATTAGCATATTCTTCAGGAATGAGCACGGATGTGATAAAAAGAGTTTCATGCGTATGCAAATTGGTGGTCTGATTCCATCAAATCCTACGGCCAAGGACCAATAAGGATGTGGAGATTTTGAATTAAACAGAATTTTATTTGGTTGGATAACTGCATGATAACCTCATGCGATTATATTTGTTTTGATCCCGTCAAACATGGATGCTTTTTCGTGGTTTTTTTAAATTGGTACTGATCCAATTTGAGATAAGGGCTGATGGGAGATTAATCTGCACATGCAAACCATGCCAAAGATCAAATACAATCCTTTGAAGATCAAGCCACGTCAGGCATGCTCATCCCTATAAATACAAGGCTACAAACAACGAAAAAATGGACCTTCAATTCAACACACAACTACCCTGCGCAAATTCTCTTAACAACCTTGAGATTTTTTCCTTTTCTATTTTCGCCGACACACCTTCAGTTTGGATAAACAGCACTCTGAAGGCAATCGGTGATATCTTCAGTCGGCATAGATAACACTGTCGCCATAGAATCAGCCGACCTCGCAGCATCTTCAGTTTGGATAAACAGCACTGCGTCGAGGGCGACTGGTTATCTATCCAAGTCTCGATCGAGAAGGATTTTCGAGTCCTTGTTGGTTGAGGTCATCTCATCAGCCTTCTCGGCAAAATGAGGTGTTACGGTTTATTGGGCTCGACACATTGCACGCCGAGTTATTTTATGATTGGATACTCACAAGTGGGATTTAGAGTTCGGCATTCCAACGGCCGAACCACGTTTACTCTTAAAACTTATATTCACTTTCAGTATTTGTGCCCTTATACTTTGGTGTCGATTCGGCGTGAGTTTATTCTGACGAATACTATCACTATGGCTGAATCTGACGACGACAATTTGTGAACTTTGTAAGAATAGTAGCTTTGTCTTCAGGTTCGAGAACCCAAAAGGCCGAGATGTGTTCCTTCCTCGGTCACAATCGCAAGACATAGAAGTCGGTCGCGCCCCAACACAACATCAACATATTTTACTCCTCGGCCAAGCTCGGCCGACGAGTTGGCATGCCCCGCATTCAACCGAATGACGTAGTTAGCTCATAGATTACTCGGCCTGCGCGCCACGTAGGCTTTGTAGTTTTTAGGGTCAACATAAATATAGAGTTACTCATTTCTAAGTATGCCAGTTTAATTCAATTAACCAATAAAGTTAAAGAACAAACTAAAAATAATAAATTATTGAGGGGGCTTAAAAATAGCCCACTTCGGTTGGAGATGATATATAAATATGGCCGGATATTGTTAATTAAAAAATAATTTCTCGCAAGACTATAATCTGGATTAGAGCTAAACATAGCCCTTTCGGTTAAAGTTGACCTTATCTAGTTATTGTCGGGTGCAAGTTGCAACCCAAAGTCCAAATCCACTCGGGAAGTAGCGTAAGAACAATTACGCGGGGGCCCAAAACAAAAGGACCAATCAAAAGCCCAATTACAAAGGCACTCTCTTCTTCTCCGCTTCTCTGACAGTCTCCCACTTCCACAACTCTTTCCCCTTCCCCAAGTATCTGTAAATTCCCCACCTTTTCTCTCCCTTTCCCAAATCCCACGCTCTCCAGGAATCCGTTTCCGATTCCAATCCCCACCGTCCTGCCACCGCCTCCTCAACCAACCCCAATATAAAAACCTCAAAACCCACAACCCATCCGCCGCCGAATCGCAAAGATGATGCTCCGAGTTCGCAGCAGAGACGGGCTCGAACGAGTCACGGTGGAGAACCCACAGAGCACCACCGTCTCCGAACTCAAATCCTTGATACAAACCCAGCTCCGAATCCCTTTCCAGAACCAGACAATCTCCACCAGTCAGAATCTTCTTTTGGCCAAAACCCAGGAAGAAATTGCTCGATTCACTGATATGGCGAATCCCAATACGTCTCTGACGGCGCTGAATCTCGCACATGGGTCGATTGTTTACTTGGCTTACGACGGCGAGCGCAGCGTCGCCGGGCCGGCTTTCCACCCAGCGGGCTCTTTCGGGAGGAAGATGACTATGGATGATTTGATCGCCAAGCAGATGAAGGTCACGCGCCAGGAGAACCCGCACTGTGAACTGGTGTCGTTCGATCGAGATTGTGCTAATGCGTTCCAGCATTATGTGAATGATACGCTGGCTTTCGCAGCTAAGCGGGGAGGATTTATGTACGGGACGGTGTCGGAGGAGGGGAAGGTGGAAGTGGATTTCATCTATGAGCCTCCGCAGCAGGGGACGGAGGACAATTTGGTGTTTTACAGAGACCCGGAGGAGGAAAAGGCGGTGGATGCTATAGCAATGGGTTTGGGGATGAGACGGGTTGGGTTTATCTTCACCCAGTCAGTGAGCCAGGACAAAAAGGATTATACTTTGTCGAATAGGGAGGTGCTTCAGGCGGCGGAGTTCCACGCAGAGAGCGGCTTGAAGGAGTGGGTGACCGCCATGGTTAAGTTGGAGGTGAATGAGGATGGTGGTGCTGATGTGCATTTCGAAGCTTTTCAGATGAGTGATATCTGTATTAGATTGTTTAAGGAAGGGTGGTTCGAGACCGAGATTGGAGAGGGTGATGATCCCAAATTGTCCAAGATGAAGAAGGATGTTGTCCTTGGAGTGAAGGATACTAAGGAGGTGGACAACGATTTTTTCTTGGTGGTAGTAAAGATCTTCGATCACCAGGTGCGCTACGATTCTCCTGTTTTGTTTTGTTTTATTTTAGTTTACTTGGACAATTTGAATTGCAATATTTGTTTAGATTGTTGTTTATCTTGCTGATCGTTGTTACTTTTCGGTTTCCCTCTAACAATCACGTCCCGGACAATAGTTGAAGCATTTCTATAACCCGGTGTGGCATTGAACTCTGTAGAACATTGTATTTTTTGTGAAATAGGCAATGAAATCTTTTGAATAGGTATTATCAAAGTCATGGAAAGAATGTGAAAATGTGGTAGGAAATTAGAAAATCGGGGCCAAAATCATGTTATAATCAAGGCAATTGTGTAGCTTGATTCCATGTTTATTCTAGTTGTATTCAACTGCTAACTTTGGTTTTGAATTGCCTGTGATGTTTAAGACTGGATGTGGAGGAAATTTTGTTGCCGCTGTATGCATGTGGGTATTGGAGATTCCACTTCCTAGTTAATGTTGTGTTTTTGGCTGTTGATAAGGTTCTGGGGTGTATGGGTGTATATTATAGGGCTACACAAGCATTAGTTCTGCTGAACCAATTTTTATTTCCAAGAATTAGATTCCCATACTTACCTCTGACACTGAAGCTATGCCAGTTTACCGGATAGTTGAGGGTGTAGTGTTCATTCCTAATGCTTGCAGTTTGAGTGTTTGCAATTTCGAGCAGTGTAATGTTTTTCTTGTTTAATTTATTCACTTTTTTTTATATAAGCATTTGTCATTTCTCTCGGCTGGAATCGGGTTGATTTCAGTTGTTTACTTAGGTTTTGGGTGGCCTGCAAGGACTTGGGGTTTTGTGGCTTTCTAGCTTGTCACTAGAGTCATAAGATTTGGTTGAATTGGTAAAGCATTATTGGATGTGTTATATGTGTATGCAACATTTCCATGACCAGAGATGAGCTTTTTCAGATCTCCCAAACTTTTGCAGTTCTTAATGTTATTTTTCTTTCCAGAACCTGTGTTTTGTTTGGGGTAAATGTGCTACAGAGTACATATCTTGAGTGAACGTTCTCTTCTCCAAAAACTCTTGGCTATCTTTTGGTTCTCAACCGTTTAGTGCTATACTTTTGCCATGTGATCAAATTTTCTCTTGAAGTTGCTTAGTGGACAAGGAACAAGAACAAAAAAATGTTTCGATTCAGCAAGTGGGTGATAGCAATGATCAGTGGAAACATATTTCGGGAGGGGAAGAAAAACTAAGATAAAATAAAAAAGGGACAAAAGAGCACTTTAATAATTTGTGAAAGTGATCTCGAAAAGGGTTATGGTAATGACCCTATAGGATTCACTGTACTAGGATCCTTTAGCAAGTACTGTTGAATATCTAATTTATATATGGCCAAATTCATTGAAATACCTTTAGCGGGGCACTTGTCCCGCAAGTATTATGGATTGATTAGGTTGAAGGAATCAAAATGACAGGAGTGTAGGGATGCATGAATTATAATCATTATCTGGGAAGCATTTGCTGTATACGACGTTTACTGTTGTTGTACGGTCACTTTGCTGCATAGGTTAACCTACTTACTGCGTTCTGCATTATAATAAAATCATATCTGTTTACTTGTGTTTCTTGATGTGAAGAAGACATCCGTTGTTTTGACATGAACTTGTATGACAATGCAGGGACCACTTTCATCATCTTTTCCTATTGAGAATCGTAACACCCCAGTGACGTTGAAGGCTCTGAAAACTCATCTGGATCGTGCTAAGAATCTTCCACTTGTGAAGAGAATTTCGGATTTCCATTTGCTGCTCTTACTCGCCAGGTTTCTAGACGTTGCTAATGATGTTCCTGCTTTGGCAGTGTGTGTCCATAAGCAATCACCCATACCAGAAGGCTACCAGTTACTGATCGAGACTATGGCCAATACTTGTTAGTGCTGCTTTGCATGCTCTTTCGGAAACTGATACCTCCTATGATCTCAAATGATTGTGGCTAACCAGTGATCCTTTGTCGTGGTTAGCTCCCACGCAATGCCATGAACCACCCGAAAAGGTTACTTAGCACCTGAGTAGTTTAAGTTTTAAAGCATCTTTTCTCGGGCAGTTCAAGTTATGCAGTAAAAGTTTCTGGTCTGGATATTTATGCTTGCCAGAACTAGGCTTGAGTAGTTGTCCATGTATTATAATTTTACGATGTATAAACTGACCTTCTAAACCATGGTGCTTGTTGCTTATCGGTTGTCGATTCCTTGAAGTGCATGTCGGTTGTCGGAGTTGAGCACCGATGAGAGTCGTGCAACTTTTGTGAGTGAGGCAAAAACACGTCGTGCGTCCTTTGTGTCTAGAGCATTGTCTTCGTTTCACGAGTCGCAAGGAATGAGTGCATTTTTGCTCACCACCCTATTTATTATCGTTAGATGAGTTTGAATTTTGAGATTTGTGCTTATCTACTACACGAATCTCGAAATTTAAACTCATCTAATAGTGATAAATATAAATAGGGTGGTGAGCGAAAATGCTCCCCACAAGGAATTTAGGTTAGAATCACGTTTGCCAAAATTCGTGACCACAACGATGTCAAATGAAGTCCACAACGAAGTCAAATAAAGTCAACGTTATTAACTTGGTGAACGCAAGGTTTAACCTAAGTGATCCATAGCTCAAAGAAGTGGTGAAAATATTCCTAAATAAAAGGTACCTTTTTGTTTGAAAAATAGGACAAGCTGGTGACGAAACCTCGGCCAGTCCACCTTTGTGAGGGTTGGGAAGTCTCAGAAAGGTATTTCGGCATTTTTTAGCCACTGTCGTGTAGTTCACTAATGTTAAGAATCGAATCCACATCCAACCATGTGAAATACAAGTCTGAAATTTGCTTAACATGTGATGTTTAGTCGCATAATTTCAAATAAAAATTGATGGTGATATAGTTGCACTAAAATTGCAATAGAGGCGACAACTTATCAAAGAAATATCTTTGCGTAATTTTTTTATACATTTTTAAGGAAAGGGATCCTCCTCAGATCCCTTCCTCCTAATCTACCAAGTCCGAGGATCCGGACCATTGAAATTTAATCTAACGGCTACAAACAATAGCTCACTTTAAAAAGTTATGTTAAATTCGATTTGGACTTAGGGTTGGGCATGTTTTGGTTCAGTTTGCTTCACACCAAAACTGAAAACCGAACCGTATAAACTATTTTGGTTCGGTCTGATGGGTTCTATTCGGTTCGTGCTCCAACTCCCATATCACTTGAAACATAAATCTATACTCCAACTGCACTACACAAATCCATCAACAAACTCAGAGAAACACCAACATGTGGACGACGGCGATGTAGGTGTGAATGAAGACTACAAGAGCACGAGGGGGGCGAAAGAGGCTGAGACCGCGGTGGAGATGGCGGGAGGTTGAGACCGCAAGGGGAAGAAAAAAGTTCGGAATACTTGACATGAACCAAACATTTTCTATCACGAAAATCTGAGATTGCTTAAAACATAGAAAGAACATGAGAAAAACAACATACAGTAGATTATAAAGAAACAAAATTGCAGATACTGTCCTCGCCATGACAAGTGACCTCAGGCAGCTATTAAGCAAACACATCGGAAGAACCTAGCTGCCTCGTAAAATCGAAGAACAAAACAACCCAAGTTTTCATCTTCTTCCAGTAATTCTCAACAAGGGAGAAATTATACCCTGCATCTCTTGCAACGACTGTTGTATCCGAATTTCCTCCTCAACTGACCGTTTAAGGTTTCGAATATGGCCCTTCAACGCGTCGGAAGCTTTAATGTCCTCAGTCCTCATCTCAAGAACCTTCTCTGTCAACCCCATCAACAACCTCGAGTAACTCGGCACGGTCAAGTGCTTCTGCAAGAACTTCAGCAGCAATTCCAGCTCATCTGAATCCAAATTCAACACGCACTTCAGCAGTTTATTCCTCGCCACCAATTCCTCCATCACCGCCACGACATTCTCCGGATTCTTGCTGCGCAAGACAGACACCAGAGCATCCTTGTGCCTAAACTTCTTCAATAGCTTGTCGTGCTCGGCCAATTTCACTTTCTTTGGCCTCATTACCACATAGTCCCGCTCGGAAGGCTTCTCCCCTTGTCCTCTATGGAAATACCGAAAATTCGAAGGCCTTAAAACCCGAATCTGCGGTTCCTCCATCACAGGTCCCAAACCCCCAGCATCCACTAAGGCCTTCAACCTCTTCTCCCTCTTCTCATACTTCGAAAGCGGCCTATCTAGCTCCTCCTCAGAACCACCCCCGGCGTCTTCCTTGTACTTCCTCCTCCCAGCGTAGATCATCCCATTCGACGTTCCAATCACCCTCGTCATACAATCGGGCGAAAACGCTACAGACATAAGCGGTGCAGGGAACCGCATTGAGTGAGTGACCTTCATTTTCGCATAATCAAACACCTTCATGTAACCATCCAATGCCACACTCAAAATCCTATATTGCTGCGCCTCCTCTCCGCTATCCTTCCCGATTTTCGCGACACAAATCGAAGTAACCGTCTTGTTGTGGCTCTCCATTGAATACACCATTTTCCCACCTGCCATCAAATCCCAAATCTTCACAGAATCGCCGCCGGCCGTCGCAATCAACCCACCGGATGGCAAGAAAATCACGTCCTCCACCGGCTTTCCGTGATTCACCTCCATCACCGACCCTGAATCTCTAACCCTCACATCCCAAAGCTTCACTGTGTGATCATAAGACCCAGTTACGAACATATCCGTACTGACCGGCGAGCAATCGCCGCACCGCACATAGTCCTTGTGGCCGAGCAAGTCGCAAATCGGGGTCTCCCCGGCGACATCCCAGTACTTGACAATCGCGTCGTCGCCGCCAGAGACCAAATGGAGCTTGTCCGCAGCTGGGAATTTGACGAATCGAGCTGGGCGCGTGTGGGATTTAAGTTTCCGAAGCGGGTTTCGGGTTTTGACATCGAAGACCTGGACGAGGCCGGAGAGGTCGGCGGCGGCGACGAGGAGGCCATCGCAGCGGAACGAGGCAGAAGAAACGACGTCGCGGAAGGCGGAGATGGTGGCGGTGGGGGAGAATTGGTTGAGGGGGTTGTAGAGGGTGAGGGAGGCGGAGTGGGCGGCGGCGAAAGAGTGTGGGGCGGTGGGGGAGAAGGTGAGGGAGGAGATGGAGGAGATGAGGTCAGGGATTTGCTTGGTTTTGAAGGAGGACCAGTATTTGGATTCGGAGGTTTGTTTGGGGGTTCGGGGCTTAGGCTTGTGCTTGGGTTTCACAGGGAAGGTCTTGGAGATTTGGTGTTCCGCCATTGATGGTGTTAGGGTTTTGGCGCTCTTGGGGTCGCTCAGGGTTTTGGTTTTGATGGTGTTAGGGTTTTGGCTTTTGATGGGAGATCGCTGGACGACGCCGTTCTGTATTTAACTCTTATTACTAAATTTTTAGGGTTAATCTCTGTTTACTACCCTAAAGTTTCGTGGTTTTCAACATTTGGTACATGAAAGTTTTTTCATCCCAAAGTCATACCTCAAGTCTTAAATTTGGGACAATTTCATACCTCCGTTAGTCAAACTATTAAGTATGCCGTTAACTGATGATGTGGCGCCCATGTGGACAATGACTGGACGCCACGTGTCATCCATGTGGAAATTAAAAATAAATTATTTATAAAATATAATTAATTACTTAAAAGAAAAAACCCTTCTTCCCCAAATCCCACATGTGCCCACCCTCCCACCCAACCCTTCATCTTCCCTAAATCCCACCCTCCCATCACCCACCCATTCTCCCACCCCCCAACACTCTTTCTCTCGCACCCACACCCCAACATTCTATCACTAACGGGTCCGTTGTAAATTTAGTTAAAAGGACTCCACGAATAAGAACGCCGAAGCTTCCCGAGCTCCGATCAACCCCAAAACCTAGACATATTATATACCAGATTGAAGCTACGAAGGAGAGGAGTATAAATATACCAATATTTGGCCCTGCCGTAGCCGGAAAGTGGCCGAAAAAACGGCTCAAAAGCCGTCTAACCCTCGCCGGAAAACTGAGTTTCTTGCTTTCTCTGTTCCTGTGCAAATCCGACGTTTAAATCGCAAACTCTAGGTTAAAATTAAACCACCATGACAAAAATGAAAAAATCTTAAGCATCTCGAGGCTTACCCAGGTCGGAGCACCGTGAAATCTCGTCGGGAAGTATGGCGATCGTGGCTGCCATTGCTGCAACTGTGCCTCGAGCACAGATGAGAGGGAGCGGGACGAGGGGAATGGGGATGTGCATGGTAGACAGTGATGGTTGTTGATGGCGGTGAAGCTTGTCGAATGGGTGAGGCCAGGTGGTGCCTCGAGCACAGAGGAGAGAGAGCGGGACGAGAGGAACAGAGAGGTGCAGGGTAGACAGTGATGGTTGTTGGTGGCGGTGAAGCTCGCCGGAGGGGCGAGGCGAGGTGGTGCCTTGGGTCGTTGTTGTTGCAGAGGGATGAGGGATTTGGGGAAGACGAATGGGTGGGTGGGAGGGTGGGCACGGGTGGGATTTGGGAAAGAAGGTTTTTTTTTTAAAATTAATTACTTATTTTATTTTATTTTATAAATAAGTTATTTTTAATTTCCACGTGGATGACATGTGGCGTCCAGTCATTGTCCACATGGGCACCACGTCATCAGTTAACGGCAGACTTAACAGTTTGACTAACGGAGGTATAAAACTGTCCCAAATTTAAGACTTGAGGTATGACTCTGGGATGAAAAAAACTTCATGTACCAAATGTTGAAAACCATGAAACTTTAGGGTAGTAAACAGAGATTAACCCAAATTTTTAATTAGAGAATTATTTTTTGGAACTTAAAACGCATAGTTGTCTACGGGTTTTTTTGGTTTTGGTGTGCTATTCACACACCCTTGTTAATTTTTACCCTTTAATATTTTTTAATTCAATTGATTCGACGGCCGTAAAAAAAGAGGGTGTGTATGAAGTAAAAAGGGATATGTGGACAGCACACCCCCTTTTTTCTAGACTAAAAGTTAGAATTCATTGAGTTTAAAGCAAATTACAAAGCCAACCAACGACCCAAGACAAACAGTGGGAGGCACAATCCCACAACGACAAATGCCTGAAATTGAAAACACACGACAAAGATAAAAATAACATAAAATCCAACCCGGAGAAGCAGCCCGCCGTTGCCAAACTCTTGCCAGCAACCACCGGAGTGACAGTCATGTAGGAACCAGAATGGAGGAGGATCCGCAGAGAGTCAAGCACAGCTCAAGTAACCAAAAAAAAAAAGGAAAATCCACAGCATAATCAGATTTGGAGCGCTGCAACCGACCAAGCTGTCTAGATCTGTCTCGCCAACCAACACACCTGCAAAGAAGAGAACCAAGTTGACATAACACGGGGGTGGAGTGGGCCAAGGGGATATAGTTGTATATGGGTTTTGAATATAAAGATGATAATCCTTGCCATAACTTCCGTAACAAGTAAAATTGACACTAGTTCCACAAGGAGCAGAAGAAGTTGCATAATTTGGTTTTGGGTTTGGAGGAACAAAAGTTGCATAATTTGATCGTCTGGGTTTGTTTGGAAGTTCTTTTAAAATTACCAAAAACGTTTTTGGTAAAAATATTTTTGAAATCAATCCTTTGTAGAAGTGAAAAGTAAATCCTCAAAAAGCAATTTAAGTATGTCCTGCAAGAAGGAAATAACCGGTGCTTCTTCCAAAATGCACTTCAAGTGCTTCTAGTAATCGACCCGCTCCCAATATCGCTTGTATCAAGAGAACAATTATACAATTGCAAATCTAAGGTTGTTCTGAAACATGATTTTCCACAAGAGAATAAACACCTTAAAATGAATGAAATGTACGATATTATTTATGTTACATATATCACAGTGAAACTAAATTAACCAATTTCCCTTCCCTATAAGTTCTCTCTATTTAGCTTCAAAAACTTAAAAACACTTTTGCATCTCTTCCACAAACCATGTTGTTGTACATATGTTACAAAATCGATCAACGAGGAATGAATAATTCGGTCCCGAAACATCTAAATTTCTAGCATTATCAGATTGTGTACACTAGACAAGGCTTCAACCTCTGCAACTTCGATGAGAACACGACAGCGCGCTGTGTTGAGAGAGGCAATCCAGAATGTGGGAATTGGAAAAGGATCATACCTCTAGAGAAATGTGGATTGTCACATTCAGTAGTTGTAAAATACAGAAATCTGTCAGCTATATATATGCAAGTGAGTTTCGATCAAGATCAGGCTGTGGTCGGCCACGAGTAGGTGTTGGTGGTCTTTGAATGTTGAGCTCCTGCAGAACAACAGAAACATATGAGAGTATGAGAGGCAACGGGTGACAGATCTTACGATACACGAAATAATAACCCATTAAAGGCACATACATATTTAACGACATTATACATGTGCTTACCTGCATCCATGCGTCGTCTATGACCCGTTCAGGAGATGTCTCCGGTGACTGAAGAGGAGGTGGCAAAGGATGGATTAATTTCGGAACCACAACCAAACCTCTGCCAACAACCAGTATAGCACCAGCATTGTTTGCCGTCCCTGCATGAAAAGGCCATATGAGACAGCAAGCACCACAACATGGGAAAGAAACTTACAAAGATTTTGCTTACCGCAATAGTTGGTTGCAGAGAAAAGAGTGATCAACTGTCCCTGAGCAAATCTTTCAAATCCATCCATGACGCATTCATGAGCTCGTATAATGAGTTGTAATTTGTTTCTCTTACAGAATTCCGTGACACGATCAGGCTGCAAGTAGCAAGAATATATTAGTATGGTAGTACAAGTATGTATATCTTAAGACTTAAAATTATGCACATGAAAGGGGTGACCATACAAAACGGTTGTCCCCAACAAGAAGATTTTAAAGGAGTCGACACTGTCGGTATTCCAAAAGAAAATCGATACTGATGTAATGTCACTACAGTATTGGTGATTAGGTATAACAAACCTGCTCTCATATCATCAAATGTCCAGTTTGTTTGATGTTAAAGAATGTGGTTTCAATCAATTGCCTATACCGTCGCTTGGACTACAGTTCTCAAGGTGTTAGGCTTTTTCAGTAAATCACAAACAGCTATATCTTTACTATTGTATGTGAATTGTCAAAATTGCTATAAACTTAACATCATATCAGTGGCTCCTACTTTTTGTTTTTGATAAGTGGCCCCCACCTAAACCCTAACAGATACTTCCGTGCACTATCAATGCCAGAAGGGGGAAAACAAAGCAATATGAAGAGTAATGCAAGAGAAGAAATAGGGAAAAATAACCCAAAACTGCGTACCCCAAAGGTGACAAGACCAGGCCCTCTGGCATTTGGTCTCAAGCCCTCTACACTATCGTTTTCTGTGGGATCAGACCTGTGTACATAGATGTCAATAAGATCATAAACATGAGCGATTAATTTAACAGCAAACAGACAGATGAATTGAGCAAGAGTGTACCACAAAAGATCCATTAAAACTATAGACCCAGCATCCATTGTAATGGGTCTTTCAAGCTTCTCTATCTGTTCTAAAGAATTGATGGATCTCCCAATGCCTCCATGCATACAGATAATTTTCTTTTCAATTAGAGCAGCAAGTGGGAGATAGTTGAAAAGTTGATTGAACCGAGTCCATGCCCATATTCCATCATTCTCGCCCTACATGCACATAAATCAGTGTAACTTTTAATATTTTGAAATCCAGAGAAGACTGCATCATGTCCGTATAATTAAAACCCGTACCATTCTCTCGATGCATTCAATACGAAAACCAAAGAGTGCATTTATATCAGCAGCTTCATGGTTTCCACGTATTAAGTGAACATTGTCAGGATGCTCAATCTGCAAAAACAATCAGGGCATATGGTCAAATATAAAAGTGGGGAGTACAAAAATATATAAATTAGGTTACTTAAAGCAGCACTTGCCTTCAGTGCAAGGAGCAAAGTTATGGTCTCCAAGCTGTGCTGTCCTCGATCGACATAATCCCCCAAAAACAAGTAGTCGATATACCTGTAACAATAGCTAGCCTAGCTGAAAAGTCTGTTTTATTTTTTGATTCATAGTTTATATAGCTGTAACATTTAGAAAAATTATTAAACAAAGAATTGGAGTGAATTCTTTCATATTCGACTTTATTTCTTCAGTAAAACTCAGAGTCACAGTTCTGGTGCAAAACAAATTCTTTCTACAAGTACATTGACAGATATAGCATGAGCAAAAATATTCAACTTACGTTATGTCTCCGGCAGCAGATGGAAATCCATATTCATCAAATAAGCGCATTAAATCACCAAACTGTCCATGAAGATCGCCAAATACTTTAACAGGGGCTTTCAGCTGAAGAACTGTTTGCTCCTGCATAAAGATCTGCTCAGCAGCATAACAAAGTTCTCCCACTTCATAAGAATCCATGAAAAACTTCCTATTGACAGGGGCTTTCCAGTTTCGAGGCCTCAACAATGTAGATATAACCTGCAAGGAAACAAATAACCAGAAAAAAACCTGTCAATTAACAAATAACAAAAAAATCCTTCAAGTAAAAAAAAGTACGGAGAGAGAGAGGGTGGCTCAAATGTTAATTGACACTTGCCTTTTTATGTAGCCCTTGTGGAGACTTCTGCCTGGTGAACTTTTTGTTGGGATATGATAAGTCATTATTCATTGGAATCATTCGTCTGCTTTCATTTTCAAATTGGTCCAAAGACAACTGTCTTACCATCCCACCCAAGTTACCTACAGCCTCTTTGGCAACAACAACCTACAACAACAGCAAATTATAATTTATGCCGCTCAAAGAAGAAAAAATCCCTCAATTAAGTTTTGATGCAAAGGACATACAGCTCTGTGATGAAGGCGAACATCAGCCTCAGTGTCACTACCATCCGACAATGTTTCTGCAACTTGCGAGTTATCATCTGAAACAGATGTTTCTTCAGCAGGAGTAGCAGATGTTGACTGCACAGCTTGCCAAACAGCACTAGCTGCCTCAGCTTCGGCAGCAGAAGCCTCCCGGAGTTTCTCCATTGAACTTTTGTCCATGCTGCCAAAAATAATGATGTATGGCACAAATTATGAGCACGTGGCTCAGTCAAAGTACTTGGTAGAGAGGGAAAAGACGAAACAGAATAATACCTCGAGCGACTTGACGAGGGACTCTCATGTTCACCATCAGATGATGTTCCAAAAGTACTTGTGTTGGCATGAAACATTCTGGGACTTGATACAGTTGGGGGTCTCTCAGAAGTTAAAACAGGCGAATTACCTTCAGACTGAAATAATGAATTTTCTGCAACTAGGAAGTCATCTAACAGGATGTCTGTACAAGAAGATAAACAAAAGACCTTAAACATGATAGAACCACATAAGCAGAGGAAGGCTGCATCCATTATTCAATTACATTATTCATATTTTCATTTGGGTTCTAAACTCTTTACCTCCCTTAAGACCACCATAAATGTATATACGAACACCAAGAGATGCAGCTGCATGGCGGCAACGACGCATGAGCTCCAAAGGAGGATCATAGTCATTCTGTCCCTTTCCTGTGCGTGAGGAAGTCACAAGCCCATTTCTGTCTAACCAAACTCCAGCAGCAGTGTCCAATACTATCAAACAAGGAGAAAGGAACATAGAAACAAAAGATATTAAGAAAACTTAATGAACTTACATAATCATGTGGTAACAAAATTCGCAACCAAAAAATTACCTGCAACAGCTGCTTCGCCTTCTATACAACGGCCTCCCCTAAGAGTACCTCCTGTAACATGTAATCTTGCCCCAACAAAAACCTGATAGCAGAATAGTCAATTAGGTGCTAAAATAAGGTTCAAACTCAAAAGGGTAAAGGTAACTCAGAAGATAGGCAGCTAGGTGTGTAGAAAATGCAAAATGCATTAGTACCACAAACATTATATGATTTCTTCTATCAAAATATGTTCAGTAACCTAAGTGCTTCACTCCAAAGAAAAAAGTAAAAAAAAAAATAAACATATAAAATAATCATGCAACACACAAATGGGTAACTCTGCATTACTAGTTTATATATTATCACTTACCGCCGCATGTTGATACCTTGGTGAAGGTGATACTCCAGGTGCAAGGGTCCACTCCCACTGACCATTTCTATGCATAAGCAGTCCATAAGCGTCTGCTAGTGGCTGTGGGAGCATAGATAGGAGCAAAGCAAACAAAATCAGATAACTCGTTTAGCTCAAGTGGCCTCCAGTATAAATTGACAGAGGCAATATACAAGAATGATAGAGAGGTAGACTCAGATTTCACATACCGCTCCAGAAATATCTCTTCCACCACAAAGCAAAAACATACCATCTGAGCGGGCACTGGCTGTTGCATACCTGCAAAATAAGGTTGGTTCATAAAAACAAAGTTCACCACCACTTTCATAACTTTTCACTTATTGAAATATGAATACTACTCACATTCTAGCAGAAGGCCTATCACCTTCTGGGCTCAGCCTAGCCCATGCATAAGGTTTCTGAGCAGTATCCAGAGCCCAGGCATCAGAAAGGACTCTTTTTCCTTTAAAAAAATATTAGGTAAAGATAGTAAACGTCAATGCTTCAAAAAGTAACCGCATTTGACAACAGTGAAGTGCATGGAATCTATGGATGGATAGTGAACAAATAGGGTTTAGAGAATACACCCACCATCGTTTCCACTGACAGTAACAAGATATCTTTGAGCAACTAAGTCCATTACATGGCCGTAGCGAGGCCCAGGACCTTGTCCTTGTACAACCACTCTACGGACAGAGAACAAAAACCAAAAACAGATCATTTGTACCGTATCTTTGAAGATTAATCAGTAAACTCTCCAGTAGGATAAGCTCAGTTAAGGTCAGTTATGTTCACCTGTGCCATTTAAACTTATCGTTGGTCAAGTCCAGCACGTATAGATCATCTGTGGAATGCCCAGCAGGACCTATACCACCCTAAACATAGAGATTAACACATATCAACTTTAACACTCATTCAACCCAGTAAGAAGTTAATTCATGAACTTTGAAGCTATCATAAACCCAGTAAAAGATAACCTCTAAACTTATACTCCATCTCCAAAACCCAATAAACACAAAAGCCTCTAAATTTCGAATCATTCCTTGAAATGTATTACTCAATTCACCTGAAATACAACCATAGTGCCCACCGCAGCCGCCGCGTGAGCTGCCCTCGGAGACGGTGGCTCACCTGCAGGCCTCATTCTTCAAAATTTGAACCACCCCCAAAGCAGAAGAACGATCAGTAAGAATCCAATTCAATTCCCACAAGTTTCGCAAAATACAGAAACCAAAAATTGATAAAGCAATTAGAAATTACCTAGTCCATTTCCTGGTGAGAACATCGTACGAATGCACCGAATTGGTCACCCCAGCTAACCCTACATTCACAATCAAATCAAATTCCAAAGAAAAGCAAAATCGAGATTCGAATTGAAACAGTAGTACAAATATCGAGGAGGGACAGAGATGGTAACTAATGCCAGGGGCGGAGGTAGCGCCGCCTTCAATGGCGGTGGCACCGCCGAAGAGGATGAGACGGGGGCCATGGGTCTTAGTGGCGGCGACGGCGGTGAGGGTGTGAGCGCAGCGGGGACCAGGGGCGTCGTCGTCGCAATCCCAATAGGTCTCGAGAGTACGATAGGTCGGAGCCGGGTACAGCCATGGCTTTGAACCCATCAAAACCCAAACCCGGAAGCAGGAGCAGCAGCACCACCACCGCCAGAGCCGTCTGATTTGATCTCCTGATTCCCTCTCTCTACTCTCTACTTTTTTCTCTCTCTCTACTTTCTACGCGGTGACGATGATGAAGCTTTGATCGCTGAGATTGTCGTGCTTCTCTGTGGGGCCCGGCCTTAGGCTGCAGGCACTTCAATTTTCTTTTTCCTTTTTTAATTTTTTTAATTTATTTTTAATTATTTATTTGATGGAAATTGAATTGAATAATCGTAGAGGTCCGTAGGGGTTTCGGACTTTGGGTCTTCTAGACTGCGCAGAGAGTCAACGGCTCCATTTTTCCGTAGAGGGAATCTCAAAAGTCAAAACTATACAATTTCTGTGTTTGGAGTTGAGTACTAGTAGATTACACACTAGAAAATATCTCGTTACATGTGATAATCAGTACACGTGTTATAATATGATTTGACGGTAGTATTGGTATTTCTCATTTTTCGAAAACTCCAGTACCAGGCACCAAGCACAAAAGCATTCAGACCATGGAAAAAGGATCCTCATTGTGGGGATTCAGGAGAACAATCAATCATGTTCGTTCATCGTACATCGTGCAGTAAAAAATTATTTAAAGTTTAAAATTAAATATAAATAGTACCTAATGAAAATTGACCGCACGATATACGATGAACGAACATGATTAATTGATCATCCAATTTCCCACAAAGAGGATCTGCAAAGGATCCTCTTCCCAAACCATGGGGAGTGGTGGGTGCTCTGATGGGTCGAATATGGGTTTATATCATATAAGCGTATTTGACTACTACACTTCACAAAATCCAAAAACTTGAACAGTTCGAATATTTTT
Source organism: Malus fusca (assembly GCA_035220775.1). Taxonomy (NCBI): domain Eukaryota; kingdom Viridiplantae; phylum Streptophyta; class Magnoliopsida; order Rosales; family Rosaceae; genus Malus; species Malus fusca. Next base: position 34,514,665 of record CM069061.1, on the reverse strand, counting down.
TCCACTCTCTTGAACAGTCTGAATCTCTCAGTCTGCAAACTCTAAACACAGAAATCCAGAATAAATCTTATTCGTTCTAGAAGGGCCTAAAGGTGTAAGTCTTTTAAATATCCGCCCATTTATTTCTCTAATTTCAGCGAGGCTTTCTTTTTCTTGTTTACTTGTCCATATTGTCCACAAAATGTAACAACGTAAAGACTCTGCCGAAGGCGTTCATATCCAAAGATCCATGTTTCATGCCTGCAACAAGTAGCTCTCACTATCTAAAAATTCCCTGCACAACATTTTTCACCTCGGACAACGCCGGTCAGTCAACGCCACCGGTCAGGTAGCACAGACCGGGGTGCCTTCAAAGTTTTCGGAAACTAGGGAGAAAGAATGTACAAGTGGCATACTTTTCAGTAAGAGAGAATAAGCGCACTTCCTTAAGTTATATCAGCATCCACCACATGCTTTTGTTACCACAAAGACAGCCTACCGTGTTCTCATGAACTTTTCTAGACCAATGTCATCATTAAACATCAATTCGACTAATTCTACAGGTGATGCGATACATACCAGAAACAAGACGATAATATATTCCCGACGAGGAAGAAACTTAACAGAATGAATTGAGATCAGGGGCATGGATTCGGAAACCTTTTGTGAACCTTGTTAATTTCCGCGATTACTTCTGGTGTGAGCTCGACCTTCTTGCACCCGTCTAGAACCTCCTGAAGCTGCCGTGACTTGGTTGCTCCGAAAATAACACTTGCAACGAGGGGGCGGCTCAAAACAAAGGCTGCCAAATGCATAAACGTAGATATTTAGCTCAAGAAATTAAAAGAACTACGATCTTAATCCAACAATTGAGAGCCAACAATCATGCTGCAATCAGTAGATGGCTGTATGGTTTCAGCAACCATGTCGAGAAAAAGGGACGAGGAAATTTCAGAAGTTCTTTAGAAGTAATACTTCATTTATAATTACAGACCATCATCGTACCGAGACTTTTATCGGAGTTTTAAACCCTGGATTCAGAATTCAGAAATCTTTCAGTAAACCTAGCAAAGTTAACAGACGAGAATCTGTACCATGGCTGCTGCTCTTATGATGTTATTGGACAGGTTGTATCTGGATTCCCCTTCAGAAATATTTCCCTGGTGAAGAAACATAACAGTTTAATCAATACAATATCATCGCATAGAGTGCAGAAACTCCTACATTCTAAAATATTAGATGGAAAATCTTGAGAAGTGACCTCTAAAAACATTCAACCAAGCATCTGCCGGACCCCCATCATGCGAAAGATACTTCCCAGAGAGTATGCCCATTGCAAGGGGCTGTAAGCTAGTAAACTGATCCTAAAACGTTGAATTGAACTTTATCAAGAAATTGGCATTGGCAATTCAAAGTTCGAACAAATTTTCCCTTTAGTTTCATGCGTGATGAATAGTTCAGTTATCACTTTTTTCGGAAATCAAACTCTTTGAATACCTCTCATGATGACAGCATTCAGCCAATCCAGAATCAAAAGTTCGGCATAGCAAGCTATATGCATTCTGTCAAACAAGCAATCAGTCGAATTAGTCCAAAAATCGATACAGCAATACAGTAACCATTTGAGTGAGAGTGAATTCCATCAAATAGACAACCTGCAGAGACACAATCTTGGGACGGCAAGTGCTCCTTTCAGCTACCTGAACAAACTTCATGACACCGTATGGTGTTTCGTTACTGAGACCAACATATCTGATCTACAAAATAAAACTTTTCATGCATTACGCCATCGCCATGTTCTCAAACCCTTGCAATAAAGAACAAAATCGCCAAACCAAACGACTTATCAACAAAGAGCGAAAATAAACCAGCAGTATGAAACTAACCTTACCCGAATCAACAGCTCTCCCAAGAGAATCCAGTTGTCCCTCCATAGGAATTGAACAAAACTGCCGCGTTGGATCATAATCTGTTTCCCCAAACATGGGAACATGGCTACGAAAACAATCACTAATCAGCTGAAGTGTACTAAACGCTCGGCGCATTGAAGCACAAGTTTCTCCAAACCGCGGTGAAGTCAAGTAAATTCTTTGAAAAGTAAACATACTTAATTGGGAAAAAAAAATTAAACTTTGAACATCATATAGCAATTAACTTCAATTTTGCACTAATTTTACAAACCACTACAAAAATATGTCTACAAACAAACCGATCGGGCCAATGAATCTGATAAAGATCGATGTAATCCGTCTGCAACTGCCTTAAACTGCATTTAAACATTACATAATCCATCACTAAGCAAGTCATAAAACAAAGTGCTTAAGCAGAACTAAAATTCTGAACTATATTGCTTGATAACACCATTAGCATGGCTTGTTAGAACTTAAAACCAGAGCTTATTAACTACCTTGGTGGCCAAAACGATGCTGTATCGTTTTGCTCTCCCTAATCCAGCGGCCGAGGTACTCCTCGCTCCTCCCCTGAGTCTCCGCTCGCTGAACCACCGGGTACATTTCTGCCGAGTCGAAGAAGTAGATTCCGGCCTCGACAGCTCCGCCGAGGAGTCGAAGGGACTCCGGCGACGAGTTTTGCTCGCCGAAAGTCATCGTCCCTGCGAAGAAGAATGAGTCAGATTCTCAGTGGGAATGCAACGGACAGTATTGGAAATTGGGAGAGGAGGCAGGCGAACCCAAGCAGAGCTTTGAGACTGTTAGATTCGCGGCGAGGTTGACGAGCGGCGCCGCCATTGCTTCCGCCGGAGAAGCTCTCTCGGAGTTTGTGAATTGTGAGCGAAGGGCGGAGAACGAGTTTACTTTGTTTTGGTGGGGATTTCAGGGGCCGGATAAGATAAAATGAAACGGAGCTACTATTTGCACCCACAAAATTTCTCATTGCACCGCACTTTAATCCAAATCGCTTAAAACCCACCCGCCAAACGGCAATTCAAATTATATTACCGAGCAAAATGATTTTAATTATCAGGTATTTCTCCTTTTTAGCATCTCAAAGTTGGACAAGGATGGTCTGCCCTCCTTGTTCATGTGCCCTCTCATGCCCTCCTGTTTGTATGGTCACGATTAAACCACGTCAATATTTTATATTACTAGTCATTTTTGTCTTAGTATCTCTATAAAAAAACAATATAAAATATTGACGTGGCTTAACAGTGACCACACAAAACAGGAGGGCACGGAAGGGCATGGGAACAAGGAGGGCAGACAATCCTTGTCCCTCAAAGTTTCGCCAAAATTGTATTTTATTATGTTTAGTTATTTCGTCTCACTTTCACTCTTACAGTTTGATTTGCTACCACTTTGATACTTGTGTTAATCTGAGCCGTTAATTTTTTTGTTAATTAATGTCAGGATTTTAAACCACTAATTCTCACTTTACTACTAGAAATCGTAAACTTCACAATTTGCTACCATTTGTTTGGATGAGAGAAATAAACTTAAAATTTTGACAAAAGTCAAAAATTATAAATTGATATGCACCAATTTCACTCTTTGAATTCATAAACATAGAACTTTAGGATTTCCATGGCAAAAAACAAATTGGAATTTGAAGCTTCTAATTCCTAATTTTAAATTCCTTATAAATAAGTGTCATTTTTAAATTCTTATAGGAAGAGTTTAAAAATAAAAAATTATGTATTCAAATTCCATTGTTTTCCTCATCCAAAGACCGGTGTTAGGTTCTTTTGTTCAAACACAGTGTTAGTTTTTTCTCACCTCACTTTCATAGTTAGAGCAACTCCACCCATGGAGCCCTCCCCCTGGCAATCCACTATTGAATCCACCATTTTGAACAGTAACTGCCTTTAATGAATAGTAACTGCCATTAATGAACAGTAATTGTCATTTGCATCTCCACCCTTGGAGCCCTCCCCCCTGGCAAAAGGCAATAAAATATTAGTTTTTTTTTGTTTGTTTAAATAATACAAAATAAAATTATTTGTAATTTCGGATAAGATTTTTTAAATCGTTCTCGTTGCGCCACGTGTCATTTTATAAAAAAACAATTATTTAGTGATGGATTTCGATAAGATTTTTATCCAATGTCATCGTGTCACATGTCGTTATCTTTTGAGAATCTTTGACAATAGATTTCTACAAATTTTTAGAAATTGTGGTGTAAGGTAGATGAAGAAGAAATGGTATTTATAGAAAAGTAAAAACAATTTTTTACAAATTTTTTGACAATTTTTTCGGATTTTTTACAATTTTTTTTTAATTTTTATTCAAATAATTAATCTCTGCCGTTGGATTTTAAAAAATTTGAATTCCAACACTCCAGATTGTGCCACGTGTCATAACAGTAACTTTTCTTAATTTTAAAACTATTTTCTCTTTTTTTTTTAATTTATAAAGCAGATTTATATCAACCGTTGATCTTAGATCGAACGGTTGATATAAAATCAGTTTTTTTTTTATTACCATGCAAATCGAATGGCTTGTATTAAAGAGCCATTGGGATCGAACGGACCGTGGGAAGCCACGTGGCTTCCCAAAGGGTAACTGGGCACGCATGCCACTTGCCTGAAATCATGTCGGGTGACGCGCCCTCACTCTCGAGTGAGGGGCACGCGGCTGACACCAAAAAAAAAAAAAAAAAAGCCCGGACCCAGGCCTGACGTCACGGGCCTCGGGCCACAGGCCTGTCAATTGCCCACCACCCTCTCCCTCGGGCTCCCACCTTCACTCGGGCTCTCCATGGCTGGAGAAGAACCAACCGGCCCTCGGGCCCTTTCCTGCAGCCCGTCCCCCCAGCAAAGAGCATGGGTGGAGTTGCTCTTAGTACTCCCAAATTCATACTTCTTTTAGCTTAAACATCAAAACCCCTGTTAAAGTATGACGTGACACTTCACAAACAATAATTCTGCAAAAACATACATAATTTACCTTTCAAATATCATGACTAAAATTACATTTTACTCCCTGTTTAATACTTTCATTAGCTTAGTAGTCAAAAACTCCATTAAAGTGTGCCATAACACTTGACTCAACGATAATTACACAAAAACACATCACCAATGGGCCAAGTAAATCATGCTCCCTGTAACTATTCAGTACTACAATCTAATATTATTTCTCTTTGCTGAAAAATAGGAAATATTAAGTTCAAATCACGAGACTGACAAATTTGATACCAAACTAGACTACTCATTGTATAACTTAACCGAACAAAAATCATTCCCATTGTCTGATGCCAAATTTTCTTTCCAACAACACAAATTATTCAAACAATTTTGTTGATGTTAAACAGCATTAGTGCACAGTTAGCAGATTAAAAACTCCAATGGAAAGAGAAGATTCAAAGAAACTGCTCCAAGCTTCGTGACAAAAGAAAAGTCAGAGACCCAGATACCAAACAAGATCATAATAATTTTGTATTAAGCCTGAAATTTCCCAAAATTTTACAGCCCATTAAAATCCAGACTATTACAATACAACCCTAAAATTCTTGTGAGGCAGATCCGATGTCACCTTTCCCCTTCCCAGCCTTGCTCGGCAGCAGATTCTGATGAATGTTCGGCAAGACGCCGCCGTTTGCGATTGTAACAGATCCCAAAAGCTTGCTCAGCTCCTCGTCGTTTCGAACAGCCAGCTGAATGTGCCTCGGCACAATTCGGTTCTTCTTGTTGTCTCTGGCTGCGTTTCCGGCGAGCTCAAGCACCTGTAATATCCAATCAATCCAAATCAATTCAATGCGAATTAAAAAAAAATTACCAGTTCGAGAAAATAAGTACGCAACCATAAATTGAATGTGAATCATATGATCGAAGAACAATTTTTATAAAATCAGAAATCGATTCCAGCATTTTCTCAGAAGCCAAACAGCAACCAAAATCAGCCGTAAATCCTTAAGAAAATTCAACATCATCACAATCAAATCCATCAAACCGCATTTGCAATTAGAACGAGTCAAAATGTCAACAATCGCACACCAAACAGAACTCGATTCCAGCATTTTCTCGGAAGCCAAACGGCAATTAAGATCAAAAAACGAAAAGAGTAATGAACAATCGGAATGAAGCAGAAAAGATAACATACCTCAGCAGCGAGATACTCGAGGACGGCGGAGAGGTATACGGGGGCACCGGCGCCGACACGCTCGGCGTACTTGCCGGACTTAAGAAACCGAGCGATACGGCCGACGGGGAACTGGAGGCCGGCCTTGGAAGATCGGGAGACGGACTTGGATGCCTTGGGCTTGCCTCTGCCACCCTTAGGAGTCGGAGAACTCATATCGGAATCGGGATCGAATCTGAAACCCTAGAAGCGAAAAATCGAGAAAAATAGCGGACAATGCGAACGGCGTGCGGTTCGAAGGAGTATGATGGTTAAAGGGTTTGGGGAAGGGAGTGGGTTTATATAAAAGTGGGTGCTGTGTTTTGATTGGATGATGAGGTTTGGCGCGGATCGCCAGCGTGTAAATTTGAGTTTCGGCGGAAATTAAAAAACGAGGGAGAATTTTTTAGGACGAGGGAAATCCGAAAAGTGTGACCATGCCTCAAAGGAAACTGTTATTCCCAAAACGGTGGGCTTTAGTTGCGTTTAGCGCCACTCTAAACGTGTTCGTAAGAATTTCGAGAATCCGTAAATCGTACATCATTCGGTTAAAAATTATTTTTAAATAAACAATACTTGACAAAAACTGACCACGATGTACGAGAAACGGACATGATTCACGAATTCCCAGAATCCTCACCAAAATGATATGGAGAGGATCTTGTTGGATTTACCGTTTACAAGACCGTAAAATGCTACAATTTTTCTTAATTTTTTATAAAATAATATTTGCAATAAACAACTCAAATTAAAAACCATGCCATTTTACATCTATTCACTACACAAATTTTAAAATTTAAGTTTATCTAACGACAATAAACATAATAGTGAGCAAAAAATATTTCTCCCAATATAAATTGTGAATCCCTCAGCATGATTTATAATGTATCATTTTATATAAGCCATACTTTTTTTTCTCTGTTATAGAAAACAACTTAACCAACATATTAACTAATCAATTATTATAAACTCGATTACATTTATCATTTTGTATCTTATGCAGTACCTTCCTGTGACATGAGAGTGAATGAGTCCAAGACTCCTTATTCTTTTTGTAAGGAAAAAAAATCATTTATTTTATACTTTGTACCTATTTTTTTAGTTGAATTTTAAAAACATTTTAAAAACACATCTATTTAAGCATAAAAGAAAAAAAGCACTTTACTTATAGACAATGAAAGGTTAAAATACCTCTATAAATCTTTTCAACCCCTAAAAAATAAATTTCGTAACTTACCACCAATTTTTCGTCTTCTAAAAAAATAATAATAATTCACTTTACTCGACCATTTAAAAACCCAAATCCAAGAAAAATGGGCAAAAACATAAAAAACACAACATAATAAAATTAATAAAAAAACAACAGGAGAAATTATCCGAAATTAAATCTGCATTGAAGGAAGAACTCCAGTACAAGTGAGCAATATTCCAGTAACCCAAAAGCTTTACAATATTACCAAAAGCCTAATTAATTTTAATTTCCTAGAACTACCCACCAGAAACCCAGATCCTTCATCTACCAAGGATACCACTTTCCTTTTCAAAAACCCTAGAATTCCTGGGAGGCCGACCCAATCTCGCCCTTCCCCTTGCCGGCCTTGCTCGGAAGCAGATTCTGATGAATGTTGGGCAAAACGCCGCCGTTGGCGATCGTCACAGACCCCAAAAGCTTCGTAAACTCCTCGTCGTTTCGCACCGCAAGCTGGATGTGCCGAGGAGTAATCCTGTTCTTCTTGTTGTCCCTAGCCGCATTCCCGGCCAACTCCAAAATCTATACGAAATTCAAAAATAAAATCAAAAAGTTAGCCTGCAAAATTGGGAGTAGAAAAACGAGAAAAGAAAAGAGAAATTGATTGGATAAAACGACGTACCTCAGCGGCGAGGTACTCAAGGACGGCGGAGAGATAGACGGGGGAGCCACCGCCGACTCGCTGAGCGTAGCGGCCGGTCTTCAGGAACCGGGCGACGCGGCCGACGGGGAATTGGAGGCCGGCCTTCTGGGATCTTGAGACCGACTTGGTGGTGCGGGGCTTGCCCCTGCCGGCTTTGGTGGTGGTCTCAGCGGTGGAGCTCATGATTTCGATTTGGAAATTTTGAATTTTAGGCGCGGAGGATTCGAAGGTGTTGAAATCTTGTAGTGGCTCTGGACTTTGTGGGGATTATATAGAAGGAAGGGGACGGTGCAGGAAGCGGTTTGATTGGTGGAAGGGGTTTTCACGGGGATCGATGACGTGGCAGGGGGAGATTTTTGTGGATTTTAAATGTTTCGGGAGCGCGGGAGCTGAAATTTGGTTGGGCGGACTTTTTGTCATTCGATTTCGTAACGTCGTCGTTTTGTTTGGGAAGAGATCCCCTCCGGATCTCTCCCACCAAAGCCACACAATCAATTAATCCGGATCCGTAAAATTTGATCAAACGGCTACAAACAGGGAGCTTCTTTAAAAGTTATAATAATTTTAACCGTTAAATCCAATTTAAAGAACCCAAATTAATAGATTGTGTGGTTTTAGTGTGAGAGATCCGGAGGGGATGTCTTCCCGTTTTGTTTATCGTAGTTATTGTTCGGAACTTCGGATTGGGCTTTTACATATGTTTGGTTTAAGTTGTGGGTTTGTAGGTTGGGCAGACCTTGGTTTAAACAAACTAAAGTTGGTGGACAGAAAACTCACCAATCCTGTCGGATATAACCGACATGAATTCTAGGCCAAAATTCAAATGCAACGACTAACTGACGTCAGCTAACCATTATTTTTTAATCTTTTTTTTTACAGTTTTAATTTTTATGTATTTTTTTTTACAAAATTTTTTTCCTATAACTTCATTTTTTAAATTCTATTTTTTTCTATAACTTCTTCTATTTTACAAAATTTGTTTCATATTTTTTTTAATTCTATTTTTCTCCTATAACTTCTATTTTACAAAATTTGTTTCATATTTTTTTTAAATTCTACTTTTTTCCTATAACTTCCTAAGCCATTATACAACATTAAATTAAATTAAGTAACATGAAACAACATTAAACAATATGAAACAACATTAAATAACAATATTAAACAATTTGGCCATTTGGCCCTCGATTGGAGACGGTTTTTTGTGGCAGTGCTAAAACGAGCCATATGGCCCTTTGGCCCTCGGTTGGAGATGGAGGCAAATATGGTATTGTACTGTTCATTAAAATATTAATATCTTGAAGGGCCAGAGGGCTAAAACTACCTCAACTATTGGTGTCACGACACTTTCATACATCATCTTTTAAAATTGACAATGTCATACATCGTCTTACGAATTTGTGTCAATGTCAAACCTTCGTCAGTTTTTCTGTTAATTTCTCTGTTAAATGTTGACGTAGCCCGACACGTGTCCCACTCATTAATCCAATTGTATTAATATATATATATATATATATATATATTTTTTAATAATTAAATATAAAAAATATATATATATATATATTAAATCTCTCTCACTCTCTCCTCTCTCTCTCCCCCTTTCTCGCCTCTCTCTTCTCTGCAACCCAAAACCCCTTCCCACCCGTCCTCCACCACCCTCTCTTTCTTCTCTCTCTCTCTCCCCCTTTCTCAGCTCTCTCTCTTCTTTGCATCCCAGAAGACCCAGACCCCGGAGGAACAAAACCCACCTTCCCATTGCAGTAATTGTTGCCGCAATTCAAAAACCCCAAAACAAAGAACCCAATATTGCTCGACTACTCCGCCTCCCTCACTCCGCCACCCTCGATCTGGAGATCGCAATGACGCTTTTCCACGACATCATCTTCCTCGACTACTCCGCCTCCCTCACTCTGCCACCCTCGATCTGCACCTGGACGCCCAAAACGACGGCGTCGACCTGAACTCGAACTGGGAACCGATCTGATTTGGGACGAAGTTCGAGTTTGTGGGGTAGTGTGGGGGGGGGGGAAGGGTCAATGGGCAAGAGTTTCGGCGGACGAGTCAATGGGCAAGAGTTTGGCGGATGAAAAAAACCCAGGTGGGTTTGGGCGGTTCTGGGCACGGAGAGAGAGATAAGTGGGGAGGAAGGAGACTACGGTGGAGAAGAGAGAGAGAGAGGGGAGAGAAAGGGTGGTGGAGGACGGGTGGGAAGGGGTCGGGGGGTCGGGTGGGAAGGGGTTTTGGGTCTTCTGGGATGCAGAGAAGAAAGAGAGGCAATAAAGGGGGGAGAGAAGGGAGAGAGAGAGATATATATATATATATATTTTTTAATTTTTGAATATTTAATTATTAAAAATATATTTAATTATTTTTTAATCCAGTTGGATTAGTGAGTGGGACACATGTCGGGCCACGTCAGCATTAATAGAGAAATTAACAGAAAAACTGACGGAGGTCTGACATTGGCACAAATTCGTAAGATGAGGTACGACATTGTCAATTTTAAAAGATGAGGTATGAAAGTGTCGTGACACCAATAGTTGAGGTAGTTAAATGGAATAACCATTTATATAATTAGGGTCCCTCAACTTTAATTCAACTGGAGAAATTGTCCCTTAACTTTAACCAAATTGTAGCAATGGTCCTTCCAACATAACTTGTTTTGACAAAAAAATTGATGTAGTTGACGAAAATGACCATAATTACACATTTTGATGAGTTGAGGGACCCTAATTATATAAATGGTTATTCTAACATAACTTATTTTGACAAAATTTTGACGAAATTGATGAAAAATACTATAGCTACACATTTTGATAAGTTGAGGGGCAAATGGTAATGAATTTTTAGTTGAGGGACCGTTGCTTCAATTTAATTAAAGTTGAAGGACCATTGCTACAATTTACTCAATCATAATTGTATTTGGTTTTCACAATTTTTTCATTTCATTACAAAGTATATGCACTACGATTAAATGTTTGTAAAAATTCCTAGACATTGTTGTACTTTCAGCTTGTTAAATAAGGACAAGGATTGTTTGCCCTCCCACTTCCGGTGCCCTCCTGTGCCCTCCTGTTTGTGTGGTCACGGTTAAGCCACGTCATCATTTTATATTATTATTCATTTTTGTCTTATTATCTCTATAAAAAAACAATATAAAAATGTTAACGTTGCTTAACCGTGACCACACAAAACAGAAAGGCACGGAAGGACACCGAAAGTGGGAGGGCAGACAATCTTTGTCCGTTAAATAATAACATTCTGGAGGCATTTCGTAATTTGAACCCTGTTCCCCTTAATAACAGCAAAGTTAGTGCCTTCCACCAAAAGAACAGCAAACTTATTGCTTGCATGTGTCAAAATAGAGTCCATAAATCCAAAGAAATCTACGTCCTTTCGTTTAATTTCAGCTACCGTCCAATACCAAAATTAGCCAAACCTCTGGTCCAACACCAGGACGAATCAGAGGACCAGTCTGTGCATTTTACAAGGGTAAGTGGGTGAAAGGGAATAGTACGTAGGTATTATGTTATTGCTGAGAAACAGAATCTATGACAGATAAGTATTACCATGCATGAGAATGAGATTGAAGAGTCAGAACATATGCCTTAATTTTCGAAATAATTGTTTAAATCGACGACAAATGAAAAGATTTCTTTTCATTTTACATATGTTACATGACGGAGGTAACATATCCTCTGAAGCAAGGTCTAATATCAATGATATCGGAGATATCAATGATATCGGAGATATCAATGATATCGGAGATATCGATAGTCCAAAAACACGGAAATTTTGATGAAAATATCGGGATATTATCGATATCGATAAAAATTGAATAAAAACCATGAAAATTGTAAGAAAAACTTGGAAATTTTTATTGAAACTTTGCAGGATGTTATTTAGTCAATTATATTAGTTTATCACAAAAAATTGGAAGGAAATGCATTGCATGATGGGTTTAACTGATTTAAGTTGATTATATAGTGAGCTGGCAAACATTGTGAGTGTAGAAAATATATAATAATTAATTAAAGAAGTTTAAACACACCATAATCATTCATATATAATGAATTAGTACAATATTTTACACTTTATACATTGCATGGTAAGATACATGAGTGACTTAGTACCACATAGAGTTCATATCAAGGTCTAAAATATCGATGATATCGGAAATATCGATAGTCCAAAAACACGGAAATTTCGATGGAAATATCGGGATAATATAAATTTTTTAACCTTGCTCTGAAGTCATTATGTTGCCAACTATGGTCATTCTATTGCTTCACATTATGTTTGGTTTCATTCTTGTCCTGCTATTGTTCGGCAAACTTTATTATTTATCTCCTCTTCTATCGTTTGTCCTCGGCGCTTTGTTGTTTAATTCATTTCTTGTTTTTGAAGAAAAAAAAATTATATATATCCTCTCAAGTCTATACATTACTAAAAAAAAGAAGACGAAATTAACCAGTTAGGTTCTTTACCAAGTAATGTAGCTACGAGTTAGGAATACTTTTCTAGCAAATTCAAGTTGGGATTTATACTTTTGAACTTTGCTGACCTTTGACTTTTAAGCAAATTTTAGTTCTGTGATCGATTTCTATATATATAAGCAAGACGAGAGATGCAAACCAAAGGAAATAGAGGTAAATAATACAGAAAATGGGAAACATGATAAAAAAGCATTTTGTGCTTTTTCTTTTATTTATTTGCTTAGCAAAACATAGTACATCATCCCCCCAACCCCAACCCAACTTCAACAACAAACCCCAAATTCCAACTGGGAATAAACATTTTGTGTTGATACATGGAGCTTGTCATGGAGCATGGAGTTGGTATAAGGTCGCGACTCTCCTGAAGGACTCAGGTCACAATGTCACAGCTCTAGACTTGGGAGCATCCGGGATCAACCCGATCCAGGTACAGCAACTCCCTTCGTTATCGGAATACGTCGAGCCTTTGACGGAGCTCATGGTGTCACTACCACCAAAGGAGACGGTAATCCTTGTAGCTCACAGTTTGGGTGGAGCCGTAATATCTATTTTCATGGAGAGGTTTCCTCAAAAAATTGATGCTGCCGTATATGTGACGGCTTTCATGTCTGGTCCAACTCTTAATTACTCAACTATATTTGCAGAGGTAATGAATTTCGCACACATAGATTCAGTTGTGCTATATGTCCTTTATAGTGCTTTACTACTATGAGTTGTAAGTAATTGACCATATGCCATACCTTATTTATTGTATCTTGTGAATTAAAAAATGTGATGAATAAGCATGGGATAACTATATCCCTCTCTATTGAAGGTTCCACAAATAAACTTATTTAGAAGACACCTTGTGTGCATTTTGTAACTTTTTTCAATCATCCAAGTCGTCTATATTGTCGTTCATCATGCATACATCATACTTGCAAAAAATTACACAATAAAAAACCATTAAGGCATCAATCAAATTACATATAGTGAAGCAAGTAGATGAATACGATTCTTAATAAAACAATGAAATGGCTACCATTTAATTCAAAGTCCATATATATAGTTTTAGATTTGGGTGATGTAGAATAATCTTTGACGGAAAACCTTAAAGATAAACAACTAGAACGTTGAAATATATTGAAAATTGGGCCCTACAAGAGATTATTTAAATAAACTTATTTGGGTATATGTCTCAGTGAAATGGGACAGACTATATGTGTGTATCTCTGATCTCTTGTACATTGTTGTCCGAATCCTACTGAATGAGATATAAAAGGGTAATTAACTAACAAATAATTTTCTTCAAAAAAATGTATAGGTTACCAAAAGATTTGATTTTATGGACTCTCAGTTCAGATATGATAACGGGACCAACAACCCTGCAACCTCATTTCTCTTTGGGCCTAATGTCTTGGCGACAAGCTTTTACCAGCTCTCACCACCACAGGTAAGTCTTAAAGTGTGTCTATTGCAATAGATAGGAAACATATTCATGCTCTCTTTACGCTATTGGTTGGTGATTTATATAATGTGCAGGATTCAACCCTAGGGTTATCGTTGGTGAGATTTTCTCCTCTATACAATTACGATGTAATAAAGCTCACGGAAGAGAAATATGGATCAGTTCCTAGAGTATTCATCGTGTCCGACCAAGACCATGCGATAGTGTTGGATGTGCAAAACTACATGATAAAAAACAATCCGCCAACTGAAGTGAAAGTGATAAAAGGTTCTGATCACATGGTCATGCTCTCTAAATCCGTGGAGTTGTTCTCCCGTCTCCAAAATATTGCTGAGAAATATTCATAAACACAGACATGCATGGTTAATCCAGGCATTCTAGCTTGCGCCACATGCACCATAATATTATATATAATATATGTATGAATAATTAAAAGGAAAACTAATGAAAAATGGGTTGAAGACTTTGAGTTTTAACGATAAAGACAAAATAAAGGGTAAAGTGAATAGTATCAGGATTGATTTTTTAGTGTAAAAATGTGGTTTTTTGTTAAAGTGAACAGTACCATGAGCTTTTTGTTAAAGTTCCCATAATTAAATTAATAAATTAAAGAAAGTTGTTATTTCAACCTGGCCTAACCAAAAAGAAAAAAAAAAGATAAATTACACAAAACTACTTTAATTATAGAACGAACAACAATCTTATACCTCGTATTTTAAACATTTGAATGTCATGCCTCATCTTATGAATTCGTTGCACTAAAAAATCCGTCAATATGTCTGTTAACTGCTGACGTGTCAGGACCCACTCCCTCGCCAATTTAATTGAGAAATTAATTAAATAGTAATAAATTGAGGTTTTTTTTTAATAAATTTTAAATATTAATAAATGATGAGCCCCAAATATGGAGATGTGGAGGGTTGCAGCGACATCACCATTTTCAATTTTCCATCCCAATTTCCATCCCTTTTTTCCTTCGTTGTCGCTATCACGCGAAGTTCCTTATGTGCGAGCTGGGAAATGGTTTGCGTGCTGGTGGATTGGCAGAGGACTTGGTGGAGGCTATGACGGCGGGAGGTTTTGGAGAGGTGGAGAGGTTTCGAGGGGTTGAGGGGAGTAGGCCCCCTTAATTTGGTTCATAAAAACACCGATTTGGATATTTAGAGTAGAGTTACTTTAGTGTTACTTATTGCCTTGGGGATAGATAATCCAACCCACTCTTCTCTCATTCCGAAACACTCCAGCCCATTCGGGCAATTGGACTCAAGGCGAACCCGATAGAGAAGTTAGGCAATAATCGCCTAGCCCAACACCTGCATATGTAACGTAAGCCACAAGCCACAATTGAAATTATTTAAAAATTATAAAAAAAAAACTAATTAAAAATAAAAAAAAATATAAATACGTAACCATGCTTTTTCACTTTACACTACATTTCAATATTTTTGAGTACTTTCAACTAATTAATCTTTTATTATTATCCAAAATTAAAAATAAAGTTATCTTTTATTATTTATAAAATAAAAAAAATACTAATATTTTATATCGAATTGTGTAGGCTATTCAATTTAAGAGTAGAGATGCACTTGGACAGTTATTATTCATAGCAGGCAGTTACTGTTCATTTCAGGGGATTGAGTTGTATTTGCTCAAGGGGCCTTCCTACACTGGAAGTACTCTTAGGGGATTGAGTTGCCTATTGATAGAAAATTTAACGGAAGTCTAACATTGCAACGAATTCATGAGTTGAGGTATGACATTGCAATGTTTAAAACTTGAGGTATGATATTGTGGTTCGACCCAAAATTGAGGTAGTTTTGTATAATTTACACACAAAAAATAGTGCACCAAACAAGTATTATACTATTATCCAAATAAGTGGGATTGTTTTTTAAGTAATACGTGTGGTAGCAAAAATGCGTTGTCTTCAGTTTTGACGAATTTGTATCTACAAAACAATCAACACCTTTGATGACCAAAAGCTTATGCACTCAAGGTAGGGTGTGGAGGGGGGGGGCGAGGGAAGGGGGAGTTTGGTCAATTGACCTCCGATGCCTAAGTCAATACCTCTAAAAAAAATGAGTGTGTGTTTAAGACTTGTATGCGCAGCAAAAAAACTTACCAAAATGTGTCATATGATACTCCAATGCCTTCTCCAGGTTGGTTTTCGACACCTCTTGCCCGAAGATGTGATTAAGCCGATTATGTTGTTGGAGAGATTTTTTTCTTAATTATCTGCAAGGTTGTTGCGAAAGTCCGATATTAAACACTTGCACAATGACATTATCGAAGTCCTATACAAGTTTGAACAAATATTTCCTTCATCTTTCTTCAAAAACATGATCCACGTGATGATTCACTTGTCAGATGAGACAATGCTTGCTGGACCTGTCAACTATCGATGGACGTATCCAATAGAAAGGTATTTCATCTTCAGAAATTTATTAATTCATGATTAATTGATGATTTAACTAATTTGAATCATAACATTTTATTTCTACAGACAACTCAGTGAATTAAATAAAACCGTATGGAACAAGGCAAAGCCCGAAGGATCAATTGTGAATGCTTGGGTCAAATGAGTCCCTTACGTATTGTGCTATGTACCTGCAAGATGTTGAGACGTCGTTCAATCGTCCTCAGGGCAATAATGACGGTGGAGTGAGGAAGGAAAAACTTTCAGTTTTTTGGCCAAATCGAGGAAAATCTTTCTGTTTTTGGCCAAATCGCACGACCCTTTGGTGAACTAGTACAATGTGAGTCGTTTACCCAAAGGAACATGAAGATAGTGCATTGGTTCATACTTAACAATTGTGACTAGATTATGACATACCTGAATGACCATTAAGAGTTAATGAAGCAGGAACATCATTCGCATTTATATACCCAGAAGCAGCGTCAAGTTTCATTGTCGGTTTCTGAACAAGTAAGTTGTCTGTGTTTTAGTTTATTTCCATAATTGTAATTTCATGTCAGCTGCTTCACAATTGGTAAAACTAACATGTTAACTGTTTGTAATAAATTAGGTGAAGGAATTGAATTCACTTGTTTACATTGAGAAGTTATGAAACTTGACTATCGGAACCCTAAGCTATTGTACTTAGGTTGTCATGAATATGGCATCAGGTTCTTGGGGGCGGTTTGCGATGACAAGTAAGTCTTCTTCCTATTTTATTTCTCTTCTTACTTCTAACGAAAAAACTCTTCCTTCCGTGATTCAGGCACCCAAATTGGAGCTTAAACCGATTCCTGAACATTTGAAGTATGCATTTTTAGGAGAGGATGAAACATTACCGGTCATCATATCATCACAACTCACAGCAGAAGAGAGGGAGAAACTGATCCGGGTATTGAAGGATCACAAAACTGCCATAGCTTTGAGCATTGCAGATATTAAAGGTATAAATCCAGCTACATGCATGCATAGGATTCTGTTGGAGGAAGGTGCAAAACCAACAATGGAAGCTCAACGCCGTTTGAACCCACTCATGATGGAGGTCGTCAAGAAAGAGGTTATCAAACTTCTTGATGTTGGCATCATATATCCTATCTCGGACAACAAGTGGGTGAGCCACATTCAAGTAGTTCCGAAGCGATACAGAGTCACAGTTGTTAAGAATGAAGCTTATGAGCTAGTGCCTACACGTGTGCAAAATAGTTGAAGAGTTTGTACAGACTATCGGAAGATAAACAACACTACACGCAAAGATCACTTTCCAGTCACATTCATTGATCAAATGTTAGAAAGGTTAGCTGGTCATTCTCATTATTGCTTTCTTGATGGCTATTCTGGATATAATTAGATTGCAGTTGCTCCGGAGGATCAAGAAAATATTACTTTCACATGTCCATTTGGCACATTTGTATACAGGAGGATGTCGTTTGGACTTTGCAACGCTCCCGCCACATTTCAAAGGTGTATGGTAAGTATCTTTTCTAATATGATTGAGAAAATAATTGAAGTGTTCATGGATGATTTTTCAGTTTATGGTGATTCTTTTGATACACGTCTACATAATTTGTCTCTAGTTTTAAAACGTTGCCAAGAAACTAATCTGGTCTTAAATTGGGAAAATTGTCATTTCATGGTTTCACATGGATTAGTTCTAGGGCATATCATCTCTGAAAATGGAATTGAAGTTGATAAATCTAAAGTAGAACTTGTTAGTTCTTTACCCCTTCATACTACTGTCAGGGAGGTTCGTTTTTTTCTTGGACATGCAGGTTTCTACCGTAGGTTTATGAAGGACTTCTCAATGATTTCTAGACCTTTGTGTCGTTTGCTTCAAAAAGATGTAACATTTGATATGAATGAAGAGTGTGTGGTAGCATTCAACAAGCTTAAGGAGTTGTTATCCACGGCTCCTGTGATCATACCACCAGATTGGAGTTTACCTTTTGAGTTGATGTGCGATGCTTCAGACTATGCCGTCAGTGCAGTTCTAGGGCAGCGTGTCAACAAAGTGCCACATGTCATCTATTATGCATCTCGAACACTCAATGATGCACAGTTGAATTATTCAACAACAGAGAATGAGCTTTTAGCCGTTGTAATTAACATGAGACTGATCTTAATAAAATCCGAACAATTTACAAGTCTCGATGATCCTTTTCTTATCTTTTACATATCCTTTTGGAATCAAGTGGTCAAGAATATTTATCGCAGACACAAAGATTGATATTCAAATCTCAGTCCTACTTATAACATTATTTAAAAAAAAAAAATCTTCGAGATGAAATCCACTTTATTCAAAATGATCACTGAGATCGGTATAATTCTTACTTTGATCCTTGAGAATGAAAATCAATAGAAGTGGTCTCTAAATTTGTTCACTGTAAATCATTTTGGTATTTCCGTGAAAAAACTGTCAATATCCTCGTTAAGTTGTCACGTGACCACCTTTTTAAGGGTGTTTTTGTCAAGTCAACTCATTCACTTAACGAGGATATTTTTAACAGATTTTTCACAAAAGAACAAGGGGCCAATTCTGTTGGTTTTATCTGTTATAGACCTACAAAGGTGTTATGTCAATCTCAAAAATCATTTCTAAACTTTTTTTTTTATTTAGTCTAAAGGTATATAATCCACAAGTCACATTCCTTCGTGGCTTATACGTTTGAATTGGTTTAATCATTAATAATTCAGGCATGATTTATCATGTAAATTGTATTGGCGTTGTGTCTATATCTTAAGTTAAGCAAATGTAGGCATCAATATGAGGAACATAGAACGTGCCATTTAACTCTTAAGAACTTTTGACTCACTTGATGAGAAAACAAAACAAGTTCATATCAATTTGGTTCGAAAAATCAAAATCCTTCCACTAGCGATTCGAAACCCATTCCAAATAAGTAAACACGTCACCAGAGTTTGATTGCTTCAAGATTTAGAAACATTTGCAACGTAAAAAGGATAGAAATAGAGCAAAGAAGCGTCAATTAAAGCAAAAATCTCAGTTCTTAAACTTTGATTCTCGTAGTATACATGAGCTGAAGAAGCATCTTCCAACATAGTCTTGGTTGTGGAGGGGAAACACATCTCTCTCTGCCCCAACCATTCAAACTCACCACCATAAACATCAAAAAATACACATTGATTGCACAATGTAACAAGAAATTCTAAAATCTCGATACCGCCATAAAACTTTTCTACACCTGCAATGTGACGTTATTTCAGGCTAATCACATACTTTTAATTATGTGATCAGTATGAGATACCGTCAAAAAAACTTTTCAGTTGCACGTTATTTTCGTTATGTGAAATCAGAGAAGGGTGGGTCTTGAAACGGTCCAAATTGGTAGGAACAATTCCCTCCAAGCTCTTCACGTTGGCTCGAGCTCCATGAGCAACCAGCAACAGAGCCACCTGCACGTGCCCCGCCTCCGCCGCGCAATGCAGCGGCGTGTAGCCGACATCATCCACCGCATCCACCAGCGCACCATGATTCAGCAACACCTTCACACACTCGATCCTCCCTTTGAACGCCGCCCTGTGCAAAGGGGTCCAGCCATTCTGGTCTCTCCCGTTCACGTCTGCCCCTTCCGCAAGGCAACTCTTTATCCCGTGTGCGTCGTCCGCCCTCGCCGCCCGGTGCAGAACGTCGTCGTATCGTAGACAACCGAGAAGACAGGAATGCCCGTTTGTGGCGGCAAGGTCGAAAGCCGTCCTTCCGTCTTTCGTGACGGCGTATTTCAACTTGGAGCACGTCAACAAACACTTGGCGGCCTCCAAATGCCCCTTCTCCGCCGCGCAGTGAAGCGGATTCCAACCTTTTGAGTCTGAAACTTCCGCATTGCCTCCGACCGAAATACAATACTTCAACGTCTCAACGTGGCCGTGCGCCGCCGCGATATGAATCGGAGTCCGACCGTCCGGATCAACACAATTGACGTCGATTCCGTTGAAACACTTACACAAAATCTCAAACAAATCGACCCGGTTCATCGCCGCCGCGTCGTGCAAAACCATGTCGGCCGAGTTACCGATTCCACATCCAGAGGCGATCAGGACCTTTACAATCTCAACGTTTCCGATTCGAACACCGAGAGATAGCAAAGATCCGGAATCCGAATCTCTCCGATTCACAACAGCACCGGCGTCAATCAGGTCGGAGACCAAATTAGCATTCCCGGAAGCTATGGCGGGACCGAGCAGCGCCGTGAGCTCAGCCCCAGAGCACCCAGAAATCGCCTTGTTGAAAAACGAATCGAATGCCGAGATCCGGGTGTGCTGAGAAATCAGAAACCCAACCACTTGCGGACCCACGAACGATATGGGTATGGTGGCGTCCCGGAAAACGTGGGGCCCGGGCCGGGCAAACAGGCGGCGGAGTTCCTCCTGGTGGGCTTTTCCGGTGGGGAGCATGGAGGCCTTGACGTTGATGACGTCATGAGGGGTGGCCGTGAGGGAGAGCGGGGGCTCATCGGACGGCTGCGAGAGGAGGAGGGTGTAGGAGGAGGAAGAGAGCGGCGGGATTATGGAGAGGGGGTGAGTGAAGGAAAAGAGAGATGGGTTGTTGGTGGTGAGGGAGACGGCGACCGGCATGGTGTGCATGAGGTTGCTCAGCCGGAAGGTTGTGCTGCACTTTTGGTCTCTCTTGAAGTTGAGCTCCACTTCCTTCACGTCTGGCTTCACCAGCCTGTCCATGGCGGAACTTAAACTGGAAATTTTCCGGGAAAGTTTATTTCTCGGGAAAATTCGGTGTTGGGGTTTTGGTATTGATGAAAATGGTGATTGGTTTGGTTGTTTAATTTTATCCTTTTCTTCCTCCTTCATGTCCTTTTCATACAAAAGTTGTATTATTATTTTTAATTTGTGTGTGTGACTTATTTTTTATTGAACAAGTTTTTTAGAAAGTGAGGAGTTTCAAATCCGTTACGCATACGTGAAAACTCAACATTATATCTATTAAGATATTAAACCACTTACATTTTTTTGTTTGAAGCCAACTAGTTTAATGTTTGGTTAATCGATAGGTTGGGAATAGAGGTGGTAAATTAACTCATTGGGTTGATTTGATTCGCCGCCTCTAGCTGGGAACTTGATAACGAAAGGGTTGTTATTGACTTGTTTGAATATGGGACTTTGAAGATTGAACTACCATTATTTAAGAAGAGGAAGAGACATTACCGACAAATATTGTCGAAGTGACATCCTTAGTAGTTTTTAATATAGTGATGTGAAATTAAACAGATTTTAACGAATATCTATTAACAAATCCAATTGGTTGATTTACCATCTTGAGCTAGAACCTTGACAATGAAGGGGTCGTTGTTGGCTTGTTTGAATATGGAACTTTGAAGATTTAACTACCATTCTTTAAGAAGAGGAGGAGACATTACCGACAAATATTGTCGGAGTGACGTCCTTAGTAATTTTTAATATGATGATATCAAACTAAATGAGTTTTAACGGGTACTTATTAATAATTCAATGTGTTGATTTACCACCTCTAATTGGGACCTTGACAATGAAAGGGTCGTTGTTGACTTGTTTGAATATGAAACTTTGAAGATTTAACTACCATTCTTTAAGAAGAGGGGGAAACATTACGGACAATCGGGGTGACATCCTTAGTTGTTTTCAAGAGTTGAAACTTAAACTTCCTTCAACGTTGTGTGAATATGAAAACTTGAAGATCAAACTACCTTTCTTCGAGAAAGAGAAATACTAAAGAGAAATTTATATTTTTTACCATGATAGGACTGAAGAAAGTTGAGGTACCATGCACTCTTATGTGTGTCGAATTTTCAAGTCAAAACACGTGGAATGACGTGGATCGCGTGTGGTATTTGGGCTTCACATGTTGGACAACCTACTTTGATACCATAAAACTAATTGGCAATATAAGTAAGTTAGGTTACTCCCATCAATGTTAGATTCATTTTCAACGAGTACTATAGCGGTATCTCAAATCAACTAAATATAACATATGAAGTTTAGCACATGATCATCTTTAGTTAGCTTGAAGAAAAACTTACATACAATCAAAACGTCAGTGTATTAATATCTGAAATTAATCACGAATTATTGTACGAGAAAGGAAATTCAAGATATATAAATTATAACGTTGTTCGATTTAAGATACTATTAAAGAATTGAAACTTGAACTAGATGACCCAAGTGGTAGGTTTCCTTGTAGCCTCCATGTTTTGACACAATCTCCACAAAGTGTGGTCATGCTTGCTTAAGAATTCAACAAGTAGAGAGGCAGCTGATAACGATAGGCTCGCCTATGGAAGCCGTTGGATCATTGTGAAATGGGATCTGACTCATCCCCCAGATTAATTTTACTTCCATATTAATTTTGGTGCTTAATACGAACTAAATCTGATTTGCAAGTGCTTGATGATCCACCAAGATCAAGAATCAATAGATCCAACGTATTAAAGGAAAGGGATCCTCTCTGGATCCCTTCCTCATAACCCACCATGTCGTCCGTTGAAATTTGATCCAACATCTACAAACAGGGGCCTACTTTAAAAATTGAATCAAATTTCAATGATCCGGATCTCCAAACTTGATGAATTAGGTGAAAGGGTTCATCAACCGCTTCCAACAATACTAACTATTTTAACTTAAGTTATAATATTTTTATATTATTTTTTCCTAAACTTAACAATCCAAGCTTATTTTCTTCTGTTGGATCCGGCACTGCACGCAACACTTTCACCTTACCTTGTCTCTTTTCTTCGTCTACTTCTCATCTCTCTCTCCAACCACACAACAACGACCACTAGATGCCCCACAACCTCCATAGATGCCGACCCACCACTCGCATAGATTCTTCAACATCCGCCTGTAGTAGCAGCCCTGCCACTAAAGTGACATTGTCCATTGTACATAACATCAATTCCACCACCACCGATCTGCCGTAGCACCTGACCACCACCACCGAGTCTATCGTAGCAGACACAAACAATAAACAGTGTAAATTTTATAATTTTTAATATTTAGCAAAAATTTAACTTTCTCTATCTTCCTAGCTAAAGTTCGAAAGGCACTATTCATCAATCTAAATTTTTATTTAAGTAGCTAGTCTGTTGGTCATTTTTTTTTTTTCAAACGTAAATTTTATTAGATTCTAATTGAAACGTTGGTATCTTCTGTTAGTCTGTTAGACTTTAGCTTTTGCTACTTTTTTTATTTATTAAAATAAGCCAAACGAGCTCATTTAGAGTTAGGCTGTTGGATGTTCCAAGTTAAAAGGCTATATTAATGTCACCTATATCTTTCAAAAATTGTAAAGTGACCACATATTTAAAGTTCAGATCTATAAATATATGTGACAATTATTGTCCTTTGACTAATGAGAAATATGGTTTAATTATGGATTAATTTATGTATTAAATCTAATAAGATGCTGTCATTTCTTAAGAGCCACCTAAATAAAAGATAAAGAATATACATTTAAATGGACCATTCATTGGGTGCTTCTGTCTAATTAAGAAGATTATTTTCTAAAATGATTTATAAGATTGCCATCACTCTTCATTTTGTTCCTTGAAACTTAAAATCGATAGAAGTAGTCCCTGAAATTATCCATCATCAATCATTTTTATTCTTCTGTGAGAAATCCCCGTTAAACGAGGGTATTTTTGTCAAATCAACCCCTCCCTTAAACTGGTTGTTTCTTCAATTTTACAGAGATTTTTCACAAAATGACTAAAATGATTGACGCTAGATAATCTCATAGACCATTTTATTGATTTTAAATCTCAATGATCAAAGTGAAGAGTTAAACTAATTTCAAAGACCATTTAAGATTAAAAAAAGAAAAAAATAATTTTCTTTTGTTCATTAAACAAAGCCAATCGTTATAATATATTTAGCATATAAAATACAAAAATGAGTGGTCATCTTGCAGCTGGTTTTGTATTGTTGCATTTCGTATTTGTTCTTTCTGATGAGGTAGTGACTTTCGGCTTAATGTGAAAACATTGAAAAGCATGTTTGGCATGTTCTTGATTATTTTTTCGTTATAAAATGTTTCAATATTTCTCAAAAGCAAAGTGATTTCTGCTTTTTTTTTCTTTCTTTTATCCATTTTTAGCTTTTGAATTAAACAAATGCCATCGGCTCGGTGAAAACTCACCCCGTATTCCATGTGAGTCAGTTGACTTCGATTAGACCAAACCGCCCTAGGGAGGACCCACGAGGGCACCACCAGATGTTTTAGATAACCTTTTTAAAGAAGAAGTTGAGTATATCATAGCTGACCGCACCATGGGCTAGCCCGTACACCCACTGCACGAGTGGAATACTACTTAGTCAAGTAGAAGGGCCAACCTGAGAGCGAGGCAAAAGCTGGGAACGAGCTTAAAGAAATCAACGAACGTAAATGAGCAAGTGTGTGCAAAAAGATAATAATAATGTGTAAAACTTATTTTTTTATCGAAAATAAAAAGTATTAAAAATATCACAAAACTATCGTACCACCTCTCTAATATTCACATTGCCTCTCTCCCATCTTGATCAGGCTACTTGCTATAATTTGCAAACTCGTGTCCCAAAACAAATGTGCTTTTTAAGCTTGCAAATTGATTTATAAAGCCTATTATTAGCCCTCGTTGGATAACGATTTCATTTTTATTTTTTGTTTACATTTTGTGCTAGAAATAAAGGACGGTAGGAGAAATGTAGAAAATTGTACAAGGAAAGACGAAAACTGAAAACCAAAACTCAAAAACAATTTTGAGTTGTTTTTACTTTGAAACTTTTGGTTTCATACATTATTCTTTGTTTCTTTCGTGTCCCTCTTGCTACCCTTCTTCTCCCTTCTTTTCTGCTATACACTTTCTCGGCATCTCAAATACAAAAATAAAAACTAAAACCGAAATAGTTATCAGATGAGTTCTAAAGTCTCGACGTTTGGTTAGGATAGACCCAAACTAACTTGCCAACAACCGCCAACTTTAAGGTTTTGCTCTTTATCATGTTACCAAATACTTTATGTTCGGATCTCCGCTCCGTAGTTTAGATGGAAGTAGAATAAAACTAAATAAAACCAAACATATAAAATGAAAAGGTTGGAGCAGTGGAGTTGGCTTGCTCTACAAAACAAAGCGTTTGATGGTAAAAAAAGGCACCAAGCTCCAACCTTCTGAATTTTGCCTCTCTTGCCTGCCCTCAGCAAAAGTTTGCTCCTGACGTAAGAGAAGACGCCGTTGCTCAAGTGGACGATGTTGCCGGGCTCGAAGGCGTCGCACTCATCCCCCCACAGCTGGAAGTGAACCACCGCCGTCTCATCCACCGCAAGCACCAAGCACGTCTTGTTTTCGGCTTGTGACGAAGTATTGGTGGTGGTTGGCAGGAGTTGATGAAAGGAGAAGCAATCAGAAAACAAGCGACATGAGAGGTTGGGGCTCTAGTGTTGGCCTTTGGACTTCCTGTAATCAGCAACTGTAACCTACGCAAAACTTGCACCCAAAACCCACTTACTGAGGACCAGGCCCATCTTAAACAAGAGAATAATTTAGGTAGAATGGATTAATAACCACCATGACGTTTTAAATCACTAATACAAAATCACGCGGAAAGAGTTGGCGGTGTCATGAAACATTAATTCAAGGTTAAGTGTAAGACTCTTCACATGACATTGTATTAAGCGTTTGTATTAAAAATGCAAGTAATTCCTGAAATAAGCATATGGTAGGTGATTCTACCTGCAAATGTTTTTTTAACCTATAAACACATTGAATTTTTTGTCACAAGCGCTCTTGATGATCTGAAAGCGTTTGGTGATCTGAAACCGCTCTAGAAAAGTCTTTCTTCAATAATTATATTTGCAATCTCTTTTTCCAAAAACAAAAGGGCCTTAAGCTTTCAAATCGAATATAAAACCCGACATTGAAAAGCCTTGTGATTTGATAAGGGACAGAACCAAACGGACTTACCAACAAAACCACCAACTTATATTTTGCTAATTTGCTCTTTTCCATATTACCAAAGACCTCCACTGCATTTTTCATTTTCACATTTAGCCCAAAGCAGAAACAAGGAAAAAACCAAAGAAACCTCTCATGAATCTGGCAAAAGGAGGCAAAAACAATGATGATATATTTTCGTAGAGCTGGCAAATGGTCGGGTTTAGTTGGTTTTTGGTTTCATTTTCTCAGATCTGTGTAGTTTCAGTGTAGGTTTGTTTGTACAGCTTCTAGCGGGTAATATCTCACCTTGCGAGTGATGTGGCCAGTTTGTGAGTGGTGTCTTGATGTGACCCCGATTGTCAGACTTGGTTTTTCATTGTGGCCTCATTTTGCCAAATGATGGTTTTGATGTGTTCCGCTTGTTCTGGCGGTGACATTACATGGGCTACAGTATAGATTTGGTCCGTCTGCCGTCTTTGTGGCAGATTTGTACGTCAATGCTTGTGCTAGTGCGTGTGCAGTTGTAGTTGCCAATTAGGGGGTTATTATTGACTCTAGTTTGTGCGAATTACCTCCAAATCAATTTATTTGGTCACCAGATATTATACCCATGTGGCAACTTTTGTAATTGTTGTGGACTCTTTGTAATTGTGATTCAGTAATGAAATTCTACTATCGCTTCTAGTCAAAAAAAAAAAAAAAAAAAACTTAAGCTGAAATTAAGCTGAAATTGTCTCTCATATATTATATGTATACACTCCACACATGCCTTGTACTCAAAGTAGGGAACCACATCATCGTCGCCATAGTCCGATTCCTTGCTTGATTTTATTTTTTCTTTCATCAATTCACCATCCATGCCATCATCACATTTGATCATAATTTTTAATTATTTTAATCCAATTGGAAATTATTCAATGCTAATTTTAATTAAGTTATCCTTTAGCAATGTGTACTCTGAGTCAATCCAATCCATAATCTATAGTTTATACAAGCTAAACAAAGATTAATCCATAAAACATATGTTTATATTATCTCAGAGGTAGAGTTTGTGAGTTTCCAAGAGCTGTCCATGTTACTAATTGTTTTATCTAATGCATTACAATAAATGAGAATTTAAAGCAACTTAAAACCCTAAAAAAAAGAAGTCAAAATCTTTTCTTAAAAATATAATGTTCTTAATATTGTCACTAGTGTTATGGTCTAGTGATATTTATTTTCACTTGTAAGTTAAAGATTTTAAAATTGACTCCCATAGAGGGCGAGTTAAACACACATTATTATGATGAGTCCATTGTATGACTTCTTCCATTACCCACCCTTTAATATAATTTATCGTTGTGTAGCAAAAGGATCAATCTATGTGAGAAATTTTTTGTTACCTAAAGTTTTTTTTTTTTTTTAATAACAAATACAATGAATTTATACATTACAATTATCCACAAGGAAGAGATAAGAGGGCTCTATGGAGAATGTGGTCAGGAATCCATAATAGAGTCTGATTGCAAGCCACAGCTCTGAACGCATATAGCTCTACGGGGCGTGAGTTTCTTGTTTCGCAATTCCAGAATCTCCTTGTTGAACGGCCAGTTCTCCAAGGAAGTTGTCCATTTATCAAAGGGGCGTGAAAACACATAAACACTCATCTTTATCAGAGCAAGGGTTGATCGAGCTTCCCGAACCCGGATTTTCACAAGCGTTGGTGGGTCCTTTAGCTTTCTCTTCCTCTTGGATTGCGTCAACCGCTTAAGTAAAACCAAAAGGGGAGAATTTCCATTAATTCCTTGTAAGTAATATTCTTCTTCACTTACGTTTATACTTTGTTACTTTCATATGAGACATATAGACATTATGATATGTTCACTTGTAAATGGCTAATAAATTATCCCAATTTAGGTTAACTAACACATGCTCTCGTCTAGTCATATAAATAACTGTTTTGGGACATAGTAGACACTATGTCAACCTTAACCCCCGAGGCCTATATTATTATATTCGACAACCACTTACCGAAACAAAAAAATTGTATTCAACGAGTGTGACATGTCACATGTGAACAATAACACTCTATAGCAATGTCCGAGATTAATGTATAATTATATATGCATACAGCTACAAATATTAACCAAGAAGCCACAAATAGGATGATTTTTAAATAAGCTGTTGACAAGTACAATTATATTCGTAAATGCACATGGCCAAAAGAATCGATGATTGTTCAACCTTGATCGTTATGGACGATTCTCGTGAATGATAGTTGTTAGCCACTTTGTTATAAATAGGCAAAAGTTAGAAAGATAATCTTTGTTAAGGACATGAGCAAAGCGGGTGTAAAATAGCACACCGTTTAGTTTCGTAACTATAACACAAAAGGATTGCAGATAAAAATAGGAAGGGAAATATGTTGATATTATTGTTTTCACTTTTTTTCATTGTTGTGTATTGTGATCACACACGGAGTGCTCTTTATATAGAGCCACATCCGTGTGAAGGTTTACAAAAAATGAAATGATTGTCTTTTAAAAAACCTCACATATCAACAACAACACAACTATTTTCAAGTCTTCCTCACTATTAGCTAAAACATGTGGGCATACATTTCCACAATTTTAACAACACTTAATTTTCTAGTCCATCAAATTGTTGCTTTACCCTATATCAACTAAAGCTTTAGTGTAACTGTAAATTAAACATGTAAATAATTTACATAGATTCTCATGTTCGTGTGGAACAAAAAAGATGCTAGTATTAGCAAGCATGAACATGTGGTTCAATAACAATTGATCACGTGACGTCTATGCGTAACTGATGCTAGCACAAGTCTCACAATAATGTTTTAACTAGAACTAGATTATAAAGTGCTATTAGTTAAGCTTTTGGTCCATTGGGGACTTTACTATATATCCAATAATAACCCTAATAAGATTGCGTTGTTGCCATTTAATATTATAGTTTAGTAGTATTTTTTTTCGCTTGCAACTTTGAAGTCTTCAGTTCGAATTTTGTGAATTGCGAGTTTAATACCAATTGATTTATTTCTTTAAAAAATAGAATAGTTGGTGGCTTCGCCCTGAAAGTCTACCTTTCTGAGGGTCAAGAAGACTCACAAAGACATTTGAGCCTCCTCCTAGCCACCATTGTGGGATTCACCGACGTTAATAATCAAACCCAAAATGTGTCGTGCAAAATACGAGCTTGAAATTCGTCCACAACTACTAAGTCACCCTGTAATATTTTATTCTCTCGCTTCTTAGTGAAACATATTCATGTATAGAAAATTAATGCATTGTTAACAGTTTGGTAAAACGCAACAAATAAAGCGTGGTCCGTCCTTGGCCTTGTATTCTCGACGGATAAAAAGTTTGGGGAAAACACATTCAGACACAAACATGACGCGTGGTCCTTGTTTTACTTAAGACAGAATCTAGTCACCCCCATAGTTTACATTCACATTCACATACAATGTACATTCTTATATGTTATAGGTTGTTTACTTATCCTAATTAATCACAACTAATCATCTAAAACCCTTATTCATTGTACATGATGGATTTGTCTTTGTGTCAATTTAGGAGGTAAATGCAATGAATATGAATGGTGCCCTATCACGACGTAAACAGTGGCGGATCTAGAAAACAACGAAGTGCGCAAAAAGATAGTTTATTCATAGAGACATTTTGGCGAACAATTGGTGGGTTTGTTGTCATCAGCTGAACCATGTTGCACACATTTAAAAAGATATTGACATATGCCGAAGCAATCTAACGAGTGCTATTGAGAGAATTTGCCGAGTGTTAACGCAGCTTGCGAGAAACATTTTGTCAAACACTTGATGTGCACAAAAAGGACATGTATCAAACATCCAGAGGGTCCTCCGTAAGACCCTTACATGTATATTTCAGACAAGAATTCTCTTCCCTCATATCTTTCACGTTCTTAATTATTTGTTGCTCATAAAATATAGCAAATATGAGACACTCGTTTGTTTTGAATTCTAATTAAATAAGAGCACGCATAGAAACTCATTATTTTGCTTTAAATTCGCATGAAATGATTGAAATGTGGGTTTGTATTAGGGGTGGGTTCGGTTTAAATCGGTTCGGTTTTTTGCCAAAACCGAAATTTCGGTTCGGTTCGGTTCATTTTTTTTTCGATTCGGTTTTTTTTCGGTTCGGTTTTTTCCGGTTCGGTTTCGGTTTTTTGTTTTTTTTCTTTTTCAAAAAATGAAAAACATTGAAATTTTAAATTTTAACATATCCAACACAATCATAACATAAGTATTCTAACTAGAATCAAAGACAATGAAAATAAACATTTAAAGTTGAACTAAAATCATCAATCAAGTCTTCCAAAGTCCAAACTAACAACCTCACAACACAAAAATCGTACAAATGACTTAGAAAAGTTAAATTGTATGATGTTGTTCAAAGATCAGGGTTGTTTGCTTGTAACTGCATGTTGACAACTTGATTAGTAAAAGTAATACGTGGGTGGATTTATTTAGTGTGTGTTGAATTCTTTTCCATCACAAATTACCCAAATAATCTACCCGAAATAAATGTTTATGGATTATGTTACATGTTATATGAGAGTAGATTTGGAAAAGAAAGCTGGGGCAAAACTAGACAGTGCTATGGAGATGGATGTAGGTACTTCAGGAGGAGGTTTGATTCCGAAAACTTATATGGGGGAGAAATAATAGGTTAGGGTTTAGAGTTTTTATAGGCATTTTTTTAATATTTTGAGCTTAAAGTTTGGCAACACATTGGGTTTAGCACATTTTAACTTACAAATTGGGTTTAGAAAATAATACCCAAAACAAATAATTAAATAAAAAAATTAATTTAATTAATTCGGTTCGGTTTGGTTCGGTTTCTAGATCACTAAAACCGAACCGAACCAAAAGAATTCGGTTCGGTTCGGTTTTTTCGTTCGGTTCGGTTTTTTCGGTTTCGGTTCGGTTTGGTTTTCGGTTTTTTGAACCCACCCCTAGTTTGTATGTGCAAAACAAAGGCATTTTTCTTTATTTTTTGTTTGTCCTCTTTCTGTGAGAAGTATATAAATAAATTATCCATTTTTTAATAATTTTTTTTTTATGAATTATTATCTAAACTATTTATGAATAGTACTTTGTTTGTCAATAAAAAAAATTTAAAATTACAATTCTAACCCTCTTATTAAAATTGAAAAAAAAAACATAGACAATTTAATAATTAAACAAAAAATTGAAAATATTTTTTTGACCCCATGTCTCTCACTTCAAACCCTCTTCCACGCCCTTTTTTTTTTCGAAAAGTTTTGTTTTGTTTTTTAAAGTATGATATAAATATTTATATAACAAATAATAGACAAATTTAATTATACACGTATGACCGTATACAAAGGATACCATTGACTAAAACATGCTCTCGTGTAGATCGACAAAAAATTAAATAAAAACATTCAATAGGTCTTTCTCTATGTTCCTCTACCTACAAGGAACGGGTAAATATTCCTATTTATGATAAAAATTCAATTAAATTTAATATGAGCTAGGTTTGTGGACTTCGAAATTCAAATCGAACCCGGCCCATGATTAAAATCTAGAGAGTTTATAAGAAAATAAAGCGGTACTGTTCATTGTAACGAAAAATTATATTTTTACACTAAAAATTTAATTTTGGTACTATTCACTTTACCCTTTATTTTGTCCTTATCGTTAAAACTCAAAGTTTTCAAGTTCTTTTCATTAGTTTTCCTTAAAATCTAATTAACACATATATAGGCATGCCACACAAGAAGTTGATTAATATATGTCAAAATACTTGCATAACATTTTTATATCGAGATAACACACTTATAACAAGTTATGTACCATCATAATGAGGTACACTTACAACAAAGTTACGTATCGGTAGTTAGGGATGAATTTCAGGTTCGTATTGCACACAATATGTTCTAGGTTTGATTTTTGAGCTGATGAATTACACGATGGTAGTTAGGGAGATGTTGAAATCCCCATTCGAGTCTTCTTGTCCCTCGAAATGATGGAGTGTCGTGATGAAGTCACCGGCTGGTATTCTTTTTTAAAAAGTGATGATGAGATAAGTTATATAAAATATAAAACCTCACAATTATATATCGTTCTCAACTTCTCGCAAATGTTATTTAAATTTGAGATATTCTCATTAGACGAATTGATAGAATAATTCACAGTTAATGAAGATGATTAACGTGTTGAATTTATATATAACGAAGAGGAAGACTCAAAATCATGAACTCCATTCATCGAGATTCAATCAATTATCTTAAGACTTTGACGACATAATTTCGTTAATACAATTTAAATATGTCGAATTCCGAATAATAAAAATCTAAATCCATTGGAATTATCAACAAAAATTGAAATAATAATTCATCTCTCTCTCTCTCTCTCTCTAACTTAAGTGGGATTGACCAGATTGACAGAAGAAGCCAAACGCTGTTCCTCGATGATGTTCACCTAACGCACAAAAGGCCAAACACGATGGTGGGGCCCCCAAGCTGCTACAAAAATTAGCTCCCAAAAGACACAAACACCCTATTCCCCCTAATCAATACATAGATTTAGACGCTGGAGTGTTAAAAAACAAAGAAAATTATAAAAGTGAAGAATATTTGTGACACAATCTTTTGTAATATTGGTAAGAGAATTGACGTTAAATTGTGAGGTGACAGATAGTTTATAAAAGTCCAACTTTTAATAGACTTCCCTTAACATTTATCCATCACCAATATTATTCTAACTTGATTTATTATTAAGCGTTGTGTTTATTACAAAAGGTATCGATGATATTACGGGTAGAAATTCTAAAATATTAATTGTATATTATTTTGTCATATAACCAATGTAGAATTCTATTCTCCAACATATACAAAAAATAATAATGAAACATGTGTCTTATCGGGACAATGTTTTAGGCAATTAGCTTCATATGACTTTATATTATTGGCTTAAGACACTACAGTAACAATAATTCATTGCATAAAAAATCATCTCATATTTCGCGCACACCGTATTATAATCTAATTCTGATTAACCTGTTTTGACCTATTAATAGTTGACATTAATCATTCGCTTAGTTATTATTTAAATATCATTTTAGGCAGAAAATCAATAAAATTAGAGACCATTTAATCATATGCATCAAGTATATAGATTATTCATCATAATGATATCAATTATTCCCAAAACCGTCGATTGGTTGATATGTATGAGATTTTACTTGGACGATCTTTAATGTGGTAACTAAGTTGTTTGATACAATAATTTTAGAATAAAATCATGTTAATAATAAGAGTAATGTAGATGATTGAATTATAAATTAAATGTCGATTAACACTTTTGTCTTTTATTAGTGACACATAATCTCTACCAATTAATTAAATATTCATTGTCAACAAAAACTCTATGAAATTACCAGTTTAACCCTCTAATTAACACAAAACATGAATAAGAAATATGGGGCATAAATGTAATTTCACATAACCAAATTTTGCTTTTTTTTTTCAAAACCTCACATACATACAATCCTAACATATCTCTAATAAAATAAAATAATTCCGACTCCCACTTTCTCTGTCATCTCTTCCTTTCTCCTTCTATTTCAAAAACAAAAATAAAAAATTTTCTCACACACTTTGTGTGTGCCCATATGCTAGTTTAATTTAAAATTTTAGGGAACTTTAATGAAAAGTTTACGGTACTATTCACTTTATCGAAAAACCACATTTTTACACTAAAAGTCAATCCTAGTACTATTCACTTTACCCTTTATTTTGTTATTTTCGTTAAAACTCAAAGTTTTCAAGCCATTTTCATTAGTTTTCTCTAAATTTTAATCTCCATACTGTCATCCTAATAATAAAAATAAAACTAATGAAAATAGCTTGAAAACTTTGAGTTTTAATCAAAATGACAAAAATGTGTTGTAAATAAATAGTATCAGGAGTGACTTTTTAGAGTAAAAATATTTTTTTCTTAAAAAATGAACAGTACCGAGAATGTTTCGTTAAAATTCCCGATAATAAATGCATGGACATGGAATTACAGCCAATAAATATGTACGTAATGACGTAATGTTGCATAAGTGAGAAAAAAAAGCCGTGTGTTTATCGTTTGCTGTGCTGAAGATACATATGAAAAGACAAGTGTAAGCAACACGGCATTATGTTTGGTATAGTTTGTCTTTGTGTGTGGCGTGGCGCATGCTTACCCACCTCACACAATACGACAACGTATACGTCCAAATATTACAAAGCACTCAACCAATATTTTATTTTATTTTATTTTTGTCAAATAAGAGTTTATAGTAATTGTGTTTTGGACGGTTGTTTAATATTTTTAGGCATCAAGTTCAAGGGCACATACTATTTTTGGCTTTTCTTAGACCGTGTTTTATTTTGGAAACTGTTATTAGCACTTCAAAAATCTCATTCTACATTTTTTTAAGTGTATTTTTCTTTCTAATTATATAAAGTTTGGAGTGCCAAATGAGATTTTTGGATTGCTAATAATAATTCCCTTTACTTTTAGTCATCAGATAAAATAAATGAAACAAAATTAACGGGCATAGTTAAACAAGGTTATATAAGAGGTCGAAAAGAGCATGTGTTTATCATTTACCGTTTTACCCTATCGGTCAAATAATTTGGTCTCTGTGTCTTTAATTTGGCTAAATTAGTTCCTATGTTTGTCTTACTTAGCCAATCCTAGACAATTTGTTAAATAACCGTTAAGTTATGATAAAAATGAAATCTCGTCGTAAACCCATTAAATGCACGCGAGATCACATGATTGACGACGATGCTTCAAAATATTTACGTGTCAGATAGTCTTGCGAACATCTAATTTGCAACCCAGCAGATAAATGTCCGAGTTTTTTGGACCGAAAATAGTTTGAGGCGTCTTTGCAAATCATTTGATCTCGTGTGCATTTAATGGTTTTACAGTGAAATTACATTTTCGTTTCAATTTTAACGGTCAACAAATTGTCTAGGATTGGCTAAGAAAAGTAAATACGATAATTAATTTGGCCAAATTAAAAACACACGGAAGAAATTAACCGATAGAATAAAAGACAAGGACCATTTTGTCATTTGAGCGTTTTCCTTAATATTATCATGGAGCCAAAGACAATACAAGCTGGGAAGCTTCTGTGTGTTCGGTAATGAGGAATGGGTCAGTCCATTGTGGACATCCAAAGCCAGTTGGCAATTTAAACAAATTTGATCATGTTTTCATTGTTATTTCACTCACCAACAAACTTTTATTGTTTTCTGATGAAAAGTGAATTTGTCCTTGATCTAGTTCTTGTGTCTTTATCATTTGGATGGCATAATGTTTTTTCTTTTCTAATTACTTTATTATATCTCATTGTTTACGATAATTTGTAAGTTATTGCCAATTGCATGTGTGTGTGTGTGTTTGAGTAGCGGCATTTGCCCACAATAGTCCTTTATTAACTTCGTCCATGAACGAAATTCCAAGTTGTTTAAATTACTATAAACATTTTACTTCTCGATGTGAAACTCATACATATCAACATCACCAAACAATAACATAAAAACAACTAGCCATGAGGGCAACGTGGCACGCTCACATAGTCCCGTGAACATCATCGGGAATATCTGATCAATCATCTATGTTTATGTTTCAAAATTTAATCTATCTTGCATTACTCAGCATAAAGTGTTGCCTCAAAGGAATATCTAATCAATCATCTCCTCAAAGCCAAACCATGAGGGCCACGTGACACACTCACATAGTCTGGTGAACATCATTGGGAATATCTGAACAATCATCTATGTTTATGTTTCCAAACTTAATCTATCTTGCATTACTTGGCATAAAGTGTCACCTCAAAGAAATATCTGATCAATCATCTATGTTTATGTTTCCAAACTTAATCTTTCTTGCATTACTTAGCATAAAGTGTCACCTCAAAGAAATATCTGATCAATCATCTCCTAAAAGCCAAACCATGAGGGCCACGTGGCACACTCACATAATTCGGTGAACATCATCGGGAAAATGAGATATTTACTATACCAAAAACAAGTTTCAGTACAACAAACATCATAATACAAATAGTTCAATTCTATAAATAAAAATTCAAATCATTTAAATTTTTACGCTTGGTGCAGAGCCGTGGTGAAAATTTCTCACAAGAGAGGAACTTCGAAGGGGGTTCCACCACCGAGTTCATCGTATCAACCTTTCGGAATAAGGCCCTCCCAGGTGGGCCCCGTCCTTAAAACTCTAGAGGTATCCAATTGCCATGTGTTCGTAGCCCACGATGGATTGAACACGCTCCAGATAATACGACAAAACTCAAAGCCCACGTTATAAATAACTTTTATTATTTTTTAAATTTTGTTGAAAAGAGCTTCGTCAATAGTCCCCTCAGGCTGCGACAAATAGGGTAAATTACTGTGCGACTCCCTGAACTATCATTCCAATTGAAACTGATTTCTTGAACTATTTTTTTAGTAAAATAACCCTTTGAACTATTTAATATGATTCAATTAACCCCTTGATGTTAGATTGCATAATCAATTCCGTCAAATTCAAGGGCAAATTAGTCATTTCATCTTTAATTGTTACTTGTCAGCTATAACCACCAATAAAATTTGACACATGGACACAAAATAATTCAAAATTATATAGCATAATGAGAAAACATAAAAAATTAAACGTTTACATAACAGACCATCCACATTGTTATCACACATTATTTTGTTTTCAAATGTCATAATTACATTGTTGGTTATAGTTGACAAGTAAGAATTGATAAAGGAATGATTAATTTTTCTTTGAATTTGACGAAATAGTGGATGGAATATATCAGCAAAGGGTTAGTTGGCTTATTTCAAATAATTCATGAGGTTAATTTACCAAAAAAATTAGTTCAGGAGTTTAATTTCAACAGAAATAATAGTTCAATGAGTCAAATAACAGTTTACCGTGACAAAAAAATGTCGTCACGCTCCTTCCACTACCGGACAAAACCGTGTCGTGCTCAATGGTAGGCTCGTGGTTTCAAGGATGTGACAAGGATAAAATCGAAATTTTATCCTGGTGGTTTGGGATGGAACCCTTTGTCGCCACGTGGTATCGCGTCGGACGCACGCATGAAACTCTTTTCTTTTTTTTCATTTGTTTTTCTTTTTTTGGAATTTTCTAAAAGTATATTCAGTGCACCAAAAATTTTAGACTCAAAGCTTATATTGTTTTTTGACAAAACAAAAAATTATATTTTTCTTTTAAAATTATACTAATTTTCAATTTTTTCATAGTAAGTATCACTGAGTTGTCAAAAAAATTAAATTAGATCTTACATATATAGTGATGTAATATATCTTTGAGACGGTTATATCTTAAATTAAACTTGTGCCGTTGAGTGATACATATCATTGTGTCTTGCCTTTTGCATTGTTAGTAAAAAACATACGTAAAAATAGTATAAAAGTTTGCATATATAATACATGTGGTATGATGTCATAAGTTAAGAGTAACAAGAAAAAAATGTAGAAGAAATATATGAGATGAAAGAATATAGTTCAAAAGTTGTTTTTGGCTTCTCATTTTATAGCGATAATAATTTTACACATTTTGTTCTTATTATTGAGGAATAGGAAAACAAATTTACGAGTAGTGAAAACATTTTAAAAGAAAAGTATCGCATTGTAAGTGAGATGTCTTAGGTTCGATTATCGTCAAAGACGAATTTGAACTACATTATTATTAGTTCATTGTAAGACTTAATGCATTCTCCCACCTCTTAGTGTAGATATCAGTTGTTCAAAACACACACATACACACACACCAGAAAGTTGAAGTCAAAGCTCTAAATGATAATTTATACATAAATCAATCCACTATTAATCAACTAAGATAATACATATCAAAGTTTAAGAAGTGAGTAACAAATGAGATTTGTTCAAGGCTCATATATTTCGAAATGAGGTCATAAACTAAATCATCTAAAATACAATAATGGTATAATTTTTGAAGTTTGTAAACACCAAAATAGCAATTGAGATTCGCTATAGATCTAACTATCCAGAGTCCAAAGACTAGACAATTTGGACCACTCAAATTGAATCCGACTGTCCCCAATCCACTAGCCAACCTCACACAAACTAAGTGCTCCAATTTCTCTTTTGCAAAAGCCAAAGATTCGAATTTCTTCGTCCTTAAACTCCGAAAAATAAGGTTCGGGAGGATCCAAATTCAAATAATAATGGAGATAATTTCAAATGATGATGATGATATATATATATATATATATATATATATGTGTGTGTGTGTGTGTAAATACACACGTGTGTGTGTATATCTAATGTATGTAGCTAAATAATCAATTACTTAGTAGCGGCATTTACCCCCAATAGTCCTTTATTAACTCCGTCCATGAACGAAATTCCAAGTTGTTTAAATTACTATAAACATTTTACTTCTTAGATGTGAAACTCATACATATCAACATCACCAAACAATAACATAAAAACAACTAGCCATGAGGGCCACGTGGCACACTCACATAGTCCCATGAACATCATCGGGACTATCTTATCAATCATCTATGTTTATGTTTCAAATTTAATCTATCTTGCATTACTCAGCATAAAGTGTTGCCTCAAAGGAATATCTGATCAATCATCTCCTGAAAGCCAAACCATGAGGGCCATGTGGCACACTCACATAGTTTGGTGAACATCATCAGGAATATCTTATCAATCATCTATGTTTATGTTTCCAAATTTAATCTATCTTGCATTACTCAACATAAAGTGTTGCCTCAAAGGAATATCTGATCAATCATCTCCTGAAAGGCAAACCATGAGGGCCACGTGGCACACTCACATAGTCCTGTGAACATCATCGGGTAAATGAGATATTTACTATACCAAAAACACGTTTCAATACAACAAACATCATAATACAAATAGTTCAATTCTATAAATAAAAATTCAAATCATTTATATTTTCACGCTTGGTGCAGAGTTGTGGTGCACTGAAAAATTTCTCACGAGAGAGGAACTTCGAAGGGGGTTCCACCACCGAGTTCATCGTATCAACCTTTCGAAATAAGGCCCTCCCAGGTGGGCCCCGTCCTTAAAACTCTAGAGGTATCCAATCGCCACGTGGTTGTAGCTCACGATGGATTGAACACGCTCAAGATAATACGGTTAAACTCAAAGCCCAAGTTATAAATAACTTTTATTATTTTTAAAATTTTGTTGAAAAGAGCTCCGTCAATAGTCCCCTCAGGCTGTGACAAAAGGGGTAAATTGTGGTTTGACTCCCTGAACTATCATTCCAATTGAAATTGATTTCTTGAACTATTTTTTTGGAATAATCTCAAAATGAGGTCAGAAACTAAATCATCTAAAATACAATAATGGTATAATTTTTAAAGTTCGTAAACACCAAAATAGCAATTGAGATTCACTCTGGATCTAACTATCTAGAGTCCAAGAACTAAACAATTTGGACCACTCAAATTGAATCCAACTGTCCCCAATCCACTA
This sequence comes from Malus fusca, assembly GCA_035220775.1. Lineage (NCBI taxonomy): Eukaryota > Viridiplantae > Streptophyta > Magnoliopsida > Rosales > Rosaceae > Malus > Malus fusca. The sequence goes on along the minus strand of CM069061.1, from coordinate 34,474,860 downwards.
GCCAACCTCACACAAACTAAATGCTTTAATTTATCTTTTGCACAAGCCAAATATCCGAATTTCTTCGTCCTTAAACTCCAAAATGTAAGGTTCGGGAGGATCCAAATTCCCAAAACAGCAAAACATTTACAGTGACATTTTATTATTTATGAGAAAATAGAAAATAATTAAATAAAAAAAAGTGCAAAAATACAGTGTGAAGCCAAAACATAGGTGTCAGTAGCCATTCCGACCTTTTTAACCCATTCGCGCTAGCGACCACGCCACAACGCACACCCTTCTCTCTCTCTCTCTCTCTCTCTCTCTCTAAAACTAAAAAAAACCAGCAGCAGAAAGCAAAAAAAAAAAGAAAAAACCTTACAAAAAGTGGGTCCCATTGAACAGTTGAATTCGGCCGCCCGCTTTGTCGTCTCTCTCGTCCCCGTCTCCACCACCGTCGTTCCTCTGCGTTTGACTCTCAATCTCTCTCTCTTAAATATGTACACTCTCTTTCTCTCTCTAAACAGTGATATCTTTTCTCTCTCCCCTTGTGCTCTATTATTTCTTACAAGTGTCTTCTCACCGCTCCTCCTTCAGTAAACCCAAAACGAGGAATCAAAAAACTCAATCCGATTCAAGTACAACAAACCCAGCACTTCGCACTGCAGAGAGAAACAAAAGTCCACTGATCCTTTCAGTAAACCCATCACGTCCTGTCCCCAAACCCAGCAGCTCTGCTCGTATGTCCATCAAAGGGGTCGTTTTGCTCAGCGTACTCGCTTGGTTTTGAGCCCTTCTTGCTGGGTTTCTGAAAGTCTTGCTGGGTTTGAGGACATGGCTGGTAGTAATGAAGTCAGCGTCAATGAATCCAAGGTAGTTACTCTCTCTCCTTATTTTTCTCAAATTTTACTCCTTTTTTTCTTTCTATTTCTAAATTGGGTTGCCTGGCAAGGCGACGATTAACTCGTCTGATAACCATTTCGTTTTTAGTTTTTCGGACTGTCATTCGGGGCAAAGTTCAAAATTTTCAGTTGGATTCTTTCTTTTTTTTTTCCTTTTTGATTTGGTTTCAAGGGGCTTGAATTTTCATAGTTCTTTCTAATTCTTCCATTTTTGTTGTTGAAAGTACAAATTAGAGTTTCAGTCGGTACAAAATTTTGCAAAACAAGGAGTTTTTGGTGGATTAATTTCTAATTTCTCTAGTTCTTTCCTTTTTTTTTTTTGGCAGAAAGTTGTTCCGCTCAACACATGGGTACTAATCTCCAATTTCAAGCTAGCTTACAACCTCCTCCGCCGCGCTGACGGAACATTCAACCGCGAGCTGGCGGAGTTCCTCGAACGGAAAGTCCCCGCCAACCTAACTCCGGTTGACGGGGTTTTCTCGTTTGATCACGTCGACACAGCCACCGGCCTCCTCAACCGTATTTATAAATTTTCCCCCGGAAACGAGTCGCAATGGGGCATTCTGGATCTTGGGCAGCCCTTGAGCACCACCAAGGTCGTCCCGGTCATTATCTTCTTCCACGGCGGAAGCTTCACACATTCCTCCGCCAACAGCGCCATCTACGACACCTTCTGCCGCCGCCTTGTCAACACTTGCAAGGCTGTTGTAGTCTCTGTAAACTACCGCCGTTCGCCGGAACATCGGTATCCTTGTGCTTATGAAGACGGATGGGCGGCTCTCAAGTGGGTGAAATCGAGAAAGTGGCTGCAGAGCGGGAAGGGTAAGGACTCGAAAGTTCACGTTTACCTAGCTGGAGACAGCTCGGGCGGCAACATTGCTCACCACGTCGCGGTCAAGGCGGCAGAAGCGGAGGTTGAGGTGCTCGGAAACATCCTTCTCCACCCGATGTTTGGGGGGCAGAAGAGAACAGAAACAGAGAAGATATTGGATGGGAAGTACTTCGTAACAATACAAGACCGTGATTGGTACTGGCGGGCATTTCTACCCGAAGGCGAAGACAGAGATCATCCGGCGTGTCACGTTTTCGGCCCGAGGGACAAGAGCCTCGAGGGCTTGAAATTTCCCAAGAGTCTTGTTGTTGTCGCTGGTTTCGATCTCATGCAAGACTGGCAATTGGCTTATGTGGAAGGGCTTAAAAACGCAGGGCAGGATGTGAAGCTTCGGTTCTTAGAGCAGGCGACTATCGGGTTCTACTTCTTGCCGAACAACGAGCATTTCTACTGCCTCATGGAGGAGATGAAGAGCTTCGTGAATCCTGACTGTTAATAGATTGATTCTACTTAACTTTACCCGCAAGGCAGCCATTGATACGTAGCAAAAAAGCTTGACATTTTTACTCGGGTGCTCTGTTGTGTGTAGTTGTAAGATTGTCTAGTATTTACTTTATTTACAATTTTGTTGCGGTAATTTGAGAGTTCTCTTCTGATGCCTCGGAACCGTCCGTTCATGTTCTTGCTTCGGCGGCTTGGAAGGATCGGAACTTGTTTACCGGATTCGGCGTAGCCACTGGATGTAAGAGCTTACTTCCAGCATGATTGATGGGAAGCATCGTAGTAGAACTTGCAACGGGGATGCTGGTGGTATCCCAAAAACATACGGCAGTGCATGATGGCTTGGGATGCCGCCAGAGTGGCATTCCCGGTGTAAGTAAGTTCCTCTTGAAGCGTTTGATCGTCGATTAATATGTTGTTTAGTACATGGATTTTAATATGGTAAGCACTACTAATTTGAAAAATATGAACTGTGGAGCATAATGCTTCTTGTGTATGAACATAAAATGTTATACTTTGAGTACTGTATTAGGTTAAATTAGGCTTTAATTATAAAGATTTCGTTTGAGATTTGAACTTAATCTCGATTCCTAATCTTCCATTAATGCTTTGTTTAGCTAGTAATCTGGTTTGTTTTTCTTTTGATTTTTCTGGTTTTTGCCAACTTCAATCACGCCTTTCTAGTGAGGAGCTTTGACTCTGTTTGCCTTTTGTGTCTTTATGCGTGACATGATAGATTATGCTTGATTTGAGTGCATGCCTTTTTGCATGTTTTATTAGGACACTGATATTTCAACGCTACTAAACAACGAGAGATTCTTACGTGCAACCGAATATATTATTAAGGGAGTTTTAACGAAAAGCCAACGGTACTGTTCACTTTAACGAAAAATCATATTTTTACACTAAAAAGTCAAATCTGTTACTATTCACTTTACCCTTTATTTTGTCCTTATCATTAAAACTCAAAGTTTTCAAGTCATTTTCATTAGTTTTCCTTATTATTAATTATGTTTACAATTTCTGTCACAAGTATTCAGTGAAGAGATGCATATACGTGAGAATAGCCGCATGTACAAGATGATATATCACGCGTTGAGAGCTTTGAATGAAAAAAAAAAAAGATTTTTGCATATTGTCACATCCCGGCCCGAGCCCTCACCATATCCCGGGCTCGACTTCGCCGTAACACGATATTGACCTTTTTGTGCCCCGACCACGCTCTCATGGTTTTGTTTCAGGGAACTCACACGAGAAATTCCCAGTGGATCACCCATCATGGGATTGCTCTCGCACGAACTCGCTTAACTTCGGAGTTCCGATGGAACCCGAAGCAAGTGAGCTCTCAAAAAGCCTCGTTAGAGATGGGAATATATATATAAGGCTTACATGATCCACTCCCCTGAGCGATGTGGAATGTCACAATCCACCCATCTTAGGGGTCCGACGTCCTCGTCGGCACACAACCGGCCATGGATTGGCTCTGATACCAAATTGTCACATCCCGGCCCGAACCCCCACCACATATCGGGCTCGACTTCGCTGTAGCACGATATTGTCCGCTTTTGGCCCCAACCACGCCCTCACGGTTTTGTTTCTGGGAACTCACACGAGAACTTCCTAGTGTGGCACACAACCGGCCAGGGATTGGCTTTGATACCAAATTGTCACATCCTGACCCATACCCCCACCACATCCCGGGCTCGACTTCGCCGTAGAACGATATTGTCCGCTTTGGGCCCCGACCACGCCCTCACGGTTTTGTTTCTGGGAACTTACATGAGAACTTCCCAGTGGGTCACCTATCATGTGATTGTTCTCGCGCGAACTCGCTTAACTTCGAAGTTCCGATGGAACCCGAAGCCAATGAGCTCTCAAAAGGTCTCGTGTTAGGTAGAGATAAAAATATATATATAAGGCTTACATGATCCACTCTCTTGGACGATGTGGGATGTCACACATACAACTTGAATATATTCCTTGTATTTATAACTCTCGTAATTCAGTATCTACAATCACGTGATGGACATAGTAAATGTAAGGATAAATCGCATATAAGAGAGGTAAATGCAAGAGGACATATATCTTCGGTTACACAGCAAAATCTCTATTAACAAAACGTTTATTCGCGTTGTTTAATTCATGTGAAATTTCGATGCCAAGTGTAATCAACCACGCCATCCTCACCACCACACATATTGAGATAGTGGCATATGACTTGAGGAAAAGGAGGTGATTATTTCCACTCTTTTTAGCAGATGAAACATTTCTTTTTCGTGTTCCATTTAAGGATTTAAAACCATCAAAAAGATGGTACCAAAAAATAGATAAAAGATGGGGGAATTTTCTTGTTTCTTTTATTCATCAGAAAAGACATGAAAATTGAGTGAGAAAAAATGATTGGAGCAGCGTTTGTAATCGTGGATTTCTTCATCTCTCTCCATCTCTTTGGGTAAATTCTTATTCCGGAGAAGAACTTAAATCCAACGAGCTCACTATCATCTATTGTTTTAGATAGATAGCGCGTTATTTGGTGTATATTTATTCTCTGCAAGGCAATTACTATTAGAATAGAACGCACGAGAGCGATAATCCATTTTATGTTAGTTTTTATCTGTAAAAATACGGATTTCGATCAATTTACTCTGAATCTCTGTGTTTGGACCGCGCGGACCAAGATATATAGACCATTCAAAAAATAGAGAGAGATCTAAGCCGTTCAAGTTTTTATAATTTTGTGAAGTGGGCTGACGAGACAAGTTAATAGGAATCAGATGATTAAAATTAAGTTGTCCAAATCTTTTGATATGCGACCTCTGAACACAAAAACTCGGAGTGGATCTCAATTCGTATTTGGGATTTGGGGATAATGGCAAATACATAGAATTTGTTTGTTTTTAGGTGGTGGGGAGAGTCATCTAGTTGGTAGTGGTTGGGAATTTTGGATGTATTCCAGAGGGACCACATATGAAAACCCATGGATAAAAAACAAACAAGTAAACAAGCAAACAAATTTAATGAGATTTTTGGGATTTGCTTTTGAGTGCTTAATGGCCACTAAGTGGTAGAAAAACACAGCCAGGCTTTGGACAATGACATGGAACCCTGTCCTTACTTGACTCATGACTCTCTATTGCATTGCTTTACAAAGGTTGAATGTATTGTTATGCTTATCCGATCCACCAAAGTTTAGACAGAGATGGGTTACTCTCATCACCAACGCTAGGATAACATCCATTACTTTAAGTTAAAAGGACTTACGCCTGACATCTAATTGTTAGTTGCGATTGGTATGAATTTACATTGAAGTTTACAGATCGCGCACCAACGATGACTGCTGGCAGCAACACTCAAAACCTTAGTTGGGCGACACACAAGGCAAAGATATTACCAGCTGAGCCAGCCATCGTTGGAAACTCTGCTTATGCTTTAATTAGGTTTCGTCGAATTCTTTCATTCACTTTATTATTTATTGGGAACTGTGCTTGCTCATTTTTGTCAAGGAGTTATTCATTTTATGTAGGTACAAATTATATGAGAGTAAGTACAAAATAAAAATATTCCGCATATACGTTAGACTGTGATTGTTCCTTGTTTACATGAAAAAAAAGTATTCCTTATATGTAAACAATAATCTACAGAAAAGAAATTCAGCCTCGACTATAAGGAGACGAACCAATTAACATCTGTGCGTTCCTACTATGAACCTTGCATGACTCTTTTCGTTTACGGAGTCATTCCATACGTACGTAATATAAAAGTGAAAGATTAAAAACATAACGCGTTAGACTATGATTTGTTTATAAGAAAACAATACTCCGTATATTATACATGAATATAATTTACAACAAGAGAAACTAAATCTCGAATTCTCGACTACAAAAAAGATGAAACACATTGTTCGGACCAAACGACGAACACGTGTGGAACATTGTTAAGCATGAACGGGAGATTTCGTGCTCGACTTGTCGTGGTTTGTTTCTCAACGTCGTATTATGACTTGTCCTTTGTTGATTAGCTGTTAATGTTTGGAGTTATTCCCTTAATACGACACATTAAGTCCTTGTCAACAAAATCGACTTTTTCTTAATGGCGATGTGCAGGTAACGACAAAACCCTTAATTTGTTTTTGGTCTCCACCCCCCCTTCACTTTTCCCGCGTTTAATTAATCTAATTTTTTGGTGGGCCCGCCGTGTTCACATCTCGTTTTTGTCTTATGTGGAAAATTTTGGGGGTTTATTTTTCTTTAATTTTCAATGTTTAATTTTGTTGGTTGAATGATTAAGAAAAAGGTTTTCCTAATAATTAGATTTAGGAGTACATTAATTGGTTAGGTCGTGTTTCAACCTTTCACCCATTATGGAATAAAAAGCACCATCTCAAGCAAGTTCCTTGTTTTAGATCTTTCACTTCTTTCAAAGGGAAAATGAGTGAGTGGGTCGTTTCTTGATTTGTGCGTATTGTTGTTATGTGTTAGCGTGGGTTCGTTCCAACTTTATTGAATATTAGTGGTAGGTATTACTTTATTGAATGTCAATTATTCTTTCAGTGTTTTCGGATTTCGATGAAGATAGTATCGTATCACCATGTCAATTTCCGAGCAAGTTCATCATTTAGATTTTCCACTTGTGTTTGAAAAGGAAAATGAAATATTGGGTTGGTTTTAAAATGTTATTGTCAATAATCATTCCAGCTTTATTGGATGCCAGTGATCGTTTCAACTATATTGAATATCAATGGTCGTTCTAATGTTCTTGGATGTTGGTGAATACGCTGTATCACGGTATCACCATGCCAAGAACTTATTTATTTAGACCCTTCACTTTTCTTTCAAAATCGGTTCATTTCTAAATTTGTACGTTTTGATTTTATGTATTTGGCATTGTTTTGCTCCAACTTTATTGAATGGCAATGATCGTTCCAACTATATTAAATGTCAATAATTGATTTAATTTTTGAGAGTTTTAACGAAACACCACATTTTTATTTTTTCATGGTATTATTCACTACACCTTTATTTGTCATTTTTCATCCAAACTAAAGTTTTTTTGAACTTTTCGTTAGTTTTTCTTTAATTTTTTTGAATGTCTACGAAGATACTGTTGTATCACTATACCAAACAACTTCTTTATTTAGATTTATTTTTAGGGTTGGTTACATATTTATTTAGATCTTTTGCTTTTATTTGAAAGTGAGAATGCAACACTGGGTCAATTATAAGTACTGGTTTGATGCTTTTATAAAAAGTGGGTATAAAAAAAAGTTGAGCTCAAAAATGTGTTTGGGAAACACTTAAAAACAGCTTATTTTCACAATTTTAGGTGAAAAAAAAGCTGAAAACGTGAAACAGCAAAAATGAGCTTATTCTCACAGCACAACAATATCAAACCAACCCTAAATTATACGTGTTATTTTAATGTATATGCATAATCTCGCTTCAACTTTATTACATGTCAATGATCGTTTCAACTGTATTAAATATCAAAGATCGTTCCAAGATGTAGACGAAGATAACGTTCTATGTAATTCCGAAACATTCATACAAAAAAGTGTATTCTACAAACATCATAACAAAGAGAGGGCAAGATTAAAATCAATACATTCGAATTAGGAATCAATCCAATTTTCTTGATAAGAATAAATCTTTGGAGATTTTTAATTTACGAAAAGCAAAAAGGAAACAAAGAGAGATTGAACCCATAAAAATGTAAGCAAGTTTTAACAAAACACTCATAATACTATTCACTTTTAACGAAAAATCATATTTTTACTTTTCCTTGGTACTACCGTACTATTCACTATACCTTTGTTTGTCTTTTTTCATTAAAACTAAATTTTTTTTTTAAACTTTTCATTAGTTTTACTTACACGAGGGAAACCACAATACTTTATATATGAAACGACAGATGACGGATTAACAATTATAATTGATAGGAATGCTCATCCGTTGCAATATGATCCAAGGAATAGTATGGAGTTTCATGTGTGTGAAGTCAAACCGAACCGAAAAAATGGAAGAAAACCGAACCGAACCAAACAACAACTTTGGTTCGGTTATCAATTTTGTCAAAAATCCGAACCGATTGAAACCGAACCTACCCCTTGCCTGCAGCCTTTCAAACAAGGCAAGGACTAACTCTTCACTGTCAATGTAATTTTTAAAGGGGTGTGATATCCACACACCCAATTTTACTTCTCACACACCTTTTTAATTTTCGGCCGTCGGGTCGGATAAATTGAAGAAGATTAACGGACAGAAATTATCAAGGGGTGTGTGAGAAGTAAAATGGGGTGTGTGGATAGCACACCCGTTTTTAAAATACATTAGTAGATTGAGGCACAAATACCGGAACTTTCTGATGGAAGACAGGCAGCAACCCTCTTTGAAACTTTTGAGGTCTTGGTGAGACTTATTTGGATTTCCATAGGCATTCAGCGCTTCGGTACACTTGGTCCATGAAATAATGTACAGATTCTGCAACCCAGCACGGTCGATCAATTGTATGCATATACAAAACCAATCAAATATAAACTGATATGACAAACTGAAATAACAGAAGTTTCAAAAGCAGTTAAAGAAGTTACGAGCGTCTAAAGAAATATGCAGACGGATTAAATTTCCTCGTTTAGAGGCAGTTGCATGAGGGCCAGTCATGTAACTACGGCATCCAAGGAATCATGTAATTACGGCAGCAACATCCATAAGCTTGTTAAAGTTAGTGTTGGAGGTAAAGGCATACACTTTGTTCTAATAGACTTCACTAACAGTATCTACACTTTGTTCCTTTGTTGGCATCGCATGCATTACTGGCTTGAGAAATATTGGTTCAGGTTTAGCTGCGGGTATACTATACACACCACATATAGGACTGACCTCTTGGCAAGACCACTGACTACATAGGCGCACACACTTTAAGAATACTTGTTCCACGATCAACGGAACATGGGTTACCAAGGTCAGCACATCACACTGTTCACAAAATGTACATCTAAAAAGTAATATTCTTGCATTCCAATGAATCCAAATTCATCCAATGCAGTGATATGCCATCATAAAATCAATAATTAATCTCAAAATCCACGCATAATTATCAATGAATCAGAGAGAAATTTAGTTTCTAATGAAGTTCAATTCAACCAATGATAGATAGGCCATAAATCATTCAACCACAACTAACTGTTTCTACAGATTGCTGACTTATATACAGAAGAAATTATTGCATTACCAATCAAGATGCGTCAGCACAAATTATTTCAATCAGATCGCACTTCGACTTCTCAAGTGTCAACCTGAAGCATGTGCTCCGTGATTTCTTCCTTTCAATGATCATAGGATGGCATCAATATAACTTATTGGTCAGTTCGATGGGTGGGGGGATGAATAATTATTTACAAAGAAAACCTTGTTCGGCTGATTTATTGTTTTGAATGAATCCAGTGTGGCACTCACCCAGATGATGAGATAAGAACGCTCAGTCACCTAGCATCTTAGAAAGGGGAAGGAGAAAAAAAGAGGACATTGAAAACAATAGAGAACCGTAGGATTCTAAGAGTCATATTAACAGGAAATAGTGTGCAATCATTCTGAGCAGATAAGCGTGTACATGCAACAAAAAATCAGGAAACTACTGACTAAAGAGAAAAGGAGTCGATACCAACAAGCGACTATCCAAGTGAAGATGTGTACCTGTGAATAATGTTGAACCCCTGCTGTGTCTTATGAATTTGATGAACCATTCGCAAAACTCTCTGAAAGGTTTACGCAATTTCTGCCATCCAAAAAGCTCTACCAAAGTGATGTGGAGAATCATGATAGCAATGAATCAAAAGGCATTTCATATCCATGCTTCCACATTAATCCTAGTATTTGTGCCACCTTATATCTTTGACCACACATTAAGTAGGCTCTGTACAGTATCACGAATGTCTTTTTGGTACAGGGCATGTTTAAATTCTCCATCTGAATAAGCACATTCTCCATTTCCTTTAAGCGGTTTTGTGCTGCATACATGACCAACTGACAATGATATAGGGACCTGCAAGTTCTCCACCTAGCAAATTCTGCACGCTTCACAAAACTTTCAAGTCTGTCCACTTCATTGGATCGGAAATAACTTGAAATTATACATCGCATCACACCTGCAGTATGTACAGCAGTTTTGCGCTCAAATGCCTCATTTATTGACTTCTCCATCGCCTCCAAGCAATCCTCTTGAGCATAAACTTTAATCAGATTCACATGCAACCAAGGTCTATATTCATTTTCTGGTATAAGTTTCATTAGTTTGTGAATCTTTTCCACTTTGTCTGTCACAGAACTCTTGCAATATGCACATATCATAGCTCTTATCAATGGCATTTCCTTATCATCTACGTGATGTTTTACCGACTCATATGTTTCCTCCATCTTTGCCAAATTACCTGAATGAGCATACCCTCGAAGCATTAGCAAGTGGGTGCTAATATCGGGACTAACAGGGCCCTCCTTCATCTTTTGGAAAGTTTTTTCCATATTATTCCACATCCAAGCTGTTACGTATCCAGCAATCAAATGATTGTATGTGCTTAAATTAGGCGACAAACCTAAATCCTTTAAACCCCGGACTGTTGCCTCCATATGGTCAACCAGCATCAAACGACCAAATACAGAAATAAGAATGTTGTACGTTACAATAGTTGGACAGCAATCCGGTTCCTTCTTGAGGTCCCGAAACAAAGACTGACATTTAGCAGTATGACCATTGAACATATAGGCACTCATCAGTGCATTATAAATTGAAGTTGTCTTGATCCGCTTGTTTATAGCCTCGGTAAATAACTCAAGGGCAAGTTCTACATTCTTAGCTTTACCAGCTATTATAATAGCCTTGGCATATTCCTCTGCACTCATAGAAGTGCTACTAGCAACCTGCTGTCTTCTCCACTCAAAAACCTATAACATAAGCAAAAACAGATGAAAAGAAAATAGATAGTTAAACGGCAACATTTCCAAAGAGATTTTACCTGAGATTAACATGGGCAAAGCACGGTAAAGATTAACCATATTTTCAACAGACGCAAGCATATCTCACGTAAACCAAACCAATCCATTGTATTCCCGTCTTTTAATAGTCTTAAAACTCGATCATTAACACCACAAACCCTAATGGGGATAGACCGGTCTTGCATTTCATAAAATCTGATTCCAAGTTAGTGCAACAAAAGTGTACACATTGTGAATGGCAAACTGAAAATGTAATATGTTATCTGTCGAAAACACCTACTTTGAGCAGAAAATGGACCCATATAGAATTACAGACACAGAGTTAACAAATGCATAACAATGGCCATTTAGTGGACTTTCATGCTGCATAATTGTACATACAACCTAGAAAAAAACACTAATTTACAAGTTAAGTAATCGAAAACTCATACTAAAACTGAAAAGCTTCAAACTTTAAATCTGAAGTCTCAAACTTTTATATGAGAAATTACCTCCAGAGCCAATTGAGGCCACGAACGCAGCTGATTCAGAAGCTCAACGACACCCACTCCGTCCTTCCATTCCCACAGGGAGGAACATCCCTTCTCTTCCAAAACCCTAACAATCTTCTCAGAATCCCCAATATTCCGAACCAATTCGTCCCTCAACTCCAACGCCGTCCGGGCCAGATCCTCCCTGGCCCTCAGGTCTTGCGGCGAGGGCTTGTCTCTGAACAAGTCAATGATGCTCGACATGGAGATGAGCGGAGAAGAAAAGGACGGGGCGGCGGAGGAGGAGTGGGTCTGAGCATTGACGTCGCGGGTTAATCTGTAACTGGGGGAGTTGGTGAGGGTGAAAGCGTAGGGGGGGTGTTGTAGGGTTTTGGAGGCGGCGGCGGAGGATCTGTGACGGGAGAGGAGCTCAGATTGGGCGGCGTCGGATAGCTTCCAAACTCGCTTCATTGGTCGGCGTTGTGAGTGGTGACCGTTGTGCGCGTGTTATGGGTTTTACCAAGGGTTTTTCTCTCTGTCTGATCTTCTGCTCCACCAATGCTTGGATTTTTATTTTATACAAGTAATATTAGAGACAGAAAAATCAAACATATTTTTTTTGTTACACGATAAATTTTTGTTAGACTAGCTAACTTTCATCCGCACCAACTCTCCAAATTAAAAATCACTATATAGCTATTGTGGTTAGAAATGAATTTTAAGTCCGTATTTTATATAACATGTTTTGGATTCGATATATCAACGTTGTAGTCACACTTATTATAGCATCACATGCCCATATGACAGTTTATAAAAATCGATCTTGTTCAAGCCCAAATAGGATGATGCTATATGTTCATACTTTTTTATTTTCTACATAGTCTTTTCAAATTTTTATTGTTGAATTGAATGAATTAAAGAAATTAAATGATCGAAATTAAAAAACAATTTGTGAGAGCTAAAAATAAATGTGTGGACAATACCAACCCCCATAATATACCAGAAGATGACATAGCTACCAAGGCCCGTCTCCAACCTACAAAAGGTCTCACAAAAAGGAGAAAATAACATTCAACCACTTAGTAATACGGTTTCGTGATATTCCTCTTTGTTTGTAAGTGAGAGGTCTTAGGTTCGATTTTCGTCAAAGACAAATTTGAACCATATTATTATGGCTAACCCAATGTGAGGTTTATCCCACTTCCCCACCTCCCTTGGAGTACATAATATCATTTGTTAAAAAATAAATAAATAATAGCAATCAAGCCTTATCCCACTAAGAAAAAAAAAAATAGCAACAACCAAGCCTTATTCCATTAAGAAAAAAAAATGATAATAGCAACAACCAAGCCTTATTCCACTAAGAAAAAAATAATAATAATAGCAACAACTAAGCCTTATCCCACTAAGTAGATGCGGTTGTATGAATTCTAGAATGCCACTGCGTTCGGCTTTGCATCAAGTGTTCCGTTAGCTTCAAGTACCACATATCTCCTATCATTTCTCGCGTGCCTACACATTCAATGAAGCATTCTTATCTCCGATATACTTAATTTTTGTGTGTCTTTCTTTTTATAGCTTAACATTCCGTGCCATAAAAACATTGCTAGTCTTATTGCGGTCCTATAAATTTGTTTTCTTGAGCTAAAGTTGCATACACAACACACACTAATGCATTCTTCCACTTCATCTATCAATCTTGTATTATATTGTTGTGTTTTCTACCTAATTCTTTGTTCTTTTGCAAGATAGATCCAAAATAACTAAAAGGTTTACTCTTCGGTACTTCCTGGTCTCCAATCCTCGCTTTGCTCACTTTTTACCATACTCAAACCACACATTGAGTCACTCCCGGGTGACGGTCCAATTTTAGCACAAATTCATATCATAGAGACTCGATATGATGAACAAAGTATCGGATGTTGACTACCTGATACACTTCTCCTCTTCTTCTATAGATAAACTTGCAAAGGTAAAACCGGTGGAGTTAAAAAGGAGAAAAAGAAAAGACAATAAAAAAACAAAAAAAGGAGCGCCCCGAGCTGCCACGTCGTCAATCCGTCAGCAGCGACTCTGCGGGGGAGGAGGCAGTGAATTCTGCTGTCACTCTTATCGACCAAGCCCACCTCCAAAAAAGTCTCCATCCATTAATCCATTTATTTCACAAACTCCATGGATTCATAGGTTATGTGATATACCGATACTCTGAATCCTGAGTATCCATTAATCCACCACCAAAGTCATTGCTTAACCAAAAATCCAACAAAAAGTCCCCATCTTTGTGCCCAGTTCATCACTTTTTCCAAAGAGGTAAGCAAGAATTTCTCTCTCCTTCCTTTGATTTTCTTTAAGTTTTTGCGTAGAGATCGATCGAACTGGCAATTGGGTTCTTACTTCTTAACTCTCGAAAACCATTTAGTTTAATTTGTAGTCCGAGGATGAAAGTGTTCTTGGATTTAAGGTTGTTGGGTTGGGAGCTTGTTCTTGTATTTGTAGAATTTCCCAAAAAAGTTAGTGGCTTGAGGTGCATGATAGAAAATAATTAGGACATCGATTGTTAATGGAATGGAAAATCTAGCAATTGGGTTGTTCTTATGTTACTTTCGCTGTTTTTTGATGGCTTAAATAGGATTTTGACATGATTGGGAAGCAGTTTTGAAGTTTCAACTACGTTGTAAGTGCTTGTAATGTTTTTTATGACTTAAATTTGTAGGATTGACACCTTTGCTGTTTTTTAATGAATTGAGATTTGAGATGTATGATAACGTTGTTATAGCCGACGCGGCCGCAGTTGGTGATTTGATGAGATGGGGTATTCACTCAGTAGATTGACACTAGAATCTGATCATTTTGATCCTGGAAATGCTGCCGTCCATGGAGTCGGTAATGGTCAAACACCCAACAAACCATTGCATAATCTAGAGCATGAAGTAGCCCAGCTCACAAAGTTGAGGTCAGCTCCCAATGAGCGGCTTACCCAAATTGGACCTAGAAGGCGGGACTTGCCCGTTTCCACGGTCAGGATGCTGGCTGGTCGAGAGGGCAATTATTCGGGAAGAGGAGGAAGGTTCTCTTCTGCAGATCGTTGCCATGTTCTAAGTAGATATTTGCCAGTCAATGGTCCTTGGCCTGTCGACCAAATGTCTAGCCGAGCTTATGTCTCTCAGTTTTCGGCAGATGGATCCCTTTTCATTGCTGGGTTTCAGGTAACATGTTCATTGCTTGCACTCTAAACTAAATTTGGCAAATTGAGAACAGGATGACCATCCTGAAATCTATTCTTTATCGAGTTCATATGATTGTTTATTAAACCAATTGAAAAGAAAACGTAAGATGGTTGCATTGTTTCTTCAGTTCTGAAGCAGAAACTTACTTGAACTTGGAGTTATGTAAATTTCAAATGTAGTGATTGTCGATGATGCTATGGGTTTGACTTTTAGTTTTTGTTCAAATGCTCGTTGCAGGATAGTCATATTAAAATATACAATGTGGATAGAGAGTGGAAAGTCCAGAAGAACATTCATGCCAAAAGTATGCGATGGACTGTCACTGATACGTCTCTTTCCCCAGATCAACGCCATCTTGTGAGGCCCTGTATATTGTTATCTTAATTTCATGAAAAATTGGGCCCTTGGCCTTCGATTATGAAACAAGAAGTCAAGATTCATGAGATAATGGTGCAAAGAAGGATGTTAAACTACTATATGTATACATATCAAGCACTAAATATTTGGAAATTGGAAACTATTTATAATCTCTCAAAACACCCAGAGGTCTACATATCAATGTCTCTCAATAGTTTTATCTTTATTAAATTTGGATTCCACTATTTCAGGTTTATGCAAGTATGTCCCCTATTGTTCATATGGTTGATGTGGGATCTTCTGAAGTGGAGTCTCGGGCAAATATAACGGTATGCAAATGCGCTTTCTTATGTTTTTTGAAATTTCTAGAGGGTGCATTTTCAACAATTTTCTTGTCTTCTACTTGGTACAAAAACTCAGGGAAGATGCTAGTGACTTTGAATGATAAATAAATACTACAGAAATCACTCGGTCACATAACCATTTGATTGGATGTTGTCTTACATTTTGTCATCTTATTTCGGATTGGAGAAAAGGAAAATATAATGAAATAAATAGGATAATGGTGTTCTTTTTTCCAGCAGAATTATCATGTCCAAGACTAGAGAATGAAGGAAACTGGGAATTTTGGTTTTGCTTCTGCAGTAAGTTTGCTGACAGTCAGAGAATGATTTTTTGTGCAGGAGATCCACGAGGGTTTGGATTTTTCCTCTGGTGATGACGGAGGGTACTCATTTGGTATTTTCTCCATAAAATTCTCAATAGATGGACATGAACTTGTTGCTGGAAGTAGCGATGATTCCATATATGTTTATGATCTTGAAGCCAATAAGCTCTCCCTTCGGATTCCAGCGCACGCGGTATAAGAATTTCTGGACACTTCTATGATTCTATCTTGTGTTTCTTTTATTTCGTTTATTGATTGTCAGTACTCTTTAATATTGTCGTATTTTTTTTTTTACTTTTATTTTCTTGTCGTTTTGAAGAATACTGAAGTGTAATGTGGTGACTGCTCTTTGAATGAGAGTGGAATCTTTCAGGCTGAAAATTTGATGGTGCTTTCTTTTGCAGTCTGATGTGAACACCGTATGCTTTGCCGATGAAAGTGGCCATCTTATTTATTCTGGGAGTGATGATACTCTCTGTAAGGTAAATTGGCCATCCCTGTGACTTCTAATTTTGAGTTTCCATTGTTCATAACTACGTCTGAGAGTGATGATACTCTCTGTTAGGTAAATTTTCAAAGTCATTATTTGACTTACATGAGATGCATGCAGAAACTCATATAAGGTATAGCTTTGTGTAGGTATGGGATAGACGTTGCTTTAACGCCACAAGGAAGCCAGCAGGAGTCTTGACTGGACACCTAGAAGGTATTGCATTTATTGACAGCAAAGGAGATGGTCGTTATTTCATTTCGAATGGTAAAGATCAGACCATTAAACTTTGGGATATCAGGAAAATGTCTTCTAGTCCTGCTCGGTATGTCAACATCCTAGCTATCCATGGTGCTCTTGGAATCATATGAAATTTATTTATCTACTATTTAATCATGGTCAGTGAACACTACGATATTAATCCCGTTATACAAACATCATAATATCATCTCTTTTCACTTCGTCATTCATGATCAGGATAGTTTGGAAGGGCTTCGCTTGAACTTCCAGTTAATTTACTACAGTAAGAGAATAACAATCTTTCAATTTGTTCCAGCACTCCAGGGGTCAGGAGTTCTGAGTGGGATTACAGATGGATGGACTACCCACCCCAGGCAAAAGATAAGAAACATCCGTCTGATCAATCAGTAGCTACGTATAGAGGACATTCAGTCTTGCGTACGCTTATTCGCTGCTACTTTTCTCCGGCATATAGGTAAGCGTTAGTAATAATCTTTTCGTTCAAATTTCCCTAGAGCTCTAGCATCTGCTTTCACATCCTCGTTAAGTATTTTATGCTCAAATGTAATGTTCAACTGCTTTGATTAAAATTGTATCGCGGTATAAGTTTCTTACTCATTTCGCAGTACTGTCGATTATTTGATACTAACGAAATATTTCATCTACGTAAAATTTGCAGCACCGGTCAGAAGTACATATACACGGGATCGCATAACTGTTGTGTGTATATATATGATTTGGTATGTGCTGTACGTTTTATTCTTTCTGGTAGAAGATTTCAGTCCGAACTTCTGGTAATTTGATCGATCTGTGTAGGTTACCGGAGCCCAAGTTGCGACGCTGAAGTATCATAAAGCACCGGTGAGGGACTGTAGTTGGCACCCCTATTACCCGATGCTCGTAAGCTCTTCTTGGGACGGGACGGTTGCTAAATGGGAGTTCCCCGGCAGTGGAGAAGCGCCGGCCTCATCGTATTATTAATATCGGATTTGTATTCACTAAATTCACTTGTACATAAATAAATAAATAACCATGTACGTGGTAATTATATTGTTCGTCCAAACCATTCCTATTTGTACCTCTTGGTTTTTTTGTTTGATTACTTCTGAGTGCTACTAGAATTTCGAACTCGAGACGCATGGGGAAAACTTCAACACCTTATCTATTAAGATATTTGACCACATGTAATCTCGGGAAAGTCAAAGTTCACAAAACCAGCATGGAGGCTAAAAAGAACAACAACAAAGTTTTATCCACTAAATAAGGTTGGCTGTGTGAATCCTAGAGCGCCAGATCTTTCATTAGGTTCTAATACTCTATGTATTTTTTTAAAGTTTATTTCCAAGTCTTTTTATGTCTTTCTCAACCCCTTGTGCTCTGAGTCTCTGCCACATGTCGCATTTTCTAACCGAAGCATCTGTAATTTTTCGTTTCACACGTCCAAACCACATTAATCAATTTTCTCTCATCTTATCTTCAATTGGAGCCACTTCTACACGAGAAAAAAAAAATCAAACAGGAAATAAAATCTAAGTAATTCATTGTGAAAGACAAAAATCGATGTCAAAAGTAAAATGTCCGGTTCTCATCTATGAGAATCAAACTCACATAAACCATCGTTGCAGACATAAAAAGAAAGTGGAAAAGCAAACAAAGAGGGCTCCTAATCTGCATTAAGGAACAAAGTGGGCTCCTAATCTGCATTAAGTTGTAATATAAATAATAATTAGTGGGGCATAAATATTGTGAGGTGACATAAAACAAAGAGGGCCCCTACTTTGGTGACACAAGCAAACATTGCAATTTAATATTTCCTAATTGGGAAAGAAGCGTAATTATGCTGCACAACCCTTCCTTAATTACAATAATTAGCAAATGTTAAATATTCAACATTTATGCCCCACTTTCTGCAAATATGAATTATTATTTCTTTATCCCCCTAATTCCCTCCCAAAATGAAAAACAAAAATAATTAATAGCACATTCTTGTTGCACAAGCTTCACAGAATCCAATTCCCAAACCAAGAGCATGTTTTTCTCTTCTCACAAGTTAAAGGATTTTGATGTTAGTGAAATCTAACGGTAACAGTATTTCAAGTTAATTATATATTTTTAGAAGAAATTTTTTAATAACCCTCAACATTATGATTAATTCAAACTCATTTGTGTCGACGTGATAATTTCTTAGTGACTTGTTCTACATGTCCGATCACGTTACGCCCCATCCAAAGTTTCTCTTCATTGTTATATAAAAACTTCAAAATATGTGTCAGTGCGTAATTGATCAGTAATATCACCACTGTAACGTCTCACGTATAGAGAATAGAAAAATGAGAGTTTTAACGAAAAACCTACGGTACTGTTCACTTTAACGAAAAACCACATTTTTACACTAAAAAGTCAAACATGGTACTATTCATTTTACCCTTTATTTTGTCCTTATCATTAAAATTCAAAGTTTTCAAGTTTTTTTCATTAGTTTTCGTTAGAAAAATTGGGTTGAGTTTAACCTCCGGTGTGGGAAAAGAGGTGGTAACATGGGTTGAAAGCTTTTGGCAGCAACCAACACTATAGAGACCAAGAAGAAGAGACAACAAATGAGTCAAATGGGTTTTCTTTTTCTTTTAGTTAAAGTATCATACATTGTTGTAACTTTAGTGTTGACTGCTAGCTCTCTCTCTCTCTCTCTCTCTCTCTCTCTCTCTCTCTCTCTCTCTCTCTGTACTTTTGGTTTATCCAACTCCCACCTAATCCCAGCTACCTTCACATGTCCTCTCCCATGGCTTACAAAAGTAAGAAGGGCAAGATTATGTAGCTTTCAAGAGGAACAAGACACCACCTATGGATTCTTTAGGTTGACAGTTGTATCAGCGATCTAAGAGATTCTTACAGACCAATCTATTCACGTACCTAATCACATAATGAGTGCTATAAGAAGATGCAGATATATCGCTACAACAACCTCTCCGATTACCACCCCACCATAACTTTGTGTTATATTTTATATCGAATTGCATATATGCAATACAAGTATAAGGGCAACTCCAAGCCAATAAGGCTTCTTACTTTGCGATGGTAGTCTGGGGGTAGGGTGGGGGGGGGGGCCAAGAACATCGATCTTACGCAACCTTACTCTTCATTTGCAAAGAGGCTGTTTCCAATACTGGAATGCCTGAACTTTCAGCCACAGAAGAGCAACTTTTCCGTCGCGCAAAATATAATATTGTTATATGATGGAGTGAAATAAAGCTGATTCCAAAAGTGTGAAATAATGTGAGGTTATTGAAGTAAGTGCGTGATGAATAACGTTGCTTCACATTTCTCTCAAATAGTCCCCAATCATGAATACTGCTTTTTGTTCAGAAGCCCGTGCATTGCAAAAGCTGAAAAGCAGAAGCAACCCCCTCAAAGTGCTTCTGTGCTTCTCTATCTTCTTCCATCAGAAAGAAAGCAAATGAAGAGGAGGCTGCTCATCAAAACAATCATAACATCTCCATGTTTGTCAAAACAAAATATAACTCGACAATTTCTTAATATGACCGTCACACCTCCTCGTTAAGATATGTATGCCTTTGTGATCAAGGTTGGGGCTTGAGGTTTGTATAATGGACAAGGATTGTCTGTCTTCCCATTTTTGGTGCCCTCCCGTGCTCTTCTGTTTGTGTGGTCACGGTTAAGTCACGTCAACATTTTATATTACTATTCATTTTTGTATTATTATCTCTATAAAAAAATAATATAAAATGTTGACGTGGTTTAATCGTGACCACACAAAACAGAAGAGTATGGGAGGGCATCGGAAGTGGGAGTGCAGACAATCCTTGTATAATACACCCAATTTCACACCCCCTTCTATCTCCCAACTCAATTTTTGGTTCTCATCAAAATTTTCAATTAGCGGAATAGGGATGGGCTTGAAAAATCAAAAAAATTGGACGGGAACAAAAAAGAAGAAGAACCGATTAAAAACAAATTAAAACTAAAAAAAAGACCAAACCGAAAACTATTGGTCCGATTTTGGTTTTGGTGGTTCAAAAACAAAACCGAATGAATATAAATTAATATTTATTTATTTACTTATGTTGGATATTTATTTTCCAAACTTGATTCCAAGTCGGCTGTTAGCCTAATTTCAATCCAAGGTTAAGTAAACCTAACTTTAAGCCCGAATATGTTGAAACTTGAAAGCCATATTCCCTAGATTTTCCTTTCCTTTTCTCTCCAATTTCTAGGTTATAAAGTAAATGAAAAAAAACCGAAATCGAACCTTAAATCAAACCAAACCGAAATACAAATTCCAAAATCGTACCGAACTAAATCAATAGTAATTTTGATTCGATTTTCGATTTTGACGAAAATCAAACCGAATGAAACCAAACTCACTCATAATCATCAATTCAAAAGACAATAATAATGCAGAACGCAAACGGATCAATAGCAGATGAAGATTTGCTCTAGCGGCATACGGTCTCTACTTCATTACCAAAAAACTTCAGTTTAGATACGACAATTATTAATTATAAAAGGAAAGATGTACATATTAGTTATTTAACCCCGGTTTCACAGCCCAAGTTTCAGTCTCAGTTGATGGGGCCCATTTTGCTTTGTGGCCTAAGACCATCTCCAAACCTGGGCTAAAAGCCAAATTACCCCCCAAATTACCCCCCCCAAACACTCTCCAACCCATGTTAAAATTTTAGTCTAAATGCCAAATGTTATTTCTGGGCCAAATACCCCCCAGCTTTCCCCCCGGGCTAAATGCAAAAGGTTTATCGGAATTTAATTTTTTTTAGATTAAAATGTTCATAAAATTAATTTACAATAATCTACATATTTATTTTTTTTTAAAATTGATTTAAGAAAAAAATTAGCCTAAGTTCATTCTTTAATAATTTCGGGCTAAAATTTTAGGGCAGAAGGGTTGGAGTAGAAAAAATATTTATGGGCTAAAAGCCAAATTTTCCGGGCTAAAAATTTTGGCTTTTAGCCCAAGGGTTGGAGATGGTCTAAAACTAGGCTGGTATTTGACCCTCAAATGAGTTTTAGGTTTTAGGTTAATTTTGAGTCATGGGTTGGAGTGGATTTTGTCGAGAAAAAAAGGGGAAATTTTAGGTTATAGGTCAGGGTTGGAGATGGTCTTACGAGAATAGTAAGAGATACACACCAACAAACATTCTTGTCCTTTCCAAAAATTCCTTCATATTTAATAATAAAATAGTAGAGCATGAATTTCCCCTACATTTTTACACTATTTCTGACTATCCACAATCTTTTCTTATTCATAATTTTCCCCCCAAAATAAATAAATGAATCTAAAATAACCCCCCGCCCCACAAAATATTAATTCTCCTTTTTAAAGAAAAATAAACAAAATTAAACCTCATTGGAATTTCCTACTTTACCCCCTCCACTCGTTACACTGCGCCGTCGGCCTAGCCTTCTGCTTGCCGGCCTTGAGCGGGCACGGCGTCTGTACGGGCGGGACCATGCAATTATACTGCAGGCACAGCGAGCTGCTCACCGGAATCTCAGCCGTCGGATTGATCTGGATCCCCGTCAGAAAATTGTGCTGTAAATACAGTACCTGTATATTCGCCGCCAATAGCCGGTCTACGAAGCTACCGGCAACCTGACCCGTGAACCGGTTGTTATTCAAGTAGAGACTCTGTACGGTCGAAAACAACGGCGAGATTTCACCGGATAGTCGGTTGTAGCTGAGATCGACGTTGGCGATTGAAACTTGACCCTCCGGTGCGATCCGACCCGAAAATAAGTTTCGCTGCAATTGGAGGTTTGTGATTGGGAAGGTGAAGATCCGACCCGGGATTGTGCCCGTGAACTGGTTCATGCTGAGGTCGAGGTAGTTGAGCTGGTCGAGCCGGTTCAGGAGGCGGTCGACCGGACCGGAGAGCCGGTTCCAGGAGAAAGAGAGGTATTGGAGAGAGGGAGGGAGGGAGTTGGGTGTGAGCGAACCGGAGAGGTCGTTGTGCTTTAAGTCGAGTCGGGACAGGGTTTGGGAGGTGAACGGAGGGACCGAGCCGGAGAGGCGGTTGTAGCAGAGGATGAGGTTGGAGAGCTCCGGAAGGGCTGCGACGGAGCTGGGGATTGCTCCGGCGAATTGGTTGTAGCTTAGGTCGAGTGTTCTGAGGTTGCGGAGCTGGCCGAGACTCGGCGGAATCTGACCGGAGATGAAGTTGTGGCTGAGTGCGAGGAACCGGAGGCTCTTGAGCTGGGATATCGACTGGGGCAGAGTGCCGAAGATCCGACCCGGAACGATTGATAGCTCAGCGAGGGCGGAGAGCTTGCCGATTGCCGGGTCGAGCCGACCCGTCAGACCCGGCGCACCGGCTCTTGGGTCGCCGAGATTGAGGGAAATAACCTTGTCGGAATCGCAGTAAACGCCGGCGAAGTTGCAGGGGTCGGAGGTGAAGTCCCAGGAGGCGAAATACTTTGATCCCGGCATGTCTTCCAGCGACTTCCGAATCGACTGCAGAGCCAAGAAATCAACCGGGTCGAGAATGGCGACGGCGATTGGAATCGGAATGGGGTTCCATTGAATCAAACAGAGGAAGAACACTGTGCACACAAACCCATTACTCCTCTGCTTTTCCGCCATTGGAAGCGAGCTCTGTGAGTGAAAGAAATGGACTTGGCGATATGGGTTTTATAGCGGGGAGAAAGAAAGTGCTTTTGATGGAGGAATTAAAGCACTTTTCCGTGAGAGAAGCTACAGATTTCTCGTGGGAAATGGGAAATCACAGAGCGGTGATAACTTTACTGGTGGGAAATATTAAGCACCCAGAAAAAAAAAAAAAAAAAAGATGGTGGCTTGGAGAAGAAGGCAATCGATTGAGTCTTGTATTCTAATCCTCCTCGAGCTCAGATTTTCTCGAAAGATTTCTGCTTTTTAATTTCTAAATTTTTCTGAATATTTTTGGGGTTTTTGGCTTCTCAGAGAAGACGCAATCACTCTCTCTGCTGCTCTACTGTAAACAGAGCCACTGAGGAGCGATTTTTATTTTTATTTTTATTATTATTAAAATGTTACTGTTTTTGTTTTACCGGGCGTTGCGTTCGGGGTTAAACGGTTGTCCGAGCCTACGTGGTCGGTGGTGCCTTAGGTTCGGGAACCAGGGCGGGGATCACGTGAGCTTGCGGTTTAACATGAGACTTTTGATCTGACGTGGTACTTAGGGAGGTGGGTATGTGCCAGCTGGGTTTGGTTTTCTTCTTACAAGAAAAGGAAAAGGATCCTCGTCGAATCATTTTTCTGGAAAATCTGTGATCGTGACCGTTCATCGTATATTGTGCAATTAGAAATCATTTTAAAATTTTAAATTTTAAATTAAATATAAATAGTACCTAACTAAAACTGACCGCATAATGTACGATGAACAGTCACGATCACGAAATCTCTAAGAAAAAGATCCGGTGAGAATCATTTTCCACAATAAAAGGCTACTACTTGTTTTTATGAGGGCTCAGATTCCTACTCACAAAGGAGAATATTGTTATTTACTTTGGGGGTAGTTGATCTACTCGCAATATTTAGTTGTTTACTAACTTAGAATTGGTTAGAATTCGAAATTGTTTTTATTTTTAAGTTATTTTGATTCATGATTTTACGTTGCGATCAGTAATCCAATACTGGAAAAACGATGAATTATCATTCTGTTGATGATGAATATCACATTGATGGGATAATGTATCTTGCATGTGCTTATAAGTAGTTGAGATGTTCCTCATATTGCAAATTGGTTTTTATGGTAGAACCTTAAATTTCTTCTTATTATCAGAGCAAGTTGTCTCATGCGTGAAGCCCAACGGCCACTCATGCTTCACGTCACCCAATTTGTATTTTCCATGTGCCATGCTTGAAAATTCACCACATGTAAGGTTGCTTGTTGAGAATGAATCCTACATTGATGGAAGAAATGATCTTCTAACCTTGCATATGCTTATAAATAGTTGGTCTACTCCTCATACTGTCAATTTGTTTTATAATAAAACCTTACTTTTTTCACATCGCACGCCTATTCTCAAATAAGTAAACACGTCAATAGAAACAACCTGATCATGAACTTCACAATTAAACTACTAAAAATTGCTCATAAAATATGATTGAGGTCTTTGTTTTTTTTTTTTCAGTTGGAGAAATGTTTTGGGAAAGAAAAACTATCACTAATACAAACTCCGATTTGATTTGGGATTTTGGAGCTACATAAAAGGTCACAAAAGCTCAAAATCCCACAATAACAAGAGTTTATTGTGGTCTCTAAGTAAGTGCAAGTATGATGGTAAGAGGGTAACTTTACTTTCTATTATTTTTTTTCTGTTAACTTTTCTATTTATGTAGGCTGCCAAATGTTCTTCAAAACCTTCAATTCTTAGCTAATTTGTTAAAGTTTATTTCTACACTACACCCACTATTTTTAATTAATTAATATCCTACCAAAATATTTTATGAAGTTGCATAATTGCATTCACCTCTCAATTTCACTGCACAAAGAAATTATGACAAAAAATTAAAAATTCCAATGACATTTATTCTTCAAACTCCTCTCCTTTTCGTTGGATGTTGGGACTTGGGAGTCTTGGAGTTAAAGAAAGATGGTACACTTGGGGAATGAGATTCATTTCGGATTTCTGTGAATAGAGTCTTCGAACCAAGAGATAGGAACCGTACAAGAGAGAAAGAAAGAGATCCAGACCATTTAAGTTTTTGGGTTTTATGAAGTGAGTCAGTGGATAGGCTGATGGAGACTATAAAATTGAATTTTAGTGATTCGAATCTCTAAATTAGCAGGCTTTGAACACTGAAATCCGAAGTGAATCTTAATCCGTACACTTAGTCATAACAAAACAAACCAGTTTCACTGGATTGGAGAGTCAAAGGAACTGGTAAAACAAAAGTTACTAACTTGTTCTTCACTCCTCCGTCCTTTGGTCCTTTCTTGGTTTCAGAAACTGCCTGGCTGGAGTCAAAAAGTTTAGAAAGAAAAACCACACTGCAATGCAACGCCATCAAAAGGGTGCCAAACAAGTAACAAAAAAAACTAGGTAATTGCTTTAAATTATTACAAGACATGGAATATATATCAAAACAAATTATACTAAAATAGTAAAAAAACTTGACTCCTTATGTGTAAAAAGTCGTCAATTCTTGCCGACAAAATCACAGTTTTAACAGATGCACATAAACTTGCCTAGTATTATAGAGGTTCTTCTTGATTAGATGCGGGGTGGTGTGGTTTCGATCCATGATGGTAGTTATGATTTAGGATTACGAGTTAATTAAGCTAAGGTTTTAGTTGTTCTAGGTTACGTGGGTTTGGCGACAGAGCCGGCCCTGAGGGTGTGCAACAGGTGCCACCGCACAGGGCCCCCAATTCGGAAAGGCCCCTAAATTTTCATTACATGTATACATATGCATATAAAATAGATTAGATGCAAAAGACAATCTTCTTTGTGGTCCTAGCGCAAGCGGTTTAGCTCTTCTTTCTTATAGCCCATGTGCTGGGTTCGAATCCCAGTGATATTGTTTTGTTATATTTTAAGCTTTTGCAAATTTGTAAACAGGAGATAACAAAAAGGCATCCAACGTGTATCGAACTCATGACCTTTGAAGGTAAGGAAAAACACCTAGCTGATCAAACAACTTATTTTTGTTGCAGTAACTTGTAATATTTTAGTTTTATAGATGAAAAAATTGAAAAAAAAATAATAAAAAAATATAACATTAAAAAAATGAAGGGCCTCCATCTAAGTTTTGCACAGTGCCCCTCAATACTCAGGGCCGGCCTTGTTTGGCGATGTGGGTTTTTAAAGTTTTTTTTGTACAATCTTTGTCCACTTTAGTTTGCATGGTCCGGTTGTTGCTTTTACATTCTTGTTGAGATTCGTATCTTGTACACATCTTTGATGTATTGTTGAAGTTTTTTAATGGATAGATTTGGTTTGATTGTGAAAATAATAATTATAAATGTGTTAGACTATGATTTATAGTGAGTCGGAAACAATCAATATTCACCAAAATATAAGCAAATACTGTATATCAATGCAGGGAGTAGAATTCTCTTCCTCCAAATTCCTTCCCCTTTTCCCTCTCTTTCCTCTTTGTCTTTCTCTCTCTATAAAGAAGTCAACACAAAATGTTGACGTGACTTAATCCTGACCGTTTGAAGGGAAGGAAAGGAAAAGAGAATTTGGAGAGGAAAGAATCGTACTCTCAATGCAGATGGTATTGTTATCTGGAAGAATGAATTTGGCAGGTAATGTTGAGCAGGAAGCAAGAAAGCAAAGCCTGCAACCCCATCTGGCATAAGCAATGACGCCCCACAGATGATCATGGCACAACCACCCCAACAACTAAAACAGCCCCACATTCCCTCTCTTGGTTTTTGGACATGTACACTTGCCATACTTGATATAGTTGAGACTGTTAAAAGCTTGCAATCTTTTTGCCTCCACATTTATTTAACTTTGTCACATGTCCTTTTCATCCAGCTGCTTCACCTTCTACACAAAATGAGCTTCCTTCTTCGAGTATTAGGAGGAGCGAGGAGTGCGTGAGAAGAGAATCTATCCTACTACCGGAGATAGAGTAATAGGAGGAGGGGTGTGTGTGAGAAGAGAATCTGCCCTACAACCGAAAATGTATCTTGTAATTTGTGAGTGTTGTAAGCAAAAGACGACTTATGCCTGGCTTAGAACATATTTTATCGTATTTATGCAAGTTAATTTGCCATTTAATCGTATTTATGCAAGTCCTCAAAACACGAGGATTATCCATGATGACAAGTTTTTTTTCATGGGCGGCAAGTTAATCTGTCGTACAATCGAGGATATATCTAGTCAATAATGAGTGTGGTAAGCACAAGAGGCCTATCCCCCAAATGACAACATTTTTTTTCGTGAGAGAAGTTGTCGACTGCGATGTATATGCGGTTTCTAGAGCAAGGAGACACATACTAACAATGATCAAAACAACTTTCCAAAAAAGCACTTTTGTGGTTCTCAATCTTGATCCAACAGGCCCAAAAAATAATGGGCTGTGGGGGAGCATTTTAACCAAATCGGATCATATGTGCTTTGCCAACCCTAACTCAAGTTCAATGATAAAAGCTTCCTCACTAACAAATTAAGAGTTGATTTGGTATTGAGGTGCTTTGAAAAAAAATTACTTCTGTTGTGCTGTGAGAATAAGCAACTGTGAAATAAAGCAACAGAGTGTTTGGTAAACTTTTTTGTAAAAAGAAAAAAAAACAGTATTATAGTGTTTGATAAACTTTTATGTAAAACAGATGTGAAAAAAAGCCGGTTTTTGCAGCTTTGTGTTTTTGGCTTTTTTTCACCAAAAACTGTGAAAAAAAGCTGAAGCTGAATGTTTACCAAACACAAAAAAACTCCCAGCTTTTTTTGATACCCACTTTTTTTATAATCACCTCAGTATCAAACCAGGCCTAACAAGATAATAAATGATCTGTTGGATAAAGGGTTTAGGGTTTAGGAAAATAGAGCCTTACATTACATACCTCCAAGAAAGTTATTAAGCTACATCGTTACGAAGACGCAGGTGGGATATAGGAAAATTTCACTACATCAGAGTAAAATCGAGCTCGCTAAAGGACTTCGGAAACTCTGATATCCATATTTCTTGACAAATGATATGGCAGTGGACAGGACTCCATCGTAGCATTTATTCCATCATCGGAATTGACCCGCCAGCAGCCACGATCTGTTGCTCCAACTACAAAAACCAAAGGGACAAAGTCAATGAATGGATGAGATATAGGCAGAGAAGCTAATGTCAAATCCAAACTGAGATTGTTCGTGGCAGCAGTTCAAGGATGCTTTCGAGGATCGTAAGGGATGAATGCGTCAAGGGTAGAACATAAGTTATCACCCCAAGCTCACAAGCATGGAATCTAAAAAAGCATCGCGGAAAATGCAAGCCACCTTAAGTAACAATTTCACGTACTTACCCTAAATAAATTTTCAAGGTTGTTCTTAAGTGCAGAGCTCTCTTGCTGCAGTTGTTGCAAACATCTCAAACACCTACACAAAACATTATTGAGTCGCATTTAGATGCAAATGCCATGCTACAAACCCTTTCTTCATCGCAAGGGTTGAGTTCAAACACAAATGAAATACAAGTCCAACACAAGATACCAAGATTTCAAATTCTAGTCCGAAAAGTGATTGTAGCGTTAATGAAAGGAGGAGCATACGCATTGACAAATTTCCAATTGATGGTATCTCTTCTCGATAAACAAGTGGGCTACGCAAAATTGTGCTCAAAACAGCTAGAGAAATTGATAGTCATGAACTGGAAAAACTACTCAAGCTAGAATAAATCCACCTTGGGATTTAGGGTGCAAATTTGTGTCAATACCCTAAACTGATACACCACTTTTTGAAGTAATAAGTGGCTAAATTCTGAAGATTTTATTGAGAGAAAACAGATTGAGAAAATCACCATGAAGCAAAAACACTTACCCTTCAAGGTTCTGAGCCTCACAAAAATTTCTGAAGTTGATGCATACATTTTTAAGTCTGAATGCACCTATCCTGCAAACCAACGGAATCAATGTCCAATTAAAAAACTTCAAAAAACAACAAAAGTACAAATTTTTTGCAATAGCTGACATAGGTGCTCTAAGTTTCAATTAACAGGCAGACCAGTTCTCAGATTTTCAAAGCACTATCGTTTGAGGCAAGCGAGGTATTCGAGTTGAAGGAGAAGAGACTTTCAAATAATAAGGAAAAAGAGCTTGGAATTACCAGGCACTGCTACCCTTGAATTGATGGACATAGGCATCTACCTGTTTGAAGTTTACAACGTTCTGTTCTCTACGAAAAATAAACGAAACCCAAATTAACGTTGTTTTCGCACAGCTACCACCAAACAAAATTAGTCCGAAAGTGAAGCAAATCAAAGAATATCACTCAAGCTTAAGACAAAAGAACTCACAGAGTCCTGGCCATATTGTTGAAAAGCTTCTCAGAATCTTGAAAGAAAAGAGAAACAACTTCAACTACAAAATCTGGGCTGTTTTCATCCTGCAGCTTCTTTAGCTGTGCAAACTGATCGTCCAAGAATCCCTTTTCACCACAACCAGAAACCCCACAATCAAGGTTTACTTCAACGGCCCAAAATTCAAAACAAAGGGGGAAACGCAGTATTGAACCACAAATGGAAGTATTTTAGGGAAATTACGTCTGACTATCCAGTAATTTCTATAGACATTTCATCCTTTTAATCTGAAAGTTCCTAACTTTACACGCGAACTAATCAATCATATACTCCAAAAACTAAGTTTCTTTTGGTGAAATTAACAAAACCCATAAAAAATTTCCACTGAAAACAAACAGTTTGCCGGCAGAGAACCCAGAAAACATTCCACGGAAACAAACAGATACCAGCAGAGAAACCCCAGAAAATTTTCCAAGGAAACAAACAGATGTCAGCAGAGAAACCCCAGAAAACTTTCCATAGAAACAAACAGAGGTCAGCAGAGAAAACCCAGTAGAGATTAACTAAAACATCAAAGAAGAAAGGGAAAAAAAACCAGAAACCTCTTGGCGCAGATACTGAGTGTAGTCGAACCACTGCTTCCGCCACTGAGTCACGGCGTCCATGGTAGCCTTCTCGCTCACTTCCTAGAAGCACAGCGGCGAGTTTTTGACTCCGCAGTCGACTCGGGAACAGTAATGCGGAATCGAGCAGATCTTATACAATTTGTGTTGGAGAAAAAAGGGGTTATAAATGTGTGGAAATTGAAATGGAAAGGCTCTTTCTTTTTCTTGAAAGTGAACGTTTCAAAGGAAAATGTCTTTAGCGACAAAGTACTGAGTGACTGACAGACTGACAGACGTTGCCAGGGACGGAAGGTTTTCGTCAACGTCAACGCAATAACCTCTATTTTATTTAATCTCCCCAAATACTATAAATATTGGCTATCTTAGTCAATTACCAAATTTATAAAAATAAAAATAAAAGTTTATCCAGCGAGATGTGTTAGGTTCAAATCTTATAAATAATGAGTTCGACACCAATTTATTTCTCTATTGTTCACGTGAGGCGTCTTTTTCAGCTAACATGTGCACAGTTCTAAAGGAATGCAAACACCTAATCTGAATTCATTAATCTTTTTCAAAAATTGGTCGAAATAAATTTTTTAATTCTATTGTTGAAATGATTTGTTATTAGTATATCATCAATATCTGATCACTTATGCATGGGATTTGATTTTGAGAAATGCTACGTAGACTCACCTACAATGAGACTTTTCCTAGATTCTTCGTCACCTCATGTTTTTGAAACAATGTTTTATTATATTGGTACGAGAATCGACGTTAATATTTGAGTTGGCAGAGAGTTCGTCTAAAATCTAACTCTTGAGCGGATCTCCTTACAATTTCTCTTTTATTTTTTATCATTTCAACCAATTGCCTACATAAAATTTTTCCTTTTTAAAAAAAGCAATAGTATATACTAAATCAATCTAAATTACGAGAAAGAAACACGTTACTCTAATCAATTCAAGTTCGCTAATTTTAAATTTTAAACTACAAACGAAATTCGAATATGAGTGCTTACTACTCCAAGAAATTCAAATTCATTATTGGACACCTTTATCCAAAAGTTGGGATTGCATAGTTAAAAGAGTCCGTGACAAAATGGCTTTTGACTACTCCAATTTTAGGAGGGACACACGGCAGGCAGCAGCCGCCGCCGCCACCACCACTACACAAGTCGTATGAGGTGTCCTCCTCATGACTAATTTGGTATTATGCGACCAAAACACAAACTAATTAAAATTAAGGCCTAAAACAAATAACCAATCAATACAATTCTATATGGAGGATCCGTATCCAAATCCACGTAAGCACTCATAAAATGTTGACCATGCCTTTTTGAAAACTTGGCATACGAATTGTTTGGGATTATTTGGAGCTTTATTACACGATCTAGTACTATAGTCTGATGATATTTCTCTTCATTTAAAAGTGAGAAGTTTTAGGTTTGAATCTCATAGATGGTGAATTTGATACTAAATTAGGCTGTCCATTGTGTAGCTTAACCAAACTTCCTCTCCCTAATAGAAAAATATCGATATACTAAAAAGAAAAAAAAAAAAAATTGGAGCTTCATTACTTTAGGAAAACCCTCCACCCAAGAAGCAATCAAATCTAAAATTAGTTTATGGGTTTGACTACTTCTAAAGAAATTGTAGT
The DNA here is from genome assembly GCA_035220775.1 of Malus fusca. Lineage (NCBI taxonomy): Eukaryota > Viridiplantae > Streptophyta > Magnoliopsida > Rosales > Rosaceae > Malus > Malus fusca. Next base: position 34,442,971 of record CM069061.1, on the reverse strand, counting down.
GTAATGTGTATGCATGCCATGGATTTAAATTTCGCGAACATATTCAATTTAACGACATTTAATTTTTGTTTTGTCAAGACTTCGATGTTACTTTCTATTTTGTTGAGAAGTAATAAGTTCGATTGCTGATAACTTTCAATTTTTTGAAAATTACGAGTTTTGGTATTTGCTTATTGCATGCACGTGCCCATATTAATGTGGCAAAAACCAACTAGGTCATAATCTAGTTGCGCTTCTCCTCCCGTTGGAGGATATCCCGAGTTCAAATCTCCCACCCCGCCCACCATCAATTTAAAAATGAAGATGTCCCGAGTTCAAATCCCCCACCCCGCCATCAATTAAGAATGACGATGTCCCAAATTAACCATAAAACATCGTACCATCGCACGACTAGCGAGTTGAATGGTTAATTCTAGCATAACTTTTACACTTTCCAGTAAACTAGTTTAGTTATGAGAATGCACACCATACCATCAAAACGTGTACTTCTTTTTTCATTTCTTTCTCTTTTTTTGGGGTTTCCATTTCATCATATCAGAAGAATAAAAGTAATAGTTGTACAAACTTGGAGAGAACTTTGTTACATACCAAATTTATCTGTACAGGACATAAGAGGACGATCGGCGAACGGTTCAACGCGAGCAATACCAATTCCAAAATCCACTTTCTACAAACCCTTGTCAACCCACAGCTAACCACAATCCATAAATTTTTTTGAATTTCCATCTATAATATGTACAATTCCGAGAGTGAGAGAAGAGGAGTCACCTTTGCTTTGGCGACACGTTAACGTCGTGCATTTCTTATTGATTGTCGGAATAGGCAACACGCAGCTTGTACTTATAGATCAACCTGCCAAAGGAAGATACAACGAGGTCGTTGCTATCAACTCATCTAAACAAATCGTTGAAAATTTAAAAGTTAGCTTGTGCGATGATGTAGTGTGGCAATAGCTTTAGATTTTAACCTCAATCAGAAAAGGCAAATATGCCTCCAAGCATTTCACCATCTTCCTTGTCTTCGGGTTTCACCTTATCGCAGTGGCTACTGTCGCTGTCAACATCGTCACCTACGACATCAGTCAACCCATTGCATCCATTCTTCTCCAGTGCATTACAATGCTCCTCCTGGAAAAACTGTGAAAGATCTATCGGATGCTGCAAAGTGGAAGCCCCCTCTGCCACAATATCGGTACTCGAAGCATGTTGATCAGAGTATAAAACCGAGACCTCCCTGACCCCAATTGCTTTCAATGCTGGGCCTTCTTCTGCAGAAACTCTTCCTCCTGAACTCAATTTACTTTCTAACACAGGCAAACTGTTGGTGACACAGCCGTTGACTTGAGAATCGATGTTCTTAAAATGTTCAGATGGAGTACACCGAATGCTGAAAGACGCATGGTTTTCTAACGAAGGCTCAACAATTGTATTGGCTCTTCTTTCCGAGCCATCCAAGGTCTGATACACTGTTGTGCGGGGCTTCTCATTGTTTATTTGATCCAAGTCGAGAAAATGCTCAATTCTTCTTGACGAACCTGATATAGATTCAAAATAGTAATTATGTGGAACAATTAGTTAAAATGATCAGAATAGAATATCATCCATAAGAAAGAATTTTATAAGAGGCCCCAACATACGGGTTTACTTACCCCCATCTGAGCTTTCAGTGGAGCTAAGTGATGCAGGGTTCGAGTGACATATAACAGTCTCTTCCAAGGTCTTGTCTTCAGCTTGATGAGGTGGCGAAGTATGACTGGGATACCTCCCACCAGCAAGGCTTCTGAATCATACAATGAAGCGAGCATTTAACAAGAATCAGAATGGTTGAAGGACGAAAGACACGCATGAAACACATAACAGTATCGTGCCCTCAGCCTGGTAAGCTCAGGCATCAGCATCTCAAAGGATCAAAGCACTTATATTATTTCGATTATAGTCACTACAATGTGTGTGGAACTATAGATAAAACGGTCGTCACCTGTCATCCCAGCTTGATTTGATGAAATGGAACTGCTCAAAAACAGGCAACAAATCCTTCTGTCTCATTTCAATTTCATGAACAGGGACCTTTTCATATTCGAACTCTCCACCAATGAAACTATCAGCTCTTGGACAGCCCATCGTGTAAAAACAAATCTAGAGCAGAAAAAAGTAAATTACCACCAAAACAGAGAAAAATATTAACTGGATATGTAACCTTGAAACAAGAACTACCTTAGACTTTTGCCATATTGGTAATCTCAAAGAACTGATTTGCACCTCTGCATTAGAGAGGTACCAGTGGGACCTATCATGGACCTTCCCAGAATAAGTTTTAAGTCTCCCTTCGCCCCCAACAGCACCATTTAAGTCTAGAGATTCCATTCTATGAGTACCATCAGAACCTGATTTGTTCTGGATTATGTCAGCCACCTCTTGTCTATCGGATGTGGTACCAAAACTACCGTCCTCCCTTTCTGGCCAGTCTGACCGCCTACACACGTCCCACCATTGAATAGGTTCAACTTTCACTCTCAGCTCTTCGTCCTGCATATGCATAGACGTGGCGACCTGGGTACTTAGACCACTATGACTCTGTTCTACCCCTGTCCTTGGCTGAAGTTCATGTTGAACTACATGACCCGATGGAGTATAAACTAAGAGATGTTCCAAGGTACTCTTCCTTGAGTTACAGTGCTGAAGACTCTGACATAAAGAATTATGAAAAACTGCAGCAACAGCACCAGATGGCACAAAGACCTTCCCTGTTGCTGAAGCAGTGGCATTGTTGACTGTGCTAAGCCATCCAAAACTACTGTACTTTATCCTGCTCACCACGGAAAGAGCAACAGGTGGTGGCGGTGGAAAAGATTGTTGATTAATGATGCAAGAAGAAGCAGACCACCAAGGTAGGGTTAAAACTGGGCACAGGGAGGGTTCTTCACCATGATTATTAAGAAGCCGAAATCCAGCATCGCCACCAAAAGGGGATAAAACAAAAACATGGCAGGTCCCCTTGGACGAAACAATAGCAACCCACTGACTGTAATGACTAAAGCAAATGTCCTGGATCATCTGTCATAATGATAAAAATTTAGAAAAATGGATGGATAGAAAATACAACAAAAATTACAGAAAAGAACTGAATGAACATCTTCAAAACTCCATATATACTAACAGCTGATAATATTCCACGATGCAGTTTGTAAAGATGCACATGAGAAGAGCTCCAATCGAAGTTTTGAACACCTGATCCACTGCGTTTGCATGAAGGCATTATCCGAAAAATATTAATATTATTTCCATATACTGAGGCAGTAACGAGAAGGGTCCCACTAGGATCGAAACACAGTGCAGATATTGGACTAGTATGAGCTTTAAACTGCGATATAACAGCTCGGGTAATAAAATCTTTGACAACAACCTGCAAGAAATTGTTTTAACCAAGTAAAGAATAAGAGCTTTTCACTCAAGCTAAAGCTAAAACTTCTAGCCATCAATTTAGGCATAACACAACACTGTCCTAAACATCTGATAATCAACACGTAATAATTTAATATCCCATTTCTTTTTCCTAAATCTTATAGTCCTTACAGGCTAAATTATTAACAGCTCCATTTACGTTTTTATTCAACATAGGAAAGGTAAAGAGGGCAGTCTACAAGGATGCAATAGTGCTTTGTGCTCTATGTCAGTATCAGTATTTATCATGGTGAAAAGCTAGCATCCTACGGTCTAAAATCGTCTAACAAGGTCTAATCTAGCAATCCTACTAATGATATATCAAGTACTATCAAGAGCTATTTCAAAAATTAAATGAAGTTAAGGATTGATATAAGAAAAACTTGCGCACATTATCATCCTAAAGCAAACAACAACAGTCTCAGACACCATGTCCAGGATAAAGAACAAAGTGAGAATCAATATGAGGAATAGATTCTTCAATTTCTTAGCTTCCAAGCCTAGACAAGAGATCATTGGTGAGATTTTCATTCCTAGACAAGAGATCATTGGTGAGATTTTCATTAACTTAATGAAAAGTTGCAGTACTTAAATATTCATTCTGAACAAAGAACTAACCATCCCTGCATTATCCATTTCTGTGCCTGCATGCCTGCTAACTTTCCAGCCTGAATTTGACGATATTGGAGAGTTAGATCCATCAGGGAGCATCTCTTGACAGTATTTATACAAGGTTTTGCATCCCATGTCACCCAGGTTAATTATTCCAGCAGCCAACTGTTTACTAGACTCCACTGCATAACGAGCCACATAACTACCATTGCCAGGTGATGTAGATGGACTAACTCCGGGAGAAGGAGTGAGGTTTTGGGGGCCTAAGCAACTTGCGTTTGACACTAGAGGGCTGTTGGAAGCATAGGCTAACCACCTAGGACCCACAGTCATTGGGCCATAACCAACATTAAACCCATTTGATCCTTGCCCTGCTAGCTGAGGAACAGGATAGGTAAGAACACTGAATCTGTTTTCGAGGGTGAGCGCGTCAAAGCAGTAAATCTGCAACCGAATGTCAGGAAGGTCAGTAATATGCATCCAATCTCTTTATACAGAAGGTGTAATTTAAAATTATTCGATCTCATAGTTTAAACTTGTCAAATTCTATTTTATGTCACATCTAACCGAGTGCTTACTTGAGTTGCAAGACCCACAGCTACTATCCGAGGACTGCATCTAATCATACACACAGCAGACCGAAACCTCAGAACATGTACGTAACCTTGGGACCTAAGGGAGTAAAACCGAACAGCTGTAGGAGAGCTGACAGGGTTCCCAGGCCGAGACTCCAAATTACCCTCTCTGCCTGTGCCTCCCATGTGGCCAGTATTCTGAACAATTCCCACACCATTAGTGTCATCTCCAGCAACAACCAGCAGCAAAGGATGCGCGGTTCTGAACCCTTGGTTACCATCAGATGCAGCAGGACAGGGCTGCATCTGTAAGAATGAAACTGGGCCATCGCGCTTTGAAACTAGTTCACTGAAATTTGAGGCATCTTCCATATCGAAAACTTGAAACCCATTCTGATAACCGAGTAAGAGAACATGCTTGAAGGTAGAGTGACTAAGCTCTAGCCTGTCAAAGCCAGCCCACGTTACCTGTTTCACCATTGGAAGTTAACTAGTAGCCTAGTGTATATGCAGTAATCAGATAACTCATCGATCAAAACCTCGCTAAGAAAACACAACGTAGTAATCTCCAAATCCAACAAGAAGTTCGCTAATTCACTTAAAGCAACATAAACTGAAGAGAATATTCACCACTAAAGCAAAAACAAATCACTTTCCACAAAAATCGACCAAGAATCTTTGCCAATTCACTTAAAGCACAACATAAACTGAAGAAACATGCGCAGCTAAAAAGAAAACCCTCAATTTCGACGAAATTCAACCCGAAGTTTGCTAATTCACATAAAGCAACATAAAACTGAACTAAACACTGTGATTGCATTAGATACATGCAAGTATTGTAGCCAAATCCATTCGCCGCCAAAACAAAAAACAAATCATTTTCCAAAAATTCAAGCTCAGTAAATATTTTGGAGCCAAACAAACACGAATCCAGCGATTCGACCTCCCGGAATGCTGCCATTGAATATAACCTCCTTCCCGCCCTAAAAGTTCATGAATAATCACTACTTCAACAAACAATACGGAAACTAAAATAACAACAATAATCTCCAGAATAATTACAACATGAATAATCACTACTTCAAAAGCTAAAATAGGAAATAAAATTCAATTAAAAATAAGCAAAATTAGGAAATTAAGTTTATACCTGATCCTTCTGATCCTCGGAAGCAGAAATCGAAGCAGCTACAGACGCACCGGCAGAGCGAACAGTAGAAGCGACGGTGCTCGCATTCGTCGACACAGTTTTAAGGCACGATGAAATAATCCTAAGCGAGTTCGGCAACAAGCCATTGTTCTTCCCCTTACTCTTCTTCATCCTTCACCGCCACCTCTTTCACCTAGCACTTTGTATCTTCCTTCAGCCTCCACCGCCGCTTCCCGAGTTATCCTCTCCACCGCCGCCGCCTCCGATGAGCATCTCCGATCGCTGGCGATCGGATTATATAGCATCCGCTAATTACAGTTGATGATTATGATTAGGAAGGTCTTTGACTTCAACTGCAACAACAAGAAGGCTCCTCAACAAGGCGTGTGCTCTCGTCGTGCTTAGCTAAATTATCTCACCATATATATAGATATAATTATATATATACGATCAGAGACTCCCTTTTTTTTTTTTTTTTTTTTTCTCTTTCGCTTTCAGTTTTCTATTTCTTTTTCCTTCTCATCATCATATCTCTATCTTGTTTCTCTCTCTTCTGTTGGCGCTTGGTGTTTGGTTTTGGTGTCGTGGTTGTCTAGCTTCTGTGGCGGAAATTAAATACGATGGACATACACGATTTTAGAATTTTCAGAATTCTCACAAAAAGAATCTGGAGCTGATCCTCATTCTCAAATAACAGTCTATGTGAGTCAGTAAAAGTGCTGAATAAGGATGGCTTACCATGTCCGCCTTAAGTTGCTGTTGGTGGTGCAAGGGGGGATGCTTTGAGATTTTTTCGAGTGTCCGGTCTTCTTACCCCTTGCACTTTCGGTTTGTTTTTTGCTTGTTAGCCTCTTGTTCGGCTTTCGTTGTTCTCTTTGGCTTTTTTTGCCCTGGTTAATACATCTCCAGTTTTCCCAAAAAAAAAAAAAACTGTGATTTTTTTACTGTGTAAATTTTGGTTATTTATTGTTTGAATTTGGTTATTAATTAAGAGTTAAACGCGTTTTGTTAGATAGTTGGGCACAATCATGTACCATGAGAATTTCTCGTGTTGAGATATTTTTTAATGTATTGGGAACACGAAATGGTATATCAAGTGATTGAAAAATAAAAGAAAAAAATTAAACCAATTGTATTATAACACTTAGTATACTGGACTGTGTTCTCAGCACACTAAAAAGTTTATAGTATTGTATTTGTATGTAATATGGATAGTAACTAGAAAGGAAAAAATAATCTATGTAAAAATCTCAAGTGAAACTAATATTATTTTTTAGTTAAAAAGTATGATTGCACGTAACTAGTTGCTCTAGCGTCATTCAAGTTTAAGTTGGTTAAGGATGTATAAGTTTGATTTGTACGGGTACTGGATGTATTAGGTTCGATTAGCACCAAGTTGTAGCATATTGCGATGCATTGACGATGAGTTTATTACCCGTTGTGAAAGTATTAGTTTAAAGGTCTGCTTGTTTGTTAGAGAACATGTATTATGTTAGGTTTGGGGATTATGTTAGGTTTGGTTTGTGGGCATGTGAGTTTTGAGAATGAGAAGTTGGTTTTCTTGTATTTGGTAAACCCATATAGAAAAAAAAATTCTAAACCTTGAAAATTAGAGAAAATGAAAGGAAATGAAAACCCTTTGTACCTTTAAGTTTTATTTTTTATTTTTATGAGAAATTGCACAATAACTATTATTTAATGACCATTGTACCCTTATTGTTAATTTAAATTACCAAATTTATTTCCATTTTCTCGATACACTTTCATCTCATAACACAAAAAGAAATATTTATTTTTCTGTAGCTCTTCTTTTACACCAAGTCAAATCCTTATTCGCAGAGTCAGAATTTGATCCAAATAGATGATAATTTATTTATACAAAATTAATGATAAATTTGCTTTGGTTTTTAGAATTTCGAAATGATAATTTTTTTATGTTTAAATTATAATTCTTATTTATTTGAATAAAAAAGAAAAAGAAAAAAGAAATGTAGAGTGGATAATGAAGTCGCATTGTAACGGAAGGGAGCCAACAGGATTCTCTCAGATTCGTGAGTCGTATTCATTTATGGTAGATTGTGCGATTAGTTTTTGTCATGTACTGTTTATGTTTATTTTTAAATACAAAATTTAAAATAATATTTTACTGCACGATATAAGATAAATAGACACGATTTATAAATTTCTAGAATCCTACAAAGAAAATTCAGCGAGAATCCGGTCTTGGAAGGGAGGAACGTTAGCGTCAGAGTAATTCAGGGAGTTGGAAAAGCTGACGACTTTGGTTGGGTGAAATACGCCATCGGGCGTTGGGTTACGTGCCGGGTTCACAACAAAACTTTGCCGATAGGCCCCGATAACACCTATGGCTACGCGCGCTGCGCCGCGCCACTGCATACCCCGGCCTAGCCTAGCCTAGCCTAGCAATGTTTTATTAGACTGAACAACTTTCTAGTATCTACCGTCATTTAATGGAATTCCAATATTGTCCGGCTCTGGGTCCAGAGCCAATGGACCAGAGAATTCATCAGTCAATTTAAATTTTGCAGTTCTCATTAGTCCATTTATTGATCCACCTCACACAAAACAAAACTCTTAAACGACCCAGATCTCTTTCTCTTTATTGAATGATCAGGGTTGTATGATCTATTAACTCGACACAGAGATTTAGAAAGGGTTTGAATTCATTAATGAGTTTATTCACGTTTCCAATAAAAGTGTTACAATCAGTCGTACGCGCACTTCTAAACGATGCATATGATCCACCAACATGAGAGAGGATCCTTGTTGGATCCTCTTTATGAGGATCCCGGGGATCTTCCAATCACATCCGATCATCGTATATCGTACAACTAGTTTTTATCATATACGGTCTATATTCAATTTTAAATATAAAAATTTACAATGATTTCTGATCGCACGATGAACGAAAGTAATTAGAGGATCCCCAATATCCTTACAAAAAGAATCCAACGAGGATCCTCTTGACACCAACATGGGATGATTTGGCCGTCAATGCATGGATCAACTCAATCGAACATGCAGATTTGGCCGTTGATAGCCCACCAGAAACCTTTTGCTAGATAAAAACATTCAGCTTCATCGGACAAACTACACTTACATGCGTGAGTTGATCTCTATCGTTTTATGCATGGATTAACTAACATACAAGATACAACTCTAGAATTACTTGATTAGTAAGGAATGTCTGCGTAACTAAGACGGCTCTCACACCATGTACGACGTTAAATGGAAAAACAGGTGATAGCATAATTTTATAAGAAATGTCGTAAGAATGACCTGGTCAGACAACCAAAGTATTTTTGTATCGATTTGACCATAGCCCTCTAAATTTCTAATTATGGTTTAGTTGTTGACAAACATGTCACATGTGGGAAGTCAATATCTAAGCAAAAACAAAAATACAATCCATATTGTGGTTGGAAAACATAATGCCCTATCGTTACTTAACTTACTAAACATTCTTTTCTTTGATTGTGATTTGTATGGGATTCTATCATGTACAAGGTGGGTTGGATAAAACACATTTGTCACTCTTTCCTTTTCGTCTATTAAATCTTATATGTACACGTTACATATGTTGAGAATCGTATTCATTCCTTTCCTTCTTTGGACTGGTTGGACCATACCACAAAACTCCTATAGTTTCCATTTCCATTACTCAAGTTTCCGTGTCCCGTTACCTTGCCGGCTTCCACAGTTCGAGAGCCTGCCCGAATGGTTGTGTTAGTCTTCTGTGTCGATGAGCTCTTCGCGCAATGTCTTCCGGAAAATTGGCATCGATATGCTTTTCTTCACGGACTTCAGGCAGCTAAGATCTCCACTCAAAAGTTGTACCACCTATAACCACAAGTGGAAATGCAGAATCATATGGATTCAATTAGATCAACGCAAGTTTATGGTAGAAGTGCTTATTGAATAACCCATGTGCTTCATGGAAAAGTACTTGGAAGTGCCTTTTCGAGAAGCGTTTGGATGTGTTCTCCAGAAAGTGTTTCTATGACCTAGAAGCACTTTTTCCCTTCTAGAAGCAAATCCAACTAGACCATAACTAAAAAAAAATGAAACAAACAAGCAAACCGAGCATACCTGACTCATACTTGGCCGGCGTATCGAGGACTTGTGTATGCATAAAGAAGCAGCCAACAGTACAAGATTCACCTGGCGACGGTTGTACTCATCAACTAGAGAAGGATCAACTAAGTCTTTAATTGCATTCTTCTTCAGCAAGGGCCGTGCCTGTTAAAGTACAGAAATAAACTGTGTGTTATGAATATTGTTCGACGTATTTGAGCAAAATTAAACAAACGAAGATATACAGCATATGCTTATGGAATTCAAGTGGGAAAGAAAAGTAGATAACTCACCCACATAACAAGGCTTTGCTGCGAGTAATCTAGAGCTCGTCGTCCAGTGACTAGTTCCAAGAGCACCACACCATACGCAAACACATCAGTTTTCTCATCTACTATGCCGTGCAGTAGGAACTCGGGCGCAAGATAGCTGCGAATTGTGAGAAAAATAAATAAGATCAAGACAGCTGAAATCTTTGCTGGATAACAGAAGATTGAAGCAATTATAAGATTACATACCCAAATGTGCCCTCACAATTTGATGTAGTGTGGTGAGTCCATTTCTCCGGTAGCCATTTTGCAAGACCAAAGTCACAAATCTGTGTGAAAGTCATCCAGATCAGTCGCCGTATTCATAAAACTTAAGAACTCGAAGCAGAAAGAGTACAACAGAACAAAAAAAATTCAAGCTACAAAACATAAAGTTCAAAAGAACATACCTTGGCCTCATAATCGTCGGTGAGCAAAATATTTGCAGCCTTAATATCTCTGTGGATGATTCTCCTTTGACAACCCTCATGAAGATATTGCAAACCCTTAGCTGCACCTATTGCAATTTTATACCGGATGCCCCAATCGAGCTTCTCTTCCTCGGAACCTATAAAAATAAATCAGTACACAGATATTACTTTTATTTACAAGACGTATATTATAAACTACTCTAATCTGCGACATCTGCGACGAAGGGGATTCAAAAACTGTGGTTTTACTTTCTGTTAAATTAAAATAGCAGCATGATGGGGATCAAAAACTGTGGACTAACCATAAAGCACAGAAGCCAAGCTTCCTTTTGTAGACAACTCAAGAACTAAATGCATCCCTCCTTCAACACCATACCCAATTAGCCTGGCAGTATTGGGATGTTTCACATGAGCCATGACACCGATCTCCGCTAAGAAGTCCCCGGTGATCTCCTCCTGTCCCCGGGTTAGCCGTTTGATTGCCACAAGTTCCCCATTTGACAGACAGCCCTTGAAAACTTCAGCATAACCCCCCTTTCCAATCAGATTTTCTGTATCAAAACACAGGCAAAACAATTATCACAACGCATTCATAAAGCGAAATGGCTGAATAATCTTTCCGAAATGGGAATGCTGACAAAGGAAAAAATTGTAACGAGTCTACTAACCGTGGCTAAAAGATTTGGTTGCGGCCTGGAGCTCATACAGGGAGAAGTTCTTCCACGGTGACTTGAAAGGGTACATCAATTCAGCATCGTCTGCCTGAAATTTCGGCCCGGTAATCTCCCTCATGCTGCTGCTCATTCTCTTTGAGAATTTCAGCAGCGGATGCACAGTCGTGGCTAAAGGTTTTTTGGACTTTGTTGTCAACAATTTAACAAGTCCACGCCACCTAGAACTCGTTTTCGAATTCTGCTGAGTTTCTGAGTTCGGCGTGGGCTCTTTCTCGGAGCTCGTTTCGGAATCCGAGCTCCGAAAATAGTCCTCAAGAACTCCCTTGGGAGAGTAACTCTCAGCCTTCTCCTTCATTTTGTTCAAAGATCAGAACTCGCCAAAAGTCCAAATCTTTCAATTCACCCAACTGTCTACGTGCTCCTCTGCATCAAAAGAAACACAAAAATTAGATGAAAATTCAGAAGAAATTAGAAGGGTTGATAAAAAATGTCATAAAGTTCAAAACTTTAGAACAAAAGTGTGGGAATCCATAAAGTCCAGAGAAAATAATTAAGACCCAATTAAGATAAACAAAAAACTGAAGAATCCCAAGAGGCGGAAGAATTCTCAGAGCTCTCTGTCTCAACATGCAATTACTCACTGAGGCAAATCCACAAACAAAAAGTGAGCAAAAACAGAACACACAAAACTACCAGATAAAAAATATGAGAAGCTTTGAGCATACCAACATGGCGGCTGAGCAGTGAAGGTTCTGTTATATTTCTGTTATACTCCCCGTAGAAAAATTGAATAATTAAACAGAGAGATGAAGAGAGAGGAGAGAGAGAGAATGTTCAGAGATTTGGAAGATGAGCAAAAAGAAGAAGGAAAACAGGTGGACTTGGATTCTGAGTTACTCTTACCGCTTCAACGGATGGCTCCCTTTTCAAGGTTTCCCGGGAATCTATTCACAAATAATTTTCTTTTTATTTTCTTTCTAATTTTTATAAAAAATTAATTATTGATAATTAAAAATTATAAGAATTATGTCAAAGACGTATCTTTTTAGATCATAATGTTAGGCTGTACGATATGACGGTTGCTAATTGAATTATTATTTTTAAATAATAAAAATAGATTATAACTATTAATCGTCACATTATTTGATTTACTTTTCTTCGAATCTAGCAGTTCGGTAGTATAGATTGTGGAATTGGGATAACTTCTTTTAAACTCTACGATATTCGTTAGCTCATTCCACTAATTCTCTTTACACAAACCAAGGATGATAATCTCTCTATAAAACAATCCAGGTTTGTCAGTCGTGGATACGAAACTACAAAATCTGGAAAAAATCTGAATTTAAAAAAATAGCCTCCATAGCATATTTCGACTTGTAAAATATATGTGGTAGGCAGGGGGAGCTCTATATCCTATGTCAGTGTCTATGTGGAGCATATAACACTAAATACGATTTGGTCCGAATATACGTGGGATTTTGTGGTCAATGACAGCTTCGATTTGGTCTCCATTAGGATATGCCATGTTGGATAGTCTAGCACGTGGAATTTGACGCTAGTTCTGTTTTTTTTCTTAATCTAATAGTTGTGAATGAGATGGTATTTGAACTTATAATCTCTTCTAAATCGAATAAAGAATTGGTCAAGCGTTCGTAGACAACTACTGTGTTCATTTGAGCAAAAGTTTAACCTAATTCTCTTCGCTCCATTGAATAATTTGTAAAACACAAAAGACCATGTAGCTTAAGGTGAAGCGACGTGCATAAAATGCTGGTAGACATCTTAAAATTGATTTTCTAAGTAATAAAAAGAAGAAAAAGAAACAAATGTACTTTGTATTTTCTCGTCATATTGTGGATGTAGACGATGCAATCTAATGAGAGAATCAAAATTGTGATATAAATGTGATTTTGTAAGTAACTTGCTTTATAGTTGACACTAGAATTTAGCAAGAAGATTGTGATTACCTTATGCCGCAGAAGTATGTCTTATATTCCCGATATTGAAAGAGTGCTCAAGTTCAAAGTCTTCAAGTATAATAAAATACACAAAGTTAGGTTAACAATGTGAAACCTACCGTATACAACTATTTATAAAGGGTTTGAATAGAAAGCATATAGCTTTATTACACTAGGAATCCAACTATTTATAAAGGGTTTGAATAGAAAGCATACAACTTTATTACACTTGGAATCCTTAAAGATTTAGTAGATTTAATATCCGAAACATATTAAAGTAGAAACTAATCCTAAAGATTTTAGGAATTTTTATTGCTAAAGGAATAATATTGGTCATGGGAATACCTATCGAGAATATGATTTATTTATTTTTGGGTAAGTTTCCGTAGCACCAACTTACTTTGCATTAAGTGGCGCATATCTAATTTATAAAAAGATTTTTCAGTGTGACTGGAATAAGGGGTGACACGTTATATGTCATTATACAATTAGAGAGACATTTAAAAAAAACTTCCCCCAATTATATAAAGACATGTGTCGCACCGCTTTCCAATCACATTGAAAAGTCTTTTCAATTCCTAATGCTAGTCAAGAAATTAGGGTTTAGGACTTTTGGTTGTTATTTAGTTGTGAGGGTTTAGATACGGATTACGGTCGATTTTAATTAATGAGTTATTTAGTTATTTATCTAATAGTGATGGAGACCTTTGTACTGTCCAAAGTCAATTCGGTTGAACTTAATAGGATTGGTAAGCTAAGCTTATCCCTTATGGTTGATGTTTGGTGCCTAATTAACAATAATTATATATGAGAATACTGGTCCATGATGAAGACTTATAAGGTGGTATGTGAATATCGCATTGCTTTGTGTGGAGCATACCATGAGTAAAGGGCTATATTGCTCAATGGTAGTAATCATAAAGGCTGTTATCGCACATGATCAGTTGATTTAGCGTAACTCGGTTTTCATTTAGTTAGAGATCTCTTGTTCATCTCACTAGAAAAACTTATATAGCACAGGTCACCGTGACAATAGTGTCTCGTGCTATGTAAATTGTTTTCCCTACTCACAAGCAATTTGTTCTCTCTCACCTCACGAGAAGTAGTGATGTGGTGCAATTTTTTTATTTATTTTTAACAAACGATATTATCTATACTAAAAGTGGAGGGGGTCGACTTAGTCTCGCAATTGGGCTAGCAATAATGTGGTTCAAAATTATCTTTGGTGAGAATCGAACCTAAATAGTAAAGAAAAAAACCACTAAACCGTAATCTAAGTGGCAAAACATATTTTTAAATACCCTAATTATTAATTGAAATATCAATTGTAATCTTTGAGTATTAATTGCTAGTGGTGTTCAAGATCGAAGCTACCTAAACCTACCGATCCAATTCAATTTTCAATTTAACACTTCTTATTAAAAAAAAACTTCCATTGGTTTTGAAGATTTGGCAGAGTAAATTGGATCTCTTAAATTTAGAATCGACATGATTAGATCGGATGACAAATTTGCTACGAGAATCTAAAAATATCTAATCCAATCTAATATAATTATCGTATTATGAACAAGTTAAGTTCTTTGAAGAAACGTGGACATGCGATTTAGTATACACTAAACCAAATGCGCATTGTCCAAATATTATTGGCACCCCTTTAGCGAATTTGTAATCATTTCCTATGCAATGATCACTCTAACTCTTTTTATTTTTATTTTTATTTTTTTTTAAACACATTACTCTATTTCACTTTGCATGAAATATTCAAAACCCTAACGCAAGGAACTTAGATTATGAGAATGATTAAGGACATTCTTCACTCGCAAATTAAGAAATCGTTCCAACTAATCATACCCATCATCAATTATAGTTATAGATGACAGATTCAGGATTCGGACATTTGGGGTTCCAATGTCAAAGGTCTAAGTTTTTTAATAAAAACAAAGCGTAAAGACTAGCACAAAAAAATTTTAAATTTATTCACTGAGGCATTTCGTTGAATACTTGGTGGATTTGTTATTGTCATTTGAAGGGTTCTCCAAAGACCTTCATATGTATATTTAGCCAAATTTCGAATGATCCTAGGACTACCTTGGTTCCAATGTACATCCGCCATTTTTAGGTTTTCTTGCGTCCCATACATATAGAGTATGATGCATAACTAATTAATATATAATACTACACAGTCGCTTGTTTCTTAAGCTTATCGAATCATACCACCAATCCACAGATGATATTAATAATTTTATAAAAATTAAGTCGAAATGGTTCAGAGTCAGCTTTAAAATGTGTATTATGGTAGGTGGGGAATTTCAATCCCAGCTTATTTAAATCAGTTTCGGATATCCTAACTGATAAACTAATTTTCTTATTCTCTCATTAAAAAATAAATAATAGATAAAAAAACTTGTTTAGAAAAAGTCTCAGTTTTGATTAACATGGATAGTAAAGACGATATACATTTGTGATAAGTTCGATATCTGTAGTGAAAAGTTATTCTCCTGATTGTGGTTTAGCTCCGTTGTGACACTGTGAGTATATCATAAAGTCTTTGTATTTATCATGTAATTTAGTAAAATAAAAAGTAAAAATATTGACGAAGTTCTGGTAATGCTAGTTGAAGTTTAAAATTAAATAAAAATAAAATAGCTAATTGGGGTATGAAGGATCAACAAAGGATGCATGGCTTAAGAACATATTAGCAATATATGTGTTTTAAAATAATCTCGGCTATTCAAGAATATTCTCAGGTGTTTGTCAATGGAATTTCTGCATGCGTAATAAATAAAAGAATACAATTTTAGACCAATCAATTTAAGCTCCTCTACAAAAAGAAAAACAAAACTACTGCATGCTTATATTTTGTTAGGTCAAATCTTTTTCGTGATTATTGTGGTCAGATACTACTTTTAAATCGACCTTTGTTGTGAAAACACTGTTAATATTAACTCAACTATTCATCTAAAATAAAACAAAATTCAATGTTTGCATAATAATTGATTATTCTAAACTAGATACAGTGATATACTTTGTGATTTTTCAAATCTTAGTTTTGGACTCTTAGCCCTCTTGAGGTGGGAATTGGGATATGCCCGAGGACGGCTAGTTAGATAATATGAACCTTCTAATTTATTTATTTATTTTTCATAATTGTTCTAAAAATAAAAAAAAATTCATGTCCATACGCTGCTTTTATGATTGGTTGAGGTATTCAATGAAAACTAAAATGACACTTTTGCCCCTACATATGACATAATACTGAGGGAAATCCAATTTGGACCATTATTGATATCGACCATCATTGATAACGAACTTCACCACAAGATTATGATTAATAGCTCTTTCACCACAAAAGCCAATTTAAAAATAAAGTATCACCACAGGGATTACGAAAAAAAAATTGACCTATTTTGTTATTTGTTTATTGGATAATAAGAAATTGCATGACACAGGATTCGTGTGCAAGTTAGCACAAATTAGCACAAATATTCTTTTTTTTTCTTCGAATTTTATTACTATCACACGCAATACCTTGTTGGGACGATCTGAAATAATTGTGTCCATGTGATGTGGGATATGTTGAGGCAATCACAAGAAAAGGAATTTCTATTCCCTTTTTGTAATGACATAAAACAATTTTTTGATCAATCATTAACTTATTTAATATTATAAGATAAGGCTTGTACAAAGAAAAATTTATATGCGTGTTGGAAACGTGATCATGTGTTATCATCAAAATGTTATAATATGAGTAGACGATAAGGTTGATAAGTTACATTTTTATTGTTTCTAAACTTGACTTCCACTCCTTGTGCTTGCCAAACGAAAAGAAATAATGTTTCACTTTCTATACCATCATCATGGCTTTGTCTTGTTCGTTATATTAATAAAAAAATTATACACTTATGTTATATTTGAGTGAAATAATAAAATCACGTGACAATATTTTAAATACAAAATTTTGTTTGCACCGCACATAATGCCAAAAAGATTGTTGAGCCAATTGGAGGTAGTTTGGTGTTCAAGTTGGTTCCTCCTTGTATCTTACAACAACTTGAGTAGTGAGAGGTGGTTTTTTTTTTTGAGAGATTGAAAGCTTCAATTCTTAAGATAGAGTGCACACAAACAAGTTTAGGTTTTGCCACCTTGAGGTGTACGTTTCCTCTATTTGGAGGCATGAGCCATTTGCATTGCTTTTGTTGATTCACAAGCAATTGGTGACCGAATCGGTTTGTAGCTCATGTAGTTAAAAACGATCTGATTTTACTTTGAGAATCCTTGAGTTTGTAGTTAAAATGATTAATTTCACTTCTGCTCAATGTATATTGAGGAGGGGAGAGGGGGCGTTATTAGGTCCAATCATACATATGCAGGAGATTCTATATGCAATCCAACTACAATCAAAATCTAATCCGATCCAATTGTCAGCCGAACCCATTTGTAACTCAAAGTGGTTAAAAACAATCACATTTTTAATAAGAAAAACTAACGAAAAGTAAAAAAAAAACTTTAGTTTTAATGAAAAATGACAAATAAAGGTGTAGTGAATAATATCAGGGAAATGAAAAATTATAGTTTTTCGTTAAAAATGAACAATACCGAAATTATTTCGTTAAAACTCCATTTTTAATATCTATTGAGATTGTGTATTAGATCCTATCAAACCTATTTTTTGGACAATTTATCCTATAACCTATTAGAAAAGAGAGATTTTCGTGCAATCAATAGAGCCCAAAAGCCTGCTGAAACATCTTGTCAAACTTTCACATATTAAATCCATTGGGCCTAGCGGCCTAGGTTAGTTACGTTGGAAGCATGCCCATTTTCACAACTCGGATTTTAATTGCTTTGCATGCGTAGGTTGTACACGGTTTCTCTTTTCGATTCGAGAAAGATTAACTGGATGATATCTTAAATTAATCATACATTATCATATTAATGTTATTTTTTTGTGATTAACTAAGAATATCACCGCTTTGCATACTTGTGCTTGTACATGGTCTTCTCTTCTCAACTTGAGAACGACTAATCAAAAGGAAAACTAATGAAAAGAGCTTGAAAACTTTAAGTTTTAATGATAAGAACAAAATAAAGGGTAAAGTGAATAGTATCAGGTTTGACTTTTTAGTGTAAAAATGTGGTTTTTCATTAAAGTGAACAGTACCGTGGGCTTTTCGTTAAAACTCCCACTAATCAAATGATTCATAAACTAATCATACATTATCATATTACTGTCATTCTTCATGATTAACCATGGATATCACTAGTGTTATATACCGGATAAAGAAACATTTCTCATTGGTAACCGATCATTCTATTTGTCTCACTCATCAAGTGCACATCAAGACACTGAGCCATGATAATATTCTGATTAGATAATTTTTCCCCCTCAGCTGAGTCACTGTGATATCATGTAGTTGTGTAGTTGTAGAAAATTCGAAGCAGACAACGTATCCTAATGGCTAACCGTGATTAGAAAATTAAACGAAAACACAGGGGGGCTGGCGTTTGGGACTTAGGAGTTGAATTATAATCAACGGCATATGATTAAGAATTAAAATGCATTATGAGTTGCCAAACTGTGTTGGAAACTGGACATGTGTATTATTAATATTGGGGGTGACGATCTCCAGGAATTCTTGTCTCATTCTATTTCCTCGTAAATATAGTTTTTTTTTCATTGATTTGTGAATCTCAAGCCAATGGCTATCCGTAAAGGCGGAGAAGTAGTGATATGTGACATCACTTCTTTTTTTTTTTAAATAATTTTTAGACAAGTTTTTATAGGGGTTACTTCGTAATGGATTTAACGATCTAAATGTCTATCTTTTAGGTATTTTCTCAAAAATCATTAATATCTACTAAAAATCATCCAAATCTAAAACTACATAACCGTTGGATTAAGAGTTTAGGGTTGCTTTGTATAACCGTATTCGTCCATTTTATCACTATAAATAAATGTCTTAATGATTTTGAATTTATCTAATTTTTTGCAAGGATGATCTATGTATAATGTTCTAAAAGATAGACAGTTCAGATAGTTAAAGTACATTACGGAGTAGACCTTACAGTAACGTGTATAAAAAGTAGTGCTACAAATTCAACCCGTTAATATTCATATAGCAATATAAAAATATAGAATAAAATAGTTAAGTCTGGTAAGTGGTAGCTATAAGCTCAACTTGGAAACGACTTCACAATCAAAAGTAAGAAAATGTTCGAAATAACTTATTGGTTAACTATATATCTTTGAATTTAAATATTTTATTGTACAAAAGTGTTACGTTTTAAACGGGACAATAATATTTTATTTTGGTAGATTTTGGTGCATGCATATTAACATGTGGAACTTTATTACAATGTGTTAAATTCAAATGAAAAGGTTGAAAAAGGACATCTTCTATGCAAAAAATCATTGATATGTTAAAAGGTGGGTTCATTTTGACGAAAAATAGAGAGTTTGTGCTACTTTTAATTGTATTGCCGTGCGTTTTAGTATTCTAACAAATACGCTTTAAGTTCCGGCGAAATGTTGCAATGTCATTCTTGTTGTAGGAAAGTGGGCAAGACTTGGACAGGGCTTGGCCTTGGAAAAGAGAGACACACGTTTTATTTATTTTTTTATAGCATTTCATTCATTCAAATCAAGGGATCATTACAACAAAACATCTTTCAAAAGGGGGTCTAGAATCAGATTCGGGGGATCCCATTCTAGGTACAATTGGAATTTGAAAGAAGAGTATAGCGCGCTAGCGGGTGGGCACAACCATTTGCTTGACGACGAACACAGGTAGAAATAGCTCCAGTGACTGAGGCAAGGAGTGCCTTTGAATCCTCAATAATGTGCCCAATGATAGACAAATTAATGGAGGGATCATTAAGCGTTGCCAAAATCTGGAGAGAATCGCTTTCTAACATGAAATTTTGAAAACCCATTTTGAGTCACCAGCAAAGCACCCTTTCTAGCAACCAAAGTCTCACTAACTAGAGGAGAGCCAATATGATCAAACGTTTTTGTCAATCTCGCCACAAAAACACCCTGATCATCCCGAATCACCACGCCAATACCTCCCCATTTGGATTGCTCATTGCACGTACCATCAGTGTTGACTTTAAGCATGGAAGTGGGAGGCCAAGATCAATGAGAAGTAATAGTAGGAGAAGGAGGGGAAGGGTGACAAGGCAAAGAGCGGTTATACTCTTGCCACCAACAGAGACGCGAGATAGGACAATATCAGGATTTTCAACCTTATCATTCCAAAGCTTCTCATTCCTTGCTCCTTAGATAGCCCACATCACCATAAGGCAAACATCGAAATTAGGGGCTGAAAAGTGCTCAGCCTAAATAACCATACGACTCAGCAAATCCGAATGGTAAGACTCATAGGGATGACCAACCACATGCATTTGGCAAAAGCACATCACATGCGAGGTAGATTCTTCAGGGGCGCCACATAGAGAGCAAAGAAGATCAGAATTAACCCTTTTTTTTCTCAGGTTCATCTTGGTGGGGATAATATCTCTAGAAAATTTCCAAGTACAAATTTTAACCTTGGCAGACACCCTGGCTGCTTAGAGTTTCTTCCAGAACAAACCCAAGGAATTCGCATTAGAGGACGTCGATGGAGCCTCCCTTCGCTGTTTGCAGAGAATCTCATGCAACATGGTATGCACTCTTAACCGTAAATGAACCTTTTTTGTCATAATGCCAGATCAACCAATCATCTGGGCAACGAATGCTCAGTGGAAGAGACAAAATAACATCAGATTCAGCACCAGTGAAAATACTCTTAACAAGTGGTATCTTCCAGCACCGGTATGATTCGATGAGATCCATGACATAAGACACCCCCACATGATGAAGGTTTTGTGGAGAAAATTTTAAGACTCGAAGGCAGAGGGAGTCATTGGTCATTCCAAATGTAAATCGAATCTCCCTTACCGATTTGCCATCTCGAGCCCGAATTGATGACAGTCCTCATAATGCAAATACTTTTCCAGCCGTAAGAAGCGTCCAACTTGATCATAGCCTTAATGAATGAGCAATGAGGAAAATATTTAGCTTTCAACACGCGCGAAACCAAAGAAGAAGGCTCAGATTGAAGCTTTCAACCTTGTTTGGCTAGGAGGCCAAGGTTAAAAGCGTATAGGTTCTTGAATCCCAAACCACCATCACTCCTTGGAAGACATAGTTTATCCCAGGCCAACCAATGAATTTTTCATGCATCACCGGCACCACCCTACCAAAACTTTGCCACTAGCTGATTTAAATCATCACAAAAGGATTTGGGGGAGAAGGTAGCAACTCATTGAGTAGAAGGGGATGAATTAAGCCACTACCTTGACAAAAATCTTTCTACCAACATCACTGGGAAGATTTCATTTCCAACCATGCAACCATTTCCAAAGGCATTCCTTGATATTGTTGAAGCAATTACTCTTGTTGTGGCCCACAAGCATAGGAAGCCCTAAGTATTTATCATGTTTCTCATTCTAAGAGACACCCAAATCACGGGCCAAGTCTAGCTAAAAGTTTCAGTTCAGGTTCTTGCTGAAACAGACAGAACTTTTCAATAGGTTGACCATTGACCCTGATGCTCGTTCATATGCCCTAAGAGTGGTCTGGATTTCCTCACATGCTGCCTTAGACACAACAGAGTAAAGCATGCTATCATCGGCAAAAAACAGATGTGAAATGATGTGGGCATCACGACAAACTTTAATACCAAAAATCTGATTATCCCTTTCCTTTTTTGCAATTAGAGCGGAAAGACCCTTCGTGCATAAGAGAAAGAGATATGGTGACAACGGGTTTCCCTGCCTAAGACCCCTGAATGGATGGAGGTACCCTTTAGGCTCCCCATTGATAAGAAAAGCAAAGGAAACCGAACTCACATAAGCCATGATGAGATTCGTCCACTTTGTTGAAAAGCCCAGCTTCAGTAGGACCTTTTCCAAATAGGACCACTTAGTCCTATCGTAGGCCTTACTCATATTGAGCTTAAGGCCATAAAGCCCTTCTTACCTTGGTGTCGTCGCCTTAGATAGTGGGCAACCTCAATGGCAAGGACAGAATTGTCAGAAATCTATCTATCGGGTACAAAAGCACTTTGGTTCAGGGAGATTAACTCCGGCATGAAGGCCTTCTATGGTTTGTCATGACCTTGGAAGCAATTTTGCAAAGCACATTACATAGGCTTATAGGGCGAAAATGACGCATTTCAGTAGGGTGACTTTGCTTTGGAATAAGGGCAACATGAGTGTAGTTGATTTTCTTAAGCATCTTCCCAAAAAAGAGGAAAGATTTGATAGCCAGAGAAACGTCTTTCCCAACAATGTCCTAATATTTCTGAAAGAACAGTAACGAAAAGCCAGCCGAGCCCAGGGATTTTGAAGGATGCATATCGAAGAGAGCAACCTTGATCTTCGCTTCTGAAAAATCCTCATTCAGAGAGGTATATAAAGGTATATTTGTTAATGCCCCAACTTGTATAGAGATGTTAATTCTCCCATAAACTTTTATAACCAATTATTCCCCTGACATCAAAATTAAATTTTTTTTTTATCTAATTTTTCATTCGTTTTGATCACGTGAACAATTAAAAGAATGAAAATTGGTGCTAACTATATGTTTAGAAAAAGAATGAAATTTTTTGAAATCTAACGCTAGGGAGGAAATTGGCTATTTATACAATTTTAGGTAGGCAATTGACTAAAGTTAAAGTTTAGGAGGAGCTTAGCAAATTATAAAAGTTTAGGTAAGGTATTCGGTTAAAATTAAAATTCAATGAAAAAATTAGCAGCTTTATACAAATTCGGGACAAAACCGACAAATACCTCTTGCAAAAATGACACGACACGAGGCGGTTGCTGTCGGTGTGCGGAAGTAACCAACCACCTTCTCACAGCTTGCCGCCATTTTCTTCAACTGTCAAACTAGTTGGCTGGACTAAACTATCCAACGACAGTAAGCACTTCTTTACTGCCACAGTATGCACTTTTCCTCCGCCGCACCATGCCCATCCAAACAGCTCCTTATGAAACACTAATGTCCTCCTTCCTCTTCCTCTTCCTCCTCCTCCTCCTCTCCTCCTCCCCTACCCCATCTCTCTCCCAGCTAAACTCCACCGCTCCATGCCCCCTCAACTTCACCATCCTCCGCCAGTTCAACTCGGGCTCCCATAACCGCCGCCGCTATGACCTCAACACCGGGTGCCAGTACTTCGTCCAGGGCCTCCGCCTCGTCGACTCAGAGTACCTCCGCCGCACCGGCAACTTCCTCCCCCCACCCAACGCCTCCGAGTCCTGCTGGGCGGACTACCAAGCCCTAGCCTCCGAGCTCGTCCCCAATTTCGACATTCGCGCCAACTGCGGCTTCCAGACCAGCTGGATCTCCGAAGGATGCACGAACGTCTCCACCAGGTCCCAATTCGAATCCCAAGTCGGAAACACCTCGCTCAGCGACGTCGCCTCCGCCTGCAACCAGTCTCTCGGAAATGGATCGCCCTGCGCCCTCTGCACCACCAGAATGACCTTGCAGAGCTCGTTCTTGACCGGCGAGTCCGTCGGAAACATCTCCACCTGCACGGCGTACCCGTCCATTTACGTGGCGGCTTTCATCGCACCGACCGATATGGGCACCGCCGAGTGCTTGTTCGCGCTCAGGACCCTGGCGGAGGGATCCGGTAAGAAGAAAAAGAAGGTAATTTTGATTGTATTGGTTGCTTGCGGTGTCGGATTGCTGATTGTGATCGCCGGCATTTGGTTTTTGTGGCATAAATATAAAGACTTCAGGGCTAAGAAGAGGAAAAAAGATATTAGTGATAAAATCGAGCAGGGATTAGGTTCTGCTTTAGAGTCGATTAGTGGAAGTACTAATGTAATTAAGTTTAAATACGAAGAGATTAGTGCTGCAACTAAGAATTTCTCCAGGGACAATGTAATTGGGAGAGGAGGATATGGAAATGTGTACAAGGGAATTCTGGATGATGGTTCTGAAGTTGCATTGAAGAGGTTCAAGAACTGCTCGGCTGCTGGCGACACAATTTTCGCGCACGAGGTTGAGGTGATTGCGAGTGTTAGGCACGTCAATCTCGTTGCATTGAGAGGTTATTGTATTGCCAATACTCCTTTGATGGGTCACCAGAGGATCATTGTGTGTGATTTGATGAAGAATGGAAGTCTCCACGACCATTTGTTCGGGTCGTTTGAGATCAAGCTTAGTTGGCCAATTCGTCAGAGGATTGCGCTGGGGATGGCGAGGGGATTGGCTTATTTGCATTACGGGGCTCAACCAACTATTATCCATAGGGACATCAAAGCTAATAACATACTCTTGGATGAGACATTCGAGGCCAAGGTAGCAGATTTTGGGCTCGCGAAGTTTACACCTGAGGGAATGACGCATTTGAGCACGAGGGTGGCTGGAACAATGGGTTATGTTGCTCCAGAGTATGCGTTGTATGGACAGTTGACAGATAAAAGTGATGTGTATAGTTTTGGTGTTGTGCTTCTTGAGCTTTTGAGTGGAAAGAAGGCGCTCCACGTGAGTAATGATAGTCAGCCTTCACTTGTAACTGATTGGGCGTGGGAGTTGGTGAGGAAAGGAAGACCGCTAGATGTTATTGAAAATGATATGCCGGAGAAGGGTGCACCCGAAGTTCTAGAGAAGTATGTATTGATTGCCGTTCTTTGTTCTCATCCGCAGTTGCATGCTAGGCCAACGATGGATCAGGCTGTGAAAATGTTGGAAACAGGTATATCGGTTCCATCAATTCCAGAAAGACCAATTCCCATTGTGTCAGATATTGACGATATTGAAAGATACAGCAGCAGTGGTTCAATCCAGCTCTCTACTACATGTGGTTTTCAGACTTATAAATTCGAAACTAACCTACCTTCTAGCCCTAATGGAGACGGGGAAAGCTCCCATAGCAGATAGAAGGGTTGTGACTTGTGAGTTAATTAACTCAAAGATGAAAGGAGTAGCGACTCTTTGTCTTTGACAGATTCCACTAACAGGTATGTTCACCCTGATTTGTTTGTTGGCGCAGCTTGTGTGGTTTCTGTGATGAAATTTCTCACTGTAAATGTGATGTATGATTAAAAGCCGATTCTCACTGTTAAATTTCTCACTGTGAATATAATCTCCCTTTCCACTATCGACCAAATTTCCTGTTTAGAGATTCTTTTCAAGTTTGAAGTAGTGAACTAATTGGACTGAAGACTGCAACTTAGGTCTGGTTTGGTGCTGAGGTGATTTTGAAAAAAAAATGGTATCTCTTTTTTGTGTTTGGAAAACATTCAGATTCAGTTTTTTTTTCACAATTTTGGGTGAAAAAAAGCCAAAAACAAGAAGCTGCAAAACCCAGCTTTGAAAAACCGGCTTTTTTTTCACATCTGTTTTACATAAAAGTTTACCAAACACTATAATACTGCTTTTTTTTTCAAAAGCATTTTTACAAAAAAGTTTACCAAACACTCTACAACTTTATTTCACAGCCGCTTATTCTTACAACACAGCAGAATCAACATTTTTTCAAAGAATAGCAATATCAAACTAGCCCTTACTCTCGTTACACGCCTCTACTTATTTGTACCCTTTGAATTGAATCAATCAAAGAAAAATCGATGGACATAAATAAACATGTGCAGAGAATGGATATCATTTCTCTATCTTAATTACAGGGAATCTGGGGTTTTTTTTTGGCCATCGTGATCATACATCTTTAAATATGAATAGATCTACAGATCTGTCAGTCATTTGATTTTGTGTTCCTATCTTGATTTCTGGGTTACAGACAAATGGAGTCTTGTTGCAACGTGGGTGCCTGATCCCTACATCCCAACTACCACACTTAGAGTAGCTGCAATACCCGACGTTTCAACTCCTCGACCACTGAATTATTAGTTTATAACACGTAAATTAATAATACCGTCACCACCATCACCGCACGAGGATTAATCTAACCAGAAATAGGAAAGTTACAAAACAGTTGCTTTCCTATTTAATTCAGGGTGCAAGGCTGTAAGCCTGAAAAGATCCTTACGTTTTTGTCTATTTCTGTCTAAGGTGCAATTGTGAATCCGATAAAATTAACTTGATTAAGATCTAGTAGTTGATAATTTTTTTAAAAAGTAATTAGTTTAATTTCATTAATTTATTATTTTCATCTTTATTTTTGTTCATAGAGAGCCCAAAAAGGAAGCTCAAGGAAAGGTGAATTTTTTCTGCAAAGAGTGGTTGTTTAGTGATTGAGAGAGCTTGTTTGAAAGTGCTTTTAAAATAACTGAAAACGTTTTTAGAGAAAATGTTTTGGGTTTCAAAAGCACTTAAATGTTTTCTGCAAGAAACACCAGTCATGTGATTCTTTTAGGAAGCAATTTAATTGTTTTTTTTTTTAGAATTTACTTGCATGTTTAATAAGATTGGTTCCAAAAATATTTTAATCAAAATCGTTTTCAGCTATTTTGAAACATTTCTAAACGAGCTATGAAATTTTGTGCTAAAAGAGTGATATTATCGTCCGTATACTTTGTTACCAAAAAGATAAAATTTAAAATTCCCTAGTAAATAATTCATGGGAAAAAGAAAAAAAATATACAAATCCACTGGGATTTATTGGATTTTTTTTTTCTTCCGGAAATGGCCATTAATCGGACCACCAAATTAATTAATTTCGAAGAAAAAAAGAAAGAAAATTAACAGATTGTATGAACCTATACAAGCAGCCAGACCAGACTTACTTCTTATGTTCTCTCTCTGATGTTTATCTCATCATCCATCTCATATTCTTCGTGTTTATGTCAAGTCCGAAACATGTTTTCATATTCATTTTCTTCTACTCGAGCGATATTTTAATCTAATCTAAACGACAAAAAAGAGATTTAAACTTGAATGCAGCCAGAGAAGTGAACACACTCCTCTATCGAAGCTGGCTAGACCAAAGCCTGCGTGTTCTCGTAGACACGACAAAGATTTGTTTCGATACGGCATGTTTATTATATTCCTTTATTTAACTGATGCAGCAGCGATTTTGGCTGTCTGCATTGTCTGATATGCAATTGGTAGCAAAGCTTTGAGCAAGCCAATTTGTAACTGCTTGGAACACCAGCAGAGCACTGTCAGTATGAAGCAGTGCCTAACTTTTAGAACTTTGAAATATATAATTATATATTATATATATATATATATATATATTATGTAGATAATATGTATACTTGTAGAAAAAGTTAACATCCCTTCTGGCATATTGCAATCTCTATGTCTCTACCTACAAGAAGAAAGAGAATTTTCATGGTTTCCATAATTTCATAGTTTCTGCTCACTCTTCCCATCTCTTTGAATCTTGTTTTCTTTGCCATTTATACAAGTTCATCGAGGCGGTTCGAGTTGGAGTTTTGTCAGGGGCCTTGTTCTTAAACTCCCCTTATATAATCATCCAGGCAGGCATGGGCATTAAGGAGGATGTGGAGAGTGATGTGCAGGAGGGAGTAAGAGTGCCACTCATGGCGGAAGGAGACGAATCAGCTGGTGGAAGCGGCGGAGGGAATCTATGGATGGTTTATCTCAGCACATTTGTTGCAGTTTGTGGCTCTTATGAGTTCGGATGCTGTGTAAGTGATTGTTTTGCATTTTTGTTTAGCTTTTTGTTAAAATTTTATAGAGACGGACTAATGGTTCACTTGGAAAATTGTGATGTTTAGATAGTTTATTTGACGCTCTTGTATCGCTTTCAGGTCGGTTATTCTTCGCCTACTCAGTCTGCAATCCGGGAAGATCTCAGTTTATCATTATCAGAGGTATGGAAGTGATTTGAACATCTATAACTGGTCCAAGCTGTTTTGTTGGATGTGTAAACTTATGAGTAGAAATCTGTATCTGTTCCCTACATCGGTGACGCCATGGTGGCAGTTTGATATCCCAAGCCAATGAACTTCCATGTGCTATATCTTTTGGCAATTGCTTTACTGCCTTGGGATACAACCACCATGGCGTCCCAGGGGCTAGTTTCTCTCATGACTGAGGGTTTTACGTTGTATGCCGAGCCATTGCTTTTGATCTGAGGCAGTACTGGCCAAGCAAACCTACATGGCGAGCGTGAAAAGTTTCAAATTCAAGAAACAAAGCTTAAAAACTAATTCCTGATATGATTTAGAATTTTAGAGAGTTGACAGTACAACGGGAGAATGTTTTCGAAGCCATTTGAGTATATGCTTTCGCAAATTTTCTTTCAATTAACTTGCTGGTTTTTCCTTTGTATGCAGTATTCAGTGTTTGGCTCCATTTTGACATTTGGTGCAATGATAGGAGCTATCACTATTGGGCCAATCACCGATTTTCTTGGCCGAAAAGGGGTATGATTCAGAATTCGTGTCCAGAACTTTTAGCACTATACTTATTCTGTTTTGATTGGTATTCGCTATCTAACGATATCTTCACTGTGAAATTGTACGCAGGCCTTGAGAGTGTCTTGTGCTTTCTGTGTTGCAGGTTGGCTTGCTATTTACTTCTCCAAGGTTTGTATAATTTCACACTTGAATTTCTCCGTGCTTTTAGATACTAAGCAAATGTTCTCCTCTGACATTTGAGCTTATTCGTGTTCACCATCTTTTCTCTGTTGAAGGGCGCTTGGTCGTTGGACATTGGGAGACTGCTAACAGGGTATGGAATGGGAGCCTTTTCTTACGTGGTGAGTTATTACCCTCCTCTATAACTTGAGTATTATGTTCCTGACAAGTTATTAACCAAGTCTGATGTGCTATTGGATGAATGATAATTAAGGTACCTATTTTCATAGCTGAAATTGCACCCAAAAACCTTCGAGGAAGATTGACTGCTGCAAATCAGGTAAATACGTAGCAAGAAACGCGATTCTTGAAGCTAGTTAACAATATTTTGTTTGTTTGTTTGTTTGGATCCTATGATTCCTATCTAACCTTTTCATTTGCTTATCGTATAGTTAATGATCGTAACTGGAGTGTCTGTTTCCTTCATAATCGGGGTAGTAGTAAGTTGGCGGACATTAGCATTAATTGGTAAGTTTTTTTTTTGACAAACTGTGCTGAATTTGAAAACCCTGTGTTTTCAAATACAGTGGCAGAGAGGGCTCATTTGTGTGGTGATTGCAGGACTTATTCCCTGCGCCGTGACACTTTTTGGTCTCTTTTTCATTCCCGAGTCTCCAAGATGGTTGGTAAGAATTTCTCTTCTGTTTCCGTATTTACCTAAGTTAGCAGCATTAAACACAATGAAGACATCAATTACAGCTTCATCATCAATGCAGGCAAAGACAGGACGCCAGGAAGATTTTGAAGCTGCGCTGCAGAAACTGCGTGGAAAAGATGCTGACATATCTCATGAAGCAGCAGAAATCCAGGATTATATTGTGACTCTTGACTCCCTCCCTAAAGCCAAATTGCTGGATTTGTTTCAAAGGAGATACTGGCGCTCACTCATTGTAATAAATTCTCTCCACGCCGCTTGTACTGACAGTTTTCTTTTCTCTCTTCTAGTTAAACTTTTCTTTGCTAATAACTTTTGTTTGTTCAGATCGGAATTGGGCTGATGGTCTGTCAACAACTGGGTGGAATCAACGGAGTCTGTTTCTATGTCAGCGATATTTTTGAACAAGCAGGTAAAGACCCCGCTTTAATTTATGTTTTCGGTATTTAAAGCAGATAATCTTGTTCTACAATTGAAATGTAAACGTTCCATGTCTCAGGATTTTCCTCCAGCATTGGAACTATAATCTATGCTATACTTCAGGTTCGACAGTCCTACCATGACAGCTCTTGGAATCTTTTAATTTCTCAACTGAAAGCATCCTGACACGGTTCTGCTTTACAGGTTATAGTTACCGGCATTGCTGCAGGCGTGATGGATAAAGCCGGACGAAAGCCTCTAATTTTGGTAAACTAGAGTAGAGTGCACAGCTTTAGCTCTAAGAATGTTCCGAGACAATTTCCAATTCATATCAGAAGGTTTACATTTTTCCTATTTATTCTAGGTCTCTGCATCCGGTTTGGTGCTTGGCTCTCTCATGGCAGCGGTTTCATTCTTTCTGAAGGTAATCCTCAAACGTAAACATCTTTCAGTATAAGGTTATCCAACAATAGTCTGACAAGAGATCGCTCTTTGTGAACCAGGTTCATGAATTAGCACTCGACGCAGTTCCCATACTTGCTGTAACCGGCATACTGGTAATTCATTAGCTTTGTGGCAACATATTTTCTTCGCGCATCTCTCTGTTGAAATCAAGTTTTTGTTTCTTCTCCTTGAAATCTTTAACCATTCGTTTATGGATTCAGGTCTACATAGGAGCCTTTTCGATAGGAATGGGAGCAGTTCCTTGGGTTGTGATGTCTGAGGTATAGAAAATGCGTACTATTTACTCATTTATCCGTCCATGGTTGCGTTGATCATGTCACCTATCTAAACAAACTTTCCGCCTGCTGCAGATATTCCCGATAAATATTAAAGGGCAGGCAGGAAGCTTAGCAACGCTAGTGAACTGGTTCGGCGCATGGTTGTGTTCCTACACGTTCAACTATCTTATGAGTTGGAGCTCCTACGGTAACAACATTTTCCTTTCTTGTTACAGAAGCTAACTGTTCTGAAAGCCAAGTCCATGCTTAATGGGTTGCAATTTGATAAGAGCTGATAATTTACGTGCGCGCGATTTTCAGGTACATTCATTCTGTACGCTGGAATCAACACTCTTGCTATTTTGTTCGTGGTGTCGTTGGTGCCCGAAACAAAGGGGAAAACACTGGAACAGATCCAAGGAGCCATGAACAAATAGAACCGAAGGAAGAAATGAAGAGCATTCTTTTTAGAAGTAAAATCCTCGTTGAAAAATTTGACAGCTCAATTCAGAAAGATGGAAAATCTTTGAAGATGCTACAATTTAAAACCACAAAGTTGTTGTACTGCTATTTTTACGATGATTAATTGAGTTGATTTATGCCATGAATAAATAGAAAAAATAATAATTATGAACCTATCGAGAGCATATCTTATCGAAGGATGGAAGTCTAGCATCAGAGCTTAAAATATCCTTAGCCTCTCCACTCATTATCTATTATTCGTTTTCGGGAAATAATCGCATTCTAACACAGTATCAGAGCAACAACCTATACATTCATGTGTCGTGCCCAACAGCCCTACGCACTCCCATATCTCGCTGAAAAATTGTCCACATGTGACATGCAAGAAGACGACAATGCCTTGTTAAGAAGAAAATTTTCAGTGTATCAGGAACACGCCCTGATACAGAAATGTCATAATATAAATGGTTGGAAAAGATTTTTGTTCAAGAATCCAATATGACAGTGGGTGCCCGGTGCACCGGGCATCTTTCCTTGTCAAGTTTATAACTACTTGACCTCAAGATTTGCTCACTTTTAGACACTTCAAATCAACAAAGGCACTGTCAGTAAGAAGCAATCTAAACAGACCAAACTTTTACGAGTTCAGAAAAATAAATTTACCAGATGTTTTTTGGATAAAGATTTTCTTTTCTGGTTTTCATTATTTGATATTTCTTGCTTAAAAAACCCATCGCTTTGAATCGTTTTCTCTTTGCCATTTTATACAAGTTCATCGCGACGTTTCGAGTTTATATAATCCAGGCAGGCAGACATGGCCATCAAAGAGGATGTAAGGAGGGATGTGCTGGAGGAGGGAGTAAGAGGAGCCACTCATGAGGGTGGTGGTGAATAAAATGGACGGTGGAGATGGAAGCAGCAGAGGGGATCAATGGATGGTTTATCTCAGCACATTTGTGTAAGAATATTTCAATATTCTAGTGTGGTCCAAAAGACATGATCCATGTGTGATATATTTGGTTTAATGAATTTGTTATGGAAGCAATCCTATTGTTCAAATTATGAGAGTTGGTTTCCTGCTTTATTACCGTGATGGGTGGTAATTGATAATGGGCTTCATTAGGAAATGGGTCATTTCTCTGCCTATAATAGTGCACATACCCATCTAATGTGTACATTAATGAAAAACACGTATTAAGGTTTTCAACGTGCTAGAGGGAGAAAACCTAATTTCCTACACATAGATGGCTCGTCTATGGATTGATCAAGATGGAGATTGTAGATGACATTTGACAGCTAATATTCAAGGTATGTAATTTACGTATTCCGCATTAATCGTTTGTGAAATTCATTTCAAGATCTTGGCGGGTCTTATAGCTTTACTCAATTTTAAACAATTGTTGCAGTTTGTGGCTCTTTAGAATCTGGATCCTGTGTAAGTGCTTGATTAGTAGGGAAACCGGCTGAAATTATCATTTTTATGAGTCCGATTGCTAAACCGATTAAAATTAAATATTGACGACATGTAGATAGAAATAATGAAAAGAGTGTTGAATTGTGGCCAAGTGACAAACTCAGCATTACCTTTCGGCTAATAAACAAACCAAAAGAAGAAAAAGGTGAAAGACAAAATGATGAGGGAACATCATGATGAGGAGGCATCATGATTATGTTTCCTTGTTTTGTGGCTTTTTCAAAGCCATAATTATGGGGTTTTTTTTCGGATAGAAGAAATAAGGAAGGGAGAGCTCATTTTCAGTAAGAGAGCTCATTTTCTGCCGAGAGCAAGGAGAGTTGTAGAGAGCCCAAAAGAAAGAAGAAGTTGCTGCTTCATTTGGTTAGTAATCATCCACCAAAGTAGTTGTTGTTGTAATAGCTTTGAGCTATATGTATAGAGAATAAATTATTCATTATATTTCTTTCTCTATTTGTTTCTGTGATGTGTGAGAGCTATTGGGTGTATTGGGTTATTTGGGTTGTGAGATTGCCAACACTTTGTAAACTCCCATTTGGTTGATAGTGGATTATTGGGTGAGCTCCTACTGCTCCGAGGACGTACTCCAGTTACACTGACTGTTGAGTTGAGGAACCTCGTTAAAATCTTGGTGTCTTTTATATTTTGTTCTTGCATTTTCATTTGGTAAATTTCCTGTGGGTTAGCTTGAGTTGGTTCCAACGGGTTTGGTGCTGTCCTAGCACAACAATTGGTATCAGAGCACTGGTTGCTCTTGGGTACTGTCTAGTTGCCAAAGATGTCAGACGGGCAAGATGAGAATCCTTTTGGAAGCACCTCCGGGTTTGCAAGAACTACGGTGCAAAATGCAAAGTTCGAAGTGGAAAAGTTTGATGGCACAAACAACTTCGGGATGTGGCAATGTGAGGTCAAAGATGTGTTGGCTCAACAAGATCTACTTGCCGCTTTGGGAGAGAAGCCGGAAGCTATGTCGAAGCCGGAATTTGAGAAATTAAATTTGTGGGCTTGCTCTTCAATTCGGTTGTGCCTTACAAAAACTCAGAAGTATTTTATGATGCGGGAGACATTAGCAAGTGTGTTGTGGCAAAAATTTGGAAGAAAGATTGTCCTAAGTTGAAAACCAAAGGAAAAGAAAGTTCTGAAGCCAATGTTGCTGAGGTTGAAACAGATGTTTTTGATTTTGCTTTAACCACTTCCTCATCATTTGATTGTGCTACTAAATGGGTGTTGGATACGGGTTGTACTCATCATATGACTCCTCACAATGATTGATTTTCAAGCTTGAAAGAGTTTGATGGTGATGTTGTGTTCATGGGAGATGACAATCCTTGTACAACAAAAGGGATTGGTACAGTTCGTTTGAAGTTGCATGATGGCATGGTTAAAGAGTTGACAGGTATTCGGTATGCACCAAATTTGAAGAAAAATCTTATTTCTTTAGGTACTTTGGAATCCAAGGGCTTCATGTTTCATTCAGATGGACATACATTGAAAGTTACCTATGGTGCACTTGTTGTGATGAAAGCTCTTCGATGTGGTCATTTGTATCTATTGCAAGGAAGCACCGTGACAGGTGAAGCGTCTGTAATCTCAGAAAATATGGGCACATCTGATTCAGATACTACTAGACTATGACATATGAGATTAGGTCATGCCGGTGAGAAAACTCTACAAGGGCTTGTGAAACAAGGTCTTCTAAAAGGTGCCACGACTTGTAAGCTTGATTTCTGCTAGCATTGTGTCTTGGGAAAGCAAACTAGAGTGAAGTTTGGTACTGCAGTACATCAGACGAAGGGCAATCTTGATTATGTGCATTCGGATGTTTGAGGTCCTACAAAGACTCCCTCTTTGAGTGGTAGACATTGGTTTGTGACCTTTGTTAATGATTATTCAAGAAGGTCTTGGGTCTACACTATGAAGCACAAGAGTGAGGTATTAATCATTTTCTTGGGTTGGAAGAAAATGGTTGAGAACCATACTGGAGAAAGATTAAGATTTTGAGATCAGATAATGGTGGTGAATACACATCCGACCCTTTCTTGAAAGTTTGCAAAGAAGAAGGGATTGTAAGACATTTCAGTGTCAAGGGAACTCCACAACAAAATGAAGTTGCAGAAAGATTGAATCGAACCTTACTTGAAAAGGTTAGATGCATGTTGTCTCAGTCGGGTTTGAGCAAGTCGTTTTGGGCAGAGGCAATTACTTATGCATGTCACATCATCAACTGGTTACCCTCAGCTGCTATTCATGGTAAGACACCAATGGAGGTATGGACTGGAAAACCTTATTCTGATTATGATCATATTCGTTTTTTTGGTTCACCTGCTTATTTTCATGTAACTGAAAATAAGCTTGATCTTAGAGCCAAAAAGGCTATCTTTCTTGGTTTTAGTAGTGGTGTCAAAGGTTACAGGTTGTGGTGTCCAGAGATGAAGAAACTTGTAATCAGTAGAGATGTGACATTTGATGAAGAAAGTATGTACAAAGGCTCTGAGAAGAATGTGAAAGATGTCCAACAGGTGAAGCTTGAGAAAGTTGCCTCTGGTACTTCAAATCATATTTCCGCTGATGTTGAAGCCACTACAAGTGAAGAAGTTGGAGACCATGAGGATGTTGAAGAAGTTGAACTTGAAGATTCTATTCAAGTTGAAGAGGAAGTTTCACCTCAAGAGTCTATTGCCAAGAACATAGGAAAGAGACAAATTATCAAGCCAGCTCGGTATAGTGACTATGTTTCTTTTGCTCTTCCTATTATCACTGATGAGATTCCATCCAATTTTGAGGAAGCTATTGAGAGTGAAGAAAAGGAGAGGTGGTGCAATGCCATGGGTGAAGAGATGAATTCTCTCTTGAAGAACAAGACTTGGGAGTTAGCTAAATTGCCTAAGGGTAAGAAAGCTATTGGTTGCAAATGGGTGTATGCCAAGAAGGAAGATGCTGATGAGAAAAGCAATGTGAGATTCAAAGCAAGATTAGTTGCTGAAGGGTATGCATAAAAGGAGGGCATTGACTACAACGAAATCTTTTCTCCGGTTGTGAAGCACTCCTCAATTCGCATTATGTTAGCTCTTGTTGCACAGTATGATCTTGAGCTTGTGCAACTTGATGTGAAGACGGCTTTCCTACATGGTGATTTGAATGAAGAGATCTATATGTGTCAACTAGATGTGTATACAGTGAAAGGGAAGGAAAATTTGTTTTGCAAATTGAAGAAATCACTTTATGGCTTGAAGCAATCTCAAAGGCAATGGTATTTGAGGTTTGATAAATTTATGAGAGGCCAAAATTATTCTAGAAGTCAATATGATCATTGTGTGTACTTCAAGAAGTTGCAAGATGGGTCTTTCATTTATTTGTTGATATATGTTGATGATATGTTGATTACCTCAAAGAATGTCGAAGAGATTGAGAAATTGAAAAAGCAAATGAAGAATGAGTTTGAGGTGAAGGATCTTGGTGAAGCGAAGAAGATCCTCGGCATGGAGATCACTAGAGATAGAGCAAAGGGTTTGGTCAGTTTGAATCAAAGACAATACCTTGAGAAGTTGATTCGGAAGTTTGGAGTTCATGATTCAACCAAACCGGTTAGTACCCCTTTGGCTCCTCATTTTAAATTGAGTTTTCTATAGTGTCCTAAAACTGATAAAGAGAAGCTGCAAATGAAAAATATACCATATGCAAATTTGGTTGGTAGTTTGATGTATGCAATAGTATGCTCTAGACCGGATATTGCTCATGCAGTTGGAATGGTGAGTCGATATATGCATAATCCAGGTAAAGAGCATTGGCAAGCAGCTAAGTGGATATTGAGGTATCTCTATGGTACTCGAGAGGTTGGTTTATGCTTTGAGAGAGATGACTCTGGTATTGGTCATTTTGCAGTTGGTTATGTTGATTCAGATTATGCAGGTGATCTGGATGGAAGGAAGTCTACTACAGGCTATGTGTTTACTATGGCTAAAGGGCCAGTTTGGAGGTCCATTTTGCAGTCGTCTGTTGCCTTGTCTAATACAAAGGCTGAATATATGGCAGTTGCTGAAGCTATAAAGGAGGCCATTTGGATACATGGGCTGATTAGAGATTTGGGGGTTGATCAGAAGCAGGTGGAGGTACATTGTGATAGTCAGAGTGCCATTTATTTGGCTAAGTATCAGGTTCATCATGCGAGGACCAAGCACATAGATGTGCGTTATCACTTTATTCGTGAAATTGTTGGTGAAGGGGAAATCATTCTCCAGAAGATTCCAACTAAAGACAACCCCGCTGATATGTTGACTAAGGTTGTTGGTGTAGCCAAGTTTGTTCATTGCTTGAACTTGGCTCACATTTTGCCCATATAAAGAAGGCGTTGAGCAGTAGGAGTTTTGGAGTATTTGGCTCGGCATGAGTTGTTCTCTTGCTAGTGTTTGGGAGTGATTTTTTTGGTCAATTGTGTTGTTTGGCTTATCATGGCGTTTTCGGAACTTGGCCAAGGTGGAGATTGTTGAATTGTGGCCAAGGGACCAACTCAGCATTACCTTTCGGCTAATAAACAAACCAAAAGAAAAAAAAGGTGAAAGACAAAATGATGAGGGAACATCATGATGAGGAGGCATCATGATTATGTTTCCTTGTTTTGTGGCTTTTTCAAAGCCATAATTATGGGGTTTTTTTTTCGGATAGAAGAAATAAGGAAGGAAGAGCTCATTTTCAGTAAGAGAGCTCATTTTCTGCCGAGAGCAAGGAGAGTTGTAGAGAGCCCAAAAGAAAGAAGAAGTTGATGCTTCATTTGGTTAGTAATCATCCACCAAAGTAGTTGTTGTTGTAATAGCTTTGAGCTATATGTATAGAGAAGAAATTATTCATTATATTTCTTTCTCTATTTGTTTCTGTGGTGTGTGAGAGCTATTGGGTGTATTGGGTTATTTGGGTTGTGAGATTGCCAACACTTTGTAAACTCCCATTTGGTTGATAGTGGATTATTGGGTGAGCTCCTACTGCTTCGAGGACGTACTCCAGTTACACTGACTGTTGAGGAACCTCGATAAAATCTTGGTGTCTTTTATATTTTGTTCTTGCATTTTCATTTGGTAAATTTCCTGTGGGTTAGCTTGAGTTGGTTCCAACGGATTTGGTGCTGTCCTAGCACAACAAAGAGATCATTCGGCAATGAGATTTGTAAATTGATAGTTTCAGACAATTTTTCTACATACAAAGATTTAACTCAATCTTAAGAAATCGAGATTTTAGTTTCTTCAATCTCCCCCAAATGTCATTTCCCATACAAGGAATTAGGGTTTGATGACCCATTTTTTGCTTTCGGATTGTTGTTCGACAGTTAATGTCAAGGACCACATTAATTGATTTTGAAACTCAATGATCAAAATAAGGAGTTCGATTAAATCTCAAAGACCATTTGCGATAAAAATCCTTGTGAAAATGATCATTAATGATCCAGAAAATCAATTTTCACATATGAGAGTGAGAAAAGGAAATGAAATGAATTATATTATGAGCTTATGCTGGTAGGGTAACTTATGTGCAACAAAAATATCATTGTGACAGTATTTTATGTCAATCAACACTAGCTATTATGAAGGAAATTGAACGCATGATATGCTCGTGATTGACTTGAGATATCGTCAATGTGATCCTGTTGCAGTCTCGTAGATACGTTTCTCCTATCTTGTCCCTCGGATC
This sequence comes from Malus fusca, assembly GCA_035220775.1. Lineage (NCBI taxonomy): Eukaryota > Viridiplantae > Streptophyta > Magnoliopsida > Rosales > Rosaceae > Malus > Malus fusca. The sequence goes on along the minus strand of CM069061.1, from coordinate 34,404,752 downwards.
ATGGACATTGAAGAAATCGATTTTTTTTTTTTCGTTATCCAACTCTGTCATGATAATTTTATTTGCATGCAAACGACAAGGATCTAATCAAAACGGCAACAGAACCAGTAGCAATCTTTTGAGCAAGTCAAGTTTTTAACTAATTGAGCACCAGAATTGCCTACTTTTGACCTCCTTTGTTCAAACTTGTTAAACAGAAACAAAACAATGTCATCAAAGAGGCAGTTCAGATCAAACTTAGAAGCTCGAAAATGATATTTTCGTCGAAAATTTAGAAATTTTGTACATCCCTTCTGACCTCGGTTTGGATCTTCCTTCCTTTTGACATTTGTAAAGATTCATAAACATACCGGAGAGTCATATAATCAGGCAGACATGGCCGTTGAAGATCAATCAAAGTACGCTGCGCGGGAGGTAAGAGAGCCGCTGGTGAGGGCAGTGAACGCGGCTGATGGAGATGGATCAGGTCATGGAAGAGCCAAAGGCGATCAATGGATGGTTTACCTCAGCACATTTGTTTCAGTCTGCGGCTCTTATGAATTCGGATGTGGTGTAAGTGCTTAGGATGATGTATTCAGCTTTTTGCAATCTTCTGACAGTCAAGTTGTTTTGATATTGTTCGGTTTTGACAGTGTTTGTACGACTTCTTCCAGGTTGGTTACTCGTCGCCTACTCAGTCTGGCATCATGAATGATCTTGGTTTATCGTTAGCAGAGGTATGAAGGTGATTAGGACTCGAAATGCAAGCATGGTAATGTAGTGAATGAATGAGAATATGCATTGTGACGTTTCATTTGGATTCAAGGCTGTTGAACCATTGCTTTCGATCCCTGAGACGCTACTTGTAAATATAGGGTGAAATTTTCGATTCAAGAAACAAAAATGTAACATTCTGCATCATAATCTTCTGGATTTTCAACAACTGAAAATACTTCTCTTCCTGTGCATCTGTATGCAGTATTCAATGTTTGGCTCCATTTTGACATTTGGTGCAATGATAGGTGCTATCACAATCGGGCCGATCACTGATTTTCTAGGTCGAAAAGGGGTACGAGTTGGGAAATTATGTCAAATATACAGGAGACTACCTAATTCTGTTTAACTAACAGTATCTATACTGTAAAATTGTATGCAGGCCTTGAGAATGTCCTGTGTTTTCTGTGTTGCAGGCTGGCTTGCTATTTACTTCTCCAAGGTTGTACTAATTTTACTGCCGGAATTTCTTTGTGCTTTTACCTTCTCAGTAAATATTCGACCTTATTCTTGTTCTTTATCATTTTCTGTTGAAGGGGGCTTTGTCTCTGGACATCGGGAGAGTGGCAACTGGGTACGGAAGTGGAGCATTTTCGTACATTGTGAGTTATCACCCTCCTCTGCATTTGAGTATTTTGTGAGACCAAAACATGACTATTTAAAGAACAACACATGTTATTGACATGGTTTGATGCAATATCGGGTGGTTGATAAGGTACCTGTTTTCGTAGCTGAGATTGCGCCCAAAAATCTTCGAGGAAGACTAACTGCTGTAAATCAGGTAAACATGTAATAAGAAATGAAATCCGTGATACCTACACACGTGTTTGGACCACAACTAATGCTGCCTAATGCGTATTTTACAGTTAATGATCGTTACAGTTAATGATCGTTAATGATCGTTACAGTTAATGATCGTTATTGGAGGGCTTTAGCAATAATCGGTGAATTTCTTAGACAAAATGTGCTTTGAGTTTGAATACCCTATGATATGTAATTAAGTGGCGGAGTTCTCACATGTGCGACGATTGCAGGAATTGTTCCCTGTGCTGTGATCATTTTCGGTCTCTTTTTCATTCCCGAGTCTCCAAGATGGTTGGTATGAAAGTACTCTTTTTCATTTTTCTGTCTATATGATGGAAAACATTCAGTAAAATGAAGACATACATTATGATTTCGTCATGGATGTAGGCAAAGGCAGGGCGCCAGAAAGAGTTTGAAATTGCACTGCAGAAACTTCGCGGCAAAGACACTGACATATCTGATGAAGCAGCAGAAATCCAGGTTCTTATATTTAATTCCTGCACTCCATCTCCTAAACCATACTGACAATATGTTAGAGCATTTCGAAGATCATGCATTTCAAGTAATACCGCGTAATACCTTGGCAGGAGTATATCACAACTCTTGATCGGCTCCCTCAAGCCAAATTGCTCGATTTGTTTCAAAGGAGATACTTGCGCTCGGTCATTGTAAGAACTTCTCCCTACACCATGTGTACATCAGTTTTATTGTTCTTTCCCTTTGACTTGAAACTTTTCTTTGCTATAATATTTATCTTATCAGATTGCAGTCGGGTTGATGGTCTGTCAACAATTGGGCGGAATCAACGGGGTCTGCTTCTATGTCAGTGATATTTTTGAGCAATCAGGTATATATGTAACTTCAATATACTCGTCTGTATCTCTTTCATTTTCCTGAGTGCAACCACTCACTTAAAAAATATATTCTTTCTACAATCAAAAGCTAAAGACTCTATCTAAACTACCTCAGGATTTTCTCCTAACGTCGGAACTATAACCTACGCCATTCTTCAGGTTCTACATTCTTAATGTGACAGCTCTTGGAATGTTTCAATTTCTATCAGTTAGAAGCATCTTGATCTGGTTCTGATCTACAGGTTGTCGTAACTGGCCTTGGTGCAGCCGTAATGGATAAAGCGGGAAGAAAGCCTCTAATTTTGGTAAATTAGAGCACAGTTTTAATTCTTGAGAACTTTATGAAACAGATTCCCATACATACGCGTAAGTTTAACTCTTTCCAATTCACTCTAGGCTTCTGCATCAGGGTTGATACTTGGCTGTGTCCTCGTTGCCATTTCATTCTTTCTGAAGGTAATCCTCGAACATTGACCTTATCTCCGTGCTTTGTCTAACAAAACGATGACAAGAGAGCTCTTTGTTTACCAGGTTCACGAATTGGTACTCAATGCAGCTCCCATATTTTCTGTAGCAGGCATATTGGTAAGTAACTCATTCATCTCATATTATCCATGTAGATCAGTCTTAACTTTTAAAATTAACTTTTCGTGTTTTTTCTTCTCCTTACATTCTTAAATAACAGTTAGTTTCTGCATTCAGATCTTTATAGGATCTTTTTCAATCGGAATGGGAGCAGTTCCATGGGTTATAATGTCAGAGGTATATCAGATTCGCAATATTTACTCATTTCTCTGTCAATCGTTGTCTTGATCATGTCACAAATCCAAAGAAAAATTCTATCTTCTGCAGATATTCCCTATAAACATTAAAGGACAGGCCGGAAGCTTAACAACGCTAGTGAACTGGGTCGGTGCATGGCTGTGTTCCTACACTTTCAACTTTCTTATGAGTTGGAACTCCTATGGTAAATAGAATAACCATTTTCCTTTCTTATTTCCCTCGATCCTCACAAAGCGGGGAGCCTTGGTGCCTTGGGGTCGCCCTTTTTATCCGAATATACATGATAGTTGGTAATTACAGGTTATAAAGCAAAATTATTAACTTACTTGTGTGTGATTTTCAGGTACATTCCTTCTGTATACAGTGATCAATGTTCTAGCTGTGTTGTTCGTGATTGCGGTTGTGCCTGAAACAAAGGGAAAAACCCTGGAACAAATCCAAGGAGAAATTAACAACTGAAAGAACCAGACAAATGAAGAGCAACATATGTCCGAAATTCTCATTGAAAATTTTGGCAGATTAGTCCAGGTAGATGGAAGATTTCGAAACCACAAGATGATCCACAGCTGCTTTTTTTAGATAGTTAAATTGATTGATGACAGAACTGTATTTGTTCTAATATATATAGCTTTTATTTACCGCGCAAGAGCGGTAAATAAACAAGAACCAGAATATAAACAAGGTCAGAAACTCCGAGTTGCAGACATCCTGATTATCGAAAAAATATTACAAAATTTGTTTTTTCTACAATGTATTTGTACACTATATATCATGCAGTAATCGGACTCCCCGCCAAGAGTAAACCTTGAATTATCTTCCCCATCAAGAAATCATGAAATCGTAACAAGAGCAGATTCTTCAAGCAACCGAACAATGTCACGATTTGTTATGATCTTGGGTGGTTTATATCGACTAGCTGGTGCTCCATTCCCGACGGCTACCTGTGATAGTCTGTCAAAGCTACCGGACTTTACAGCACATAACAGCAAAAGGCCTGCTTCACCTCTATCTCTCTGGACCTTGTAAATGCCTCCCAAACCATCCTCAAGGGAGGAACAGCACCTCCTAAGAAGTACAACCGACTCCTCTATTTTCTCCTGCGTAAACAACATGCATCCTTCATCAACTTCAACAACACCTTCAACTTTTGTAGAACAACGTTATAGGGAACTTCCCAACGAATGACTTTGGGCACAGTCAGTAAATGCCTTTGAAATTTTAGGGGTACCCCTATACAAATTTTTCTAATGAGTTTTTACCTACAGGGGATAAACTGCTTTGAACATTCGACAATACATCAACGGATAATTTTCGGATATCGAAGCTCGCATTTAGTACAATGCTTTTAAATGATGAAGAGAAACTTATAATAGCGTGCATATTCTTTTATCTTTATCTCTCTCATTATATGACTTTAAACGCTATGAGAAAGATAAAATAAAATAAAAAAATGTACATTCTATGACTCGACATGAAAGTTCTTCGTTTTGAGAGAGTTGGCCCTTTGTAATCGCATTTTGTTCAATTGGGCCATTTTAACAAAGCAATTGACTTAACTACCAGGGGGTAAGGGAGCGCAAAACCAAATAAAGAAATCATAGGGCGCACTTTTTATTTTCATGCAAGCGATACATAAAATCCTCCCATACGTCTTTTAGCGGCATCTTAATAAATATCGTACATGTCCATCAAAACAAGAAGTATGTATCAGAAAAAGAAAAAGAGTACGGGGGTTGAGATCCAAACTCGGAGTACGTACTTCCTCGCCCGAGCTAGTTCAAGACTACTCCACCACTTTCTTCCCTCCCCTCAAAACCCCACCCAACGATAAAAGACAACTCCTCACATTCATACTTGATATACTACACAACTGCTTTGGCCAATACGGTTACAATTAATTTGGTTAATTAATGTTGTAGATTTTTTTAAATTTTTTTATTTTTTATGATTCATTTATTTTAGTAATTAATGTGGTGCTAACAATTCATTAACAGCTTTCCAAATCCAAATAGGAGAGTAAATGTAACTAATTAGGAAAGCCAAACCGAAACAATAAATATGTAATTCATGTTTGAACAAGGGGAGACGAATCGAAACCACTATAAATATCCACGCAATTGGTTGAAGAACCATTTATCTTTTAGCGATACGAGAAACCAGAGAGAAATTAATCCCATAACAAAAATCGTGTGCAACTACTACTATTTGTGATCATGGCAGCAGCTCGCGACGGAAGGAAGAGGGACTTCCCGCCATTGTTGTCCACGCTGAACGGGAACGGACGGCCGAAATTCACCATGACCAAAGTCAGAAGCGACGCACGGCTCTTGATTTTCATGGAGGATGACCAACGCCCCGCGGTTGTGAAGCAGCAACCGGAAGAAAAAGAAGCAACTTCTGTGCTTTACAGCTTTGAAAAAGATCAGAAGCAGTTGGTCCTGCATGATTACTTTAGTTAGTTAGATTATATTAGGTCGGATTAATAAGTGAGTTGAGCGAGGTTTTACTTAATCTTTGAATTAAATAAGGTGTATTTTGGATATTAATCCGACAAAAAAAAAATCATCTTATTCTCTGCAATTTGTTTGAATGTTTGTGTTAAAACAAACTAGGAGGGAAGCTTAATTCGATACTCTCTGATTAGATCAGTTTTTTAATTTCTTTCAGGTTGAATCAGTATGGGGTTGAATGAGACTAAGATAAAAGATATATATACATTTTATAGTTTTATGAGAGTTGACATGTGAAATATGTTGGGTGCTCCTACGTAAATTTTCTCGGTTTCTTCCAGCAAGGCATATACAGTTTTGGACACCTGACGATAAGTCAAAATGTGATCTTAGAACATCCAATGTCGTATTTAGTATAATGCTTTAAATTTAAGTGTTGAAAGAAGCTTAGCTATAACGGACTATATATTTCTTTTTTTTCTATCTCCCGCCTCACTTGACTTAACACGTGTGAAGAAAGATACATACTAAAGAGTATACTCTCGATGTGCAAAGAGAGTCGGCATTTTGCATGTTGCATTTACTCCAATTGGGCCATGCTAAATGCCTCCCGAATCATCCTCGAGGGAGGAACACCACCTCTTAAGAAGTACAACCGACTCCTCTATTTTCTCCTGCGTATACAACATGCATCCCTCATCAACTTCTACAAATACCTTCAACTTTTTTAGTACAACGATAGAGGGAACTTCCCTACGAATGACTTTGAGTATAGTCAATAGATGCTTTTGAAAATTTATGGGTAACCCTATACAAGTTTTTCTGTAGAGTTTTGCAGGGGGTACACTATCATGCAAGCGATATTATAAAATCCTTATGTACGTATTTTATCGGCATCTTAATAGATATCGTACATTTCTATCAAAACAAGAAGTATGTTTCGAAAAGAAAAAAAAAGTACGGGAATTGAGATCCAAACTCAAAATACATACTTCCTCATCCGAGTTCAAGACTGCTCCTCCCCTTTCTTCCCTCCCCCTCAAAACCCCACCACCGATTGAACAAAATGAAAAACAACTCGGAGTACATACATACTAGACACTCCACATCTGCTTTGGCCAATACGTTTGCAATTAATTTGGTCAATTAATGTTGTTTTATTAATTAATGTGGTGCTAACAATTCATTAACAGCTTTCCAAATTTAAATAGGAGAGTAAATTAACTGATTAGGAAAGTCCAAACCGATATAATTCATGTTTGAACCAGGAGGGACGACCCAAAATCGCTATAAATATTCGCACAATTGGGTTGAAGAACCATTTATCTTTTCACGATACGAGAAACCAGAGAGAAATTAGTCCCATAGCAAAAATAGAGCGGGACTACTCCTACTTGTGGTAATGGCAGCAGCTCGCGACGGAATGAGGAGGGACTTCCCGCCATTGCTGTCCACGCTGAACGGGAACGGACGGCCGAGATTCACCATGACCAAAGTCAGGAGAGATGGACGGCTGTTGATTTTCGTGGAGGAGGACCAGCGCCCCGCGGCTGTGAAGCAGCAACCGGAAGAAAAAGAAGAAGCAACTTCTGTGCTTTACAGCTTTGAAAAAATCAGAAGCAGCTGGTCGTGCATGATTACTTTAGTTAATCAGATTAGATTAGATGAGGTCGGATTAATAAGTGATTTGAGCAAGGTTTTACTTAATTCTTGAATTTAATAAGTTGTATTTGGGATATTAATCCGACCAAAAAAATAATAATATCATCTTATTTACTGTGCAATTTGTTTGAATGTGTGTTGAAACAAACTAGGAGGGAAGCTTCGATAAACTCTCTTATTAGATCAGTTTTTATCGGAATTAGTATGAGGTTTTTTTTTTGTCAAAGGAATTAGTATGAGGTTGAATGAGACTAAGATAAAAGATGTGGAATATGATAGTCGCTCTTACGTAAGTTTTTCTCGTAATTTTTTTCCAATAAGGCGTAGACAGTGTTGGATACCCGACATTAAACCAAAAGGTAATATTACATTCAAGGCCGTATTTAGTATAATGCTTCAAGTATTGAAAAGAAACTTAGCTATAAGAGCATCTCTAAAGAAGATGTCAAAATATCCAAATCAGCAATAACGATAATAAAAGACAGCAACAATGTTTTTCAACCGAGAAGCCAAATATGATATGACATGACATGAAATAGCATTTGTACCTCTTGCTGTCAAATTTTACAGTAGCTTCAAATGTTTTTTAATTAATTATTCTACGTTTTTTTAATTAATTTTTTATTGTTTTCTTCTCTCCTCCATTTTCTTTCTCTTTCCTCCTTCCTTCGTCCCTGTTTTTGCATCTCAGGTTCTTTGAGCACAGTACTTTGTATCCTCATCTCAGGTCGTCATTCCTCCTTCCTTCGTCCATGTTTTTGCATTTCCAAGCCCTCATCGCATTTTCCTCTCCGGTAATCTCCGTACGGTGCGTTTCAATCAAGGGCTGCGAATCGCTGGCTGAGGCTCGAGGTAAGCGCATATCTACCTCTGAGACTTGATCTTTTCCTTTCGTTTTGTGCCAGATCAGCTCTGATTTTGTTGGTTGGGCTTTTAATCCGGCGTTGCATTGTATATATGTATAGATTTATCCACTGTGTTCAGGTGGCTGCTGTGATGGTGTTGATCTCAGCGGCGGTGGCGGTTATCGGTGGAGAACAAAACTTTAAGAGATGTGAAAATGCCACCTAAGCCGTCAAATTCAAATTTTATATTTAAAATTTGATATCTTTTTTGAAGATGCTCTAACGGACTATATATATATATATTTTTTTTTCTACCTCTCATATCACTTGATTTAACACGTGTGAAGAAAGATACAGACTAAAGAGTGTACTCTCGATGTGCAAAGAGAGAGTTGGCATTTTGTATGTTGCTTTTACTCCAATTGGGCCAACTAATTTTGTGATAACCCAATCACTTGATTTCTTTTATGTGGCGGCCCAAGTCGATATGGAACTTGGACTCTTGCACTAGGCTCTAAATGAACACTATTTGTTTTTGTTTTCAATTTAGCAACCATGCTTCGGTGCAAGAGCAACAAATACGGTTGAAACTCACTAAAGTTATCGTTTGTTAAAATATATATATATATATATATAAGCTATAGGTCATCCAAAAATTTTTAATAGTCTAACTTCTCACATAACTCACATTTTCTAACTAAAAGTTAACTATAGAATAATAACATGGAACTGTTGTGTGAAAGAGTGAGAACGTGAAAGCCACCCTTGAGACACTATATCTTTATCCCAACTCATTTTAAGCTATGCAAAAGTAATACTTGAAATACTGAAATACTTGAGAAGCTATCCACACACTCCATTTTACTTTCCACGCATTCCATGTTAATTACTGTTTTTTAATCTTTTTCAATTTATTTGACCTGACGGTCGGAAATTGAAAACATTGTGTAGGTAAAAAGAGGGGTGTGGATAACACCACTCTTTTCATATATGTGGGATTTTCCATTTCCCTTTTGATGGGGAAGTAGTGTTTGTTATCTTGGTAATTTTTAGCTTCAGCTGCCTTCTTCTGGTGTTATTTTCTTCAACACAGTTATCCACTTTTACAACATCAACTCTTACTATATGATGATCTGATGTCTCTTTGGAAGAAAACACTCAGCATGATCCAACAACAAATTTGTAAGGTGAATTTGTAGATCCCAATATATATGGTTGGTTTGGTATTGATGTGCTTTGAAAAAAAATTGCTTCTTATGTGCTATGAGAATAAGCTCATTTTTGCTGCTTCACATTTTCAGTTTTTTTTTTCACCCAAAACGGTGAAAATAAGCTGTTTTTAAATGTTTACCAAATATTTTTTTGAGCTCAGCTTTTTTTTATACCAACTTTTTATAAAAGCACCTCAGTTCCAAACCAGTACATAATCTACTCTCGTTCTGTACCTGCATGTCCCCTGCACACCTGCATTAACAAAGTACAAATTTATGCATTTAGGAAAACAGTAATGCTCAAGTGCAAACCAGTTAATATTAGGGTTTCGGGTTGGTTTACTTTGGCCTTTGGCAATCATAACTACTGACTCAATTCAGAGGTGAAATGAATAGATTGAATGATGATTAACGTACGAATTTGCAAAATGACTAAAAACCACCCACGTTTTTTGTGAAATATATAAATTTTTTATTTTCTCAAAATATTTTTCATGAGCATTAAGGAAAACTTTATAAGGCATTTGGAAGTGATTTTACGGTTTATAGAGCAATTAATGTATTTTTAGTAGAATACTTAAGCTGCAAACTAAAAAATATAGTAATGACTAATGAGGCCCAAAACGTTGTCAATGGGGCTCTACCGTCAAGAATACCAATGGAAAGTCTTATATTAATTTTCAAAATTTCATGGTAAGGCGAATTTGAAAATAAATAGATTGAACGATGACCTATGTACGAATTTGCAGGACCAACTAAAAACCGTGAGAGTTAATCGACCTTTTTTTGTCAAAAATGCAAATTTCTTATTTTTTCGCGAAATATTTTTCATGAGCATTAAGGAAACCTTTATAAGGCACTTGGAAGCTGATTTACAATTTACTGAGTAACAAATGTATATTTAGTAGATTATTTAAGCCGAAAAGTAAAAAAAATAAGTGAAAAATATAGTAGTGAGGACCAAAACATTGTCAACGGAAAGTCTTACTTTAATTTTCAAAACTTTAAGGTGAGGCAAAGGTGAAAATAAATAGATTAAATGATGATTTATTTATGAATTTGCAAAACCGACTAAAAACCGTGAGCCACGTTTTTTTGTGAAAAATGCAAATTTTTTATTTTCTCGAAATATTTTTTGTGAACATTAAGTAAATCATTATAAGGTATTTGAAAGCGATTTTATGGTTTGTAGAGCAATTAATGTATATTTAGTAGAATATTTAAGCCGAAAACTAAAAAAATAAGTGAAAAATATAGTAGCGAGGCCCAAAATGACACACCCCGTCCCGAAGGAGGGCGTGCTGGCCGTCACGTGCGAGTGACGTAACCATTTGCACAGTGCGGAAGCTAAAAAGATAAATAGAATTACGAATAAATAAAAACCGAAACACTAGCAATCCTGGCTAAGAAAAGATACTAGTGCGAGTCTAAGTGTATAAATACACATTCAGAGTAGAAGTACGTCTAGTTGCAGTCAAGTAGGACAATTACTAAGTTATAACACTCGAAGGTGAATCCTACTTTTGTGAATTCTATCAGAATGTCGAAGGGTTCCTCATGGCCACCAAAGCACTGCTACCTAGAACCTGGAGGGGCGAAAAACAAAGTTGAGTGGGTTAGTAAAACAAATCTTTTTCAAAAACCTTTTCTCTTTTCAAAGGTTCTAACCCCTCGCCGTAAAACCTATAACTTTCCCAAGAATATAAAAATGTGATTACTTATCTCAAAACCAGCTCAGAAATAGTGATATGTAAAGTATGTGCCATGTCAAATATATTTCATCATATCATATAAGTATATCAGAGAAGTAAGTTCATCATAAATAATAACATGTCAACCGAGTGATCAGCCCGGCTGAAACTATAGCTCATAATCAATCTCATCAATCAATCTAGCCGGAGTCACCACAAGTGACTTGTACGGCACTACACTGCACACGAGTCGGAACCACTGAAATGGTTTGTACGACAGAACTGGGTGTAATATAGTTATGCTCACACTATCCTCCCCTGATAGCTATGGGATAAATCGCAAGTCACCTACGAGTGGTCTGTACGACAAGACTGGGCACCTAAATTGGATCCAATGTGAGCATATGGTGCAGGGGTGACTAAATATATTTACAGGCCTGAATCACATCTCTGCTAATCATAATCACCCTAGTGCAGGTTTATGAGCTTTCAATCACATCAACTCAACAGTCTCATAATTTTAATTTATGAACTTACTTGGCACTTACATGTGCGTCCGCATCACCAATCATGCATGTATGCAATTACTAATGCATAAATAAAATAGATATATATTTTGCATGGCATTTCATAACGCATTTCATATCACATATCACTTAAATTGATTTTCTGGGAAAAAATCTCATTTATATAGGTATATACGGAAACAAAACTGCCAATTCACCTGGAGTTCGCCCTACAACTCCCTAGCACAACACATCAAGGCAGCATGACGATCGGTGCCTAGAATAATCATCAAGACATGCCTCAGAAATCATATCGATAGAATATAACTTATATAAAACACGTCACTACGTAGTTCGATCCGGAAGATCTGCAACTCAGATTTCCGATCTGAAACTTCCAGAGATCTACAATATACCTCTAGGATAACATCCTAAAATTTCATTACCATCCAACGGTCGGATCTCCGTCAATTGCCAAAACCAAGTGACGGTTAACATTCTATATTATGAACTTACAACTCCAATTCCGAAAGATCCGTAAATCGTGAGTGTTTATCCACGTTTTTTTTGTCAAAAATGCAAATATTTTTATTTTTGAAAAATATTTTTTTGTGAGCATTAAGGAAAACTTTATAAGGCTCTAGAAGCAGATTTACAATTTATTGAGTAATAAATGTATATTTAGTAGATTATTTAAGCCGAAAACTAAAAAAATAAGTGAAAAATATAATAGTGAGGCCCAAAACATTGTCAAATGGGGCTCCACCCTCAAAAATCTCAAAGGAAAATCTTATCTTAATTTTCAAAACTTCACGGTGAGGCGAATGTGAAAATAAATAGATTGAATGGTGATTTATGTACGGTTGGGCAAGAATCGATAGCATGGTACCAATCTTTTCCTATTCCAATTTATTTATTTATTTGAGTAACCACTATTAAATTCAAATATTTTTAAATTTAGGTTTTAAATCGTTGATGACAAATGTTTAAATATGAATTATAATAAATTTTGCACGGAAAAATATATTTTGAACAACATGAATATGATGGTTTGTTGTTATGGTAAGAGAAATAAAAGAAAAATTAAAATAATAAATAATAAAAACTAAAAAAGAAAACAAAAATTGAAAAGAGAGGATCGGTACGATTTTAGCGACTAAGATCAGGTAATGTCGCTACTTTTATTGTTAACAATCGGTAGAAAAGTACCGATCGTATTATTTTCTATTTTAGTTATTTATTTTCTGCTTTTTTCTTTTTCCATTGAATTTTTTTTTCCTTCCTACCTTACTTTATATAGATTCATATTTATATCCTTGTTTTCGAGTGTGTTTTGACATGGATTATAAGAATTTTTTTTTACCGCAAATACGTTTTGTAGAACATGAAGTGATAGTTTGGTTATGGTAAGGGAAAAAAAAATTAACAAAAATAAAAAATAAAAAAATAAAATTGATGGTTTAGGGTTTAGGAGCGTATGAATAGTAACGGGTGAATAGTAGCAGACCGAAAAATAACACCCTAAGTTCGGCGCGCTTCAGCACCCGGCGCACTCATGGAGAAATTTTTTATTTTTCTTAAAGGGGGTTACTACGTTAAAAGTGATGACTTTAGTATAAATTATGTCAGGGTTGATAGCGGATTACAAATGTCCCACCCCCAGTAGCAATGCTTCGTTCAGCCAACCATGATTGACTCCTGAGATTAAAACTAAACGCTATCCATATTGATAGCGACCTATAAGTGCCAACCCCTGGCACCAATCTCAACTCATTTTAAAATCATGGTCCGTCAAGTTCTCTTATAGTTTTCTACATCAAGTATAAACTATCTCAGCTCATTTTAAAATCATTGTCCGTCCCTGATTTAACTTGTGACACTTCATATCGATAGAGTGACAGAAGCTAAATTAAGAGGGTGGATTCACGTTTCAAAATTCATTGTTGGGGGTAACAAAATGAGAAGCAAATAAAAAGAAAGCGAAGAACAAAGAAATCACTCTCAAAATATGTGACCTTTTCACTCTGCTGTACAATTTGAAGAAGTAAAAAATTGCTAACCAACCACACCAAATTCCACCTCTTCCTTTGTACTTGTTGTATCCCTAACAACCCATGTAGACTGAAAATATTTTACTAACTGTAGGAGATAAATGCAGATCCCAAGCCAGAACCTGCCCTTCCTTCAACAAACCAAACCCTAAATCTAAACTGTAAAAGTAAAAGTCAATTATTAATCTATATGTTTTTTTTTCATATGGGTTGTGCTATCTGCACACCTCGCTTATCTTTTACACATTTTATGTTAATTTCTATCATTTGATCTTTTTCATTTCATTCGACTTGATGATCGGAAATTGAGAAGATTGTGTGAAAGGTAAAAAGAGGTGTGTAGATAGCACGCTCTTTTCATATATGTGGGATTTTCCATATTCCTTTTGACTGGGAAGTAGGGTTTGTTATCTTGGTAACTTTTTGCTTCAGCTGCCTTCTTCTGCTGTTGTTTTTTTCACCACAATTATCCACTTTTACAACATCAACTCTTACTATATGATGATCTGATGTCCCTTTGGAAGAAAACACTGAGTATGATCCAGGAACAAATTTGTAAGGTGAGTTCGCAGATGCTAATATATAATCTACTCTCGTTCCGTACTTGCATGTTCCCTGCACACCTGCGTTAAGGTACAAATTTATGCATTTAAAAAAACAATAGCGCTCAAGCTCAAACCAGGTAACAAGTTAACATTAGGGTTTCGGGTTGGTTTACTTTGGCCTTTGGCAATCATAACTACTGACTCATATTCTCCTTCAAAGTCCTTTGCATCTGTGTACTGCTTGCTCTTCAAGTATCTCATTACTTCAACCTTAGGCCTTGGTTTACCCATATCCTCATAATACTGCAGCCAAAACAAATCAAAGCGTTGTTAGGTACATAATTTGTACAGTTCTTCTCTGAACATGACGTTCTTTTTATTTATTTATTAAAGGACGAACTGTCGAAAACATTGATAGATTACATGTTAATAACAAAATGTATAGACGTGTTATCCATACAAAATCGGTCCCTTTGGCAAAAACCGGAGGTCTTGTACAGATAATTTCTGATAATTTGGAAGTGTCATCATGTCTCACCTTTACAATATCAGTCCATCTTTCTTGAGAGTAGTCTGACTCATCCAAAGAATTGAGGCCTCCAGCCAAGATGTGGGGCTCATTGCTTGATTGGATTATAGCATTAATCTGCCTCATCCTCCAGCTCTCATCAAGATGATCGAGGTGGGTGCAATGGAAGTTGACTTCTCCTGCTTCAGGAACATCAATGGTGGCCTTCAGGACATTCCTGTGTGTCATTTTCATCAAGCACCGAAAATTTGATTAATCTTTCTGTCTAACATGACAATATTCTAAACTACTTCACTACGGAAACGAGACTCCAACTTAGATGCAAGGAGTCGAACATATTGTCTTAACTAACTAGTCTAACCTTGGTTAACGTATTTTTGGTTGACAAACAATATTCCAAATTACTCTCATTTAAACAGAACCTCTAACTTAGATGCTAGAGAGTGTACATCCTAGAGTGACCTACATTCATCTTTATGCCTATTTTCACTTTTCACTTAAATGATTTAACTTAGCACTAATCATGATATTCTCATTGCTAACAGAAAAAAAAATGAGAAATGTTAAGGGAACTCTCTCAAAAATAAAATTATCGGCCAACTCGTAGTTTAATGTAAATTATCATACTAATATTATAAAATATTATGATAAAAACATGAAATTGCAGAATATTCATAAAGAATCCCACTATTAAAAAAGTTCCGTTAACATTTCTCAAAAAATATATCACAAACAGTTAAGGGCAGGGCCGGTCCAGAGATTTTTGAGGCCCGGGGTGACGTAAAAAAAAATGCCCTAACTTCATGTAAGAAAATTATTTATTTTCACACGTAAGACATCGAAAAAATTATACTTAGAAAAACACTTCAAACTCAATAATTTAGAAACACAGAAAAACTAATTTATTTTGTATTGAGAGAGGGAAACAAAAAAACTTCAGGCTTACAAGTAGATAGATGATGAGTTTTGTTTTCCATCTGAACTTTGAATGTGTTTTTGAATAAATCGTGAGATGTTTTTTTCTTATTTACTAACCTTGTCAATATGGGACTAAAAAATAATGATGTTTTCGAGTCTTTAATTGATATGTATTATTAATGAATGAGCACTAAATTAAACATTTTGATGACACGTCATATAATTTGCAAATTTGGTCTACGTATTATTCTTTGTTGAAGATTAGACTTGAATTAAAACGAATATATAAAAATAACAACCCACATAGCTACTAAATAGTAACTAAAAATAAATTAACAACCAAACAAAAATTTGTAAAAATTGAAAAAATAAACATGCACATAGCATTTCGAACTTAGGACCTCTTGTTAATTTTAAACAACAAAAATCATTGTTTCTAATTAAACTTCTTGATCCATTAACCAAATTTTATAAATTTATACTCTTATAAAAAGAAATTTGTAAAAAATGGAAAGTAAATAAGCACACATGGTGTTTTGAACCCAATACCTCCTTATTATTTTCAAATGACAAACCACCACTTCTAGTTAAATTTCTGTGTCTATGAACCAAATTTTATAAATTTATACTCTTATAAAAACATATATAAATATATCACCTTAATAATTTTGGTGCCCCTAATTTTTTTGGGCCCTGGACGGTCGCCCTGACTGCACTGGGCCTGGACCGGCCCTGGTTAAGGGGAGAGCTGTCTTTTCAATCATGCAAACTATTTAATTAATATAATCCACCTATATTGCAGACTTGCAGGGACACCTATGTACTCCTTACCTAACATTTACATTTTTAATACTTGTTAACAGCTCATTAAGGTTAGCTAAGTAGGATTAAGACTTTCTAAAATGATTTTCCCATCATTTGAAACCTTTCCCAAAAGAGCAACATCACTAGATAATAATACAAGCAATATCTTTCTCTGGTCCCAAATTCCAATCCATCAAGCACAATCTCAACTAAATTCTCAAGCAACACGTACATCTGTAAACTTGAGATTTTCTATGCAGACATGAATTTGATCAGTTGGTCATATACCAATGTAATTGCCCTTGCCGGCCGGATACTCTTCCCGTAAAATTAGAGTTGTTCAAACGCTCAAATACTTGAGATTTATTTTCAGCTAAATACCAAGTCACCCCAAAATAAAATATTAAAAATTTCCAAATTTGATAAACAACTCTGCAGAGCCAAGTAAAATTCCAAACATACAGGCTGTGTGGCAGCAGAAGCCTAGCAGGCATTCCAAGCACGTATTATAATATGGGCAAATATTTCATGACTTTTATATGTATTTAATACAACTATTATCTCACAGTCAGAAATATTAGTGTGAATATGTGTATTAATACAAGGATAATGTTATTCAACACTCATTTTTATCTCTCACACACTCATGTTATTTTTTAGCCATTGGTATTTTTCAATTCATTCAATCCAACGACAAAAAATTTAGAGGCGTATAAGAAGTAAAAATGGGTGCGCGGATAAAAATACCCTTAAGACAATTATCATCTAACGGTTAACATGATAATTGTATTAAATATATGCAAGTATGGTAGCCAATACCTAATTTCAGATTGTAATTTATAGTAAAGTTTAGAACTTTATAATAATTGATGACTTTATGAAAGAAAAAGAACAAGAAAAAAAGTGAAAATGTCTTTACATTTGTTTTTGTAAAGTTTGGGCCATAAACTTTGCATTCAATTGAAAGAGATTTGCTTTGGAAATAGACCACTTTAATTAGTCAACATAAAAGCATCATAATCATTATCTCAATCACAAAACATATATTCATGCACTATCACATAAAAAAGAAAACAGAGGATTTTTAATAAATAACATTAATAGTGCGGCTATGAAACAGACGTTTAGAATTAACAGATTGTTCATATATCATCGATAATTTTTATTTATTTTTTATCAAAGAACTAACATCCTGCATAGATAATTTTTCTGCTTTCACATGAAAAAGAAAGAAAGAAAAAACTGTGGATTTTACTTAGTCAAGTTAATAGTCCGGCTATAGAACAGAGGTTCATAATTTAATAAACCGACATTCTGCGCAGAAAATTTCTTACCTGAAATCGGTGTCATCGAAGATTTTCTCGACCTTGGACCGCTTAATCGGCCATTTCGACAAGATGGCGTTGCCGTACTCCGGCGCCCAGCTCTCGGCAAAAACATAATTCATTCCCAACGCCGCCGCCAAGTCTGACAGCGGCTTCATATCCTTCTCCTCCTCCGCCTTCACATCCTGCAGCGCCAGAACATCAGCATCCAGCTCTCTCAAAACTTCCAGAACCGTCCGATGACTTCTGTACAAATCTCCATCTGCCGTCGCCCCACTTCTCAACAACACTCCCGAAATCCTCACACTCGACGATCTCAGAGGAGATTTTCCGGTCACCGGAGAGAAAGCATCTTCCTTTGCTCTGCCTTCCGAAAAGCTCAATTGCCGGTTTTTCAGCAGGGAAATCTCGTTATCCGGAAGATTGATCGAAACCCTTAACTTGGATTTCGAAAACTTCTGCTGCTTCGTGAGATTCTCCGAGTTGTTCATCGAATTCGGATGCAGAGGAATCTGTTTCAGAATACTCTTCGGACGTTCGCTTCCCGAAGACTTTGTTCGACTGACGTGTTTATGGATCTTCAAGCTACTACCTCCATTTTCGCCGTCCAAGTTCCCGAATTTCTCGGCTTTGGGAACCGCCGGCGCCATTGAGAAGAGGGCGGCGTTGAAAGTCGCCACCCGAATCGGCCGCTCTTTTTTTAAGTCGGTATTGGGGTGTACTGCCGCCGGCGCATGAGTGCCATTGGCTTCATTTTCGGGTTGGGATTTTCTGGAGCTTGTTTTCCCGAAAACTTTTATGACGACTTTGGGGCGGGAGCGGCGGCAGAGCGGCCAGCGGAGGCGGGAGCAGAGGCGGAGGAGCTTCCTGCTGAGGAGTTTGAGCATTGTGGTGGTGTTTTTGTTGGTGGGAGTTAGAGAGAGCATATGAGGATTTTTAAAGGGAGGGAATTGGACAAGAAAGCTGCAGAGTTGTTTTCAGCTGAGGCTCTGCGAGGGCTGTTTGTTAGGCATGAATTTTGTGGGAGTGCGAAGGAAGAGATTAGTTTAATGACTTGAGTTTTGGTGAGAGGTGAAATGGGTTGGTGACACTTGGCAGTCAAACATGGGTTGAATATTTTTTAAGGTTGGGATGATTTTACCTAAGTTAGTCACACATATACGCTTTCTTTGCAGTTAAGTTTAAATTCTTTATTTGTGATTTAGTTTAATTTATGAGAAATGCAAATGAGATTAAAGTTAGACTCTTTATGGACTCTTTGTCGCATCATTTTTTTGGCACATTGTTTTATAATGTTGGCATAAGAACTGTGTCACAAAGATGAGATGACGGAGAGTCCATAGAGAGTCTCATTTTTTAGAGAATCTCCTTGGTATTTCTCTTTATAACAAGTTTATACTTATTGAAGTTAGAAATTAGAATGATTTTGATTTTTCAGTTTACGTTAAAATATGAGTATTTAAATCATTTCAATTTCTAAGTTCTTTACATGAGAAATGCTAAAGGAACTCTCTTAAAGTGGGATTTATGTCACCTCACAGTTTAACGTCAATGCCCGAGTCAACATTATAAAACATTGTGCAAAAAATATGAGGTGGCAGAAAGTCTATAGAAAGTCTTACTTTTGAGATAGTTTCCTCAGCATTCCTTTCTCTGCACATGAAATTGAAAAAATGGTGAGTTCTAACTTGAAATCTATAATCAAACACTTAAAAATTATCAAATCAATTAGGAGGACTAGTTCCATTCAAATTCTTGTTTTCCTTTTCCCAATTGATGACTTCTATAGACCACGTAAATATAGAGGCACTGTTTGGTGGGCTGAATGAGATAGGTTGTTATTAATTAATTAAAATAGATTTGAGTCCAATCCGTTGTTTGTTGTATCAAAATATGAGATAGACAGAACTGGACATGATAGGTTATTAATCCACAATAGAGTGGGTTATCTAACTTATTCTTATACATGAGTTACAAATTATGTCTTATAAATCCCTGCCAATCTAATTTCATCTAAAGGCTCAATCTCATCCAGCTCACCACACGGGCATAGTGTAGACTACTGCTCAAATTGTTGTAGAGAATTATACTAAAGTACCATAACGAGATATAACTCATTCATGCATTATAAAATGAGTAGATACATATGGATACCATAATTTTTTGTTTGTTGAAAAAGATGTTTTATTCACAACAAAACCTAAAAAGAAATATTAAATGGGCTCTAAGCCTTATAAAAACCAAAATAATCAACATTATAAAAGATTAACATATACAAAATATATCAACTTTATCGTGCATTTATATTCAACATACGAGATAATCAGGTTCACCTCTGAGATATTATGGGTCTTGTGCAGAAGATGGTAAACGGGTTCGTGTAAAAACTCCTGCTACAAAGCTAATTTATATGTCAATAGTTGTATTACTAAGGATTTAATAGAAGTATTATTACTTGAGATAGTCCACATCAAACAAAATCGTGAAAATACATAAATAAAAACAAAATTTAGACAAAGTCGGCAAAATTAAACTAAAAGCATAAAACTGATTTCTCTCATGCATATCGAGACCATATTTCTCGCATTCACATGTAGAACTCAGAAAATTTTCCAAACCGCTACATATGTATATGATATCATCTTTTAGGAGACTTTAAGGTTGGAAGCCCTGTACAAAGGTGCTTATTGCACCTGCCCAAAACCGCCATGGGAAATAATTATACCAAGTAATTATATTGTAATTCCATACAAAAATGTTTGGAGAAGGTGAAATCCTACAATCCTATTCCCAACTGCTCTATATAAAGAAAGAAATGGTGATGAAATTTGGATTATTTAGGGTTTATATATAGCCTGCCTAGTTGTATATTGGACTCTAGAGACATGTCGTTCGGTCTGGGATTTAGACTAAGATAATGTAGATTAATTTTTTAGTAACGACGTCGGTCCAAAAATACAGACAGAAAAAGAAATGTAAATAATTATTAATTATTATTTGAGGAAAAGAAAAAGAAAAAGGAATATAAAAAGTAAGAACCCGACAACTACAGGCCATGCATTGCATGCAAGTAGGATTCTTTTTGGGAACGCCACGTCACCTGAAATCCGGCGTATCCAACTGGAGGTGGATTGTCTGCCCACTCATTGCCATACTCTTTAGATCATTTTTATTTGTGTGTTCACGGTTAAGGCACGTCAATATTTTATATTGATTTTTTTATAAAAATAATAAAATAAAAAGTAATAAGAATATAAAATATTGACGTGATTTGATCATTACCACACAAAACAGGAATGGAAGAGAAGAATATGGAAATAGAAGGGCTGACAATCCACCTCCTATCCAACTCTCCTGTGCAAGCCTAGTGGCAGCTGGATGCTGGGAGTGGAGCCCAGTAATATGAGAGTGAGGTGGTGTGTGGGGCCTGTGCGCTCCTGCTCTCATCGTTCCTTAAAATCTGAAGGCCCACTATTTTAGAAGTATACGTATGTATGTATACTCATACGAAAAGAACATCGCCTTCTTATTATTCTTATTAAATATGTTATGTTGTCAAATTATCAATTTAAGTTACAAGAAATAACAAGTCAAATATCCGACACGGTTACAATTCTACTGATCTTGGCTTCACTAAGGCCCTGTTGGTATTGTTTCTTTTTTTTGTTTGCCAAAAAATGCTTAACTTTCAAGTTAATAAAAAACGTTTCGTAAAAATAAATATTTTGCTTATTTTTAAAACAATGGCTTCCAAGACAGCAGTTTTAAATGCAACTTGTAGGTTGTTTTAATATGAAGTTGAGTTGGGCTTTCAATGAATTAATTTTTGAAAATCATATTATTTATCTTTCTACATACATTCTCTTCAACAGAGAACATTGGGTGCCACCATCTGCTACTGGAACCATTAACCTTACATCAATTGCGCAATTAATCATCGTTGTCACCACTACCACCGCCACCACTGGCACCATAACTGTCACCACCATCATTGCCATTACCACCACCATAATCTAACTTTGCCACCACCACCACAACTGCCACTAGAGTTACCACCACCACAAAAATATATATTGAATTAATGTACCTAAATGTATGCACCAAATTGTATTATAATAAATTTAATGTACCTAAATGAAGAAGACAAAGTATATCGAGATATATTGTATAACAAAAGTTAGTTTGTCTAAATGTTTACAACAAAATATATTACGATGAATGAAATAAAAATTATAATTATAATGAAATATAATTAATATATTAAGATTAGGAAGAAAAATAAGAAATAATTAAAACATCAAAATATAATTAATAAATGAGGTGATTAATGTATTAAGGGACTAAAATTAGATTGTGATCTTACTCATGGTTTAAGTCTAAAAGTCATATTTACTAAGAATTAGAATAAAGTTTCCTATTATTATAACCATCTTACTTTTACATTAAAATTTACCACAACGCTTTTACATTGTTTTGCATAATCACAACATTTTAAAAAATACAGTTTATCAAACGCTCAACTACTTAATTTTAAAATTGATTATTCTTAAAATACAATAGAAACAATTTTTTTCTTAAATGTCACCTTGTGATATGTTGACACATTTGGTACCTACAAAACGAGAAGATCTTACCTACAACTTGGATGCCTTTGTCAATACGTAAAAGAATTAATTTATAACTTAAGATACTTAGATACCGTCCTAAAAACATCTCGAAATAAATAAGTCCCTCTCCTCCAAAATACGCTCCCTTGACTACGACTGGTATTAGCCTTCAAAATACAGATATAAAATGGTGACAACATATTAGAAAAAGCCAAGATTGCCAGAAAAAAATGGAACCCGCGTTCTCTGAAAGTAAAGAAATATTAAATGAGGGTAGGGAAGGGAGGCACATATAATTACATACACGCATATATAAAAGATTAGGTGAGTTGGGGATTTGTTAATTTATGAATTAATGGGGTGACTTATTTTGTGGGTCTAGCTGGATTTGATGCATCAAGAAAGATGCCGATTGCATGGCCTTGGACCCATAAGCACTTATAATTAAGCACTTTTGTTTCCAACAAAAACATGACAGTTTTTTCTGTTGTCCCCACGTATATCTAAGCATTCATATCATACTGTTCTACTCAGATATACCGGAATATTAGAATTTTCGATCGTTCAGTATTAAAAGTGCAGTTTAATTTCGGGTCTTTCACTTTTGAACGACAGAGAAGATCATTCAGAATGTATATGTAAGTTCATCTCCTTGTCCTTGTCTCTTTTCTTCTTGTTTGCTAGAGATCACGGGATTGTCTCTGTTCTTGTTGTTTGCTAGAGATCACGGGAAGTAGCTAGGGTTTTTCAGTTTTGGTTTTTAGCAGAGGTGAACTGGCTTTTTAGGAGATTTAACACCTACCGGTCTCTCTAACATGCATGGAGAGTTTACTTTCTGGGCACAATTTCATCATTTGACCTAACATTGCAAGTAGAGGTGACAAATCAACTTATTGGGTTGCTAATGAGTACCTGATAAGACCCATTTAGTTTGTTTTCAACTTACCACATTACCATCGCTACAATTTTACTTTTATATTAAAGTGATATCAAATTAAATGGGTCTTAACGAGTATCCATTAATAACCCAATGAGTTGATTTGTCACTTCTAATTGCAGGTTCTATAGTGGTTTGGTGCCATAATATGTGAGTTTTTTTCCACAATTCAATCCGACCGGGCTAAATCAAAAGTTCCTATTCTAAATCATTCTACTCTTATGAAACTCTAGTGTAATTAAGAAGAGTAAGCAGATTGTTCTGATCAACTGTTCTGCTCAAAATTTTGGGATTAAACTATAATCATCTTTGGCATGACAAAGAAATAATACAAGTCAGGGTCAGATCAAGAAATATATTCAATATGATTGTGTAAGAGAATAAATATTGATTGGCAGTGCATCATGATGAGCAGTTAGTAATATAGTAGGTAGCATTTTTTTAGAAAATGAACCATTCATTGGCCTATTTATGGCCAGAGGTTTCAATGGTGAGGGGGTGATGTTTCTCCCACCTTCAATTTGATGGATACATGTACAAGCATAATTCATATGGCCAGTGCCCCAAAGATTTGAAAATTTATGAGTCCTTAATTTATTTACTCTTAAATAGCAGAAATTTCATTTATGTATATGCCTACCTCATGCCTACAAGGGCCATAATATCGGGATTGGGATTCACTCTGGATTGAAGTCCGCGGATTGAGAGATCCAGACTGTTCAAGAGAGAGAGAAAAAGATTTGGGTCGTTCATGTTTTTGAATTTTTTTAAAGTGAATCAGTGAAATGGGCTAATGGGAGCGTATGATTGAAATTGAGTGGTATGGACTGTTCAAGAGAGAAAAAGAAATCTAAGCCGTTCAAGTTGTTTTGTTTTTGTGAAATGGGTCACTAAAATGAGATAATGGGGGCCATAGGATTGAAATTGAGTGGTCTATACACATAGATTAAGAATGGATTTCATTCCATGATATTGGACCCAAATTTTTTTTTTTTAGTACATCGATATTTTTACACTAGGGGGAGTTCGGCTAAGCCA
The DNA here is from genome assembly GCA_035220775.1 of Malus fusca. Taxonomy (NCBI): domain Eukaryota; kingdom Viridiplantae; phylum Streptophyta; class Magnoliopsida; order Rosales; family Rosaceae; genus Malus; species Malus fusca. The sequence continues at coordinate 34,380,439 of CM069061.1, read as the reverse complement.
CACAATGGACATCCTAATTTAGTATTGAATTCGTCATCCACGAGATTCGAACCTAATATCTCTCACTTCTAAGCGAAGAGGAATACCAGACACTAGTATTGAGTGGCATTGGACCCAAAAAATTAAATCTGCTAGAATCACTTTAGCTTTATTAGGTTTGGCTATAATCATCATAACCTATTAATATTTCCATTGATTACTGTCCTCAATCCTAATATAGGGTCCACTGTATTAACTAGATCATGTATTCATGTTGCTTAAAGTGAGTTAGTATGACTAATGTCACTGATTTAACACATGATGTTACTAATCGATGTGTTATGAGTTATGACATAAGTGATGGTACGACGACAAATGAAAGTTAGTTTCAAAGTTTTTGGGTAAACCTTCTACATCTGCTTCTTTCAACTAGTGCAGGTTAAGAATTGGGTGGTCTAAGATTGGATACTTATGGAGTTATTTTTTTCTTTGATACAAGCGATATTTTTGTATACGTAAATAATTTCATAAAAAGGAATTACTAGCTTTCTGATAGGAAATTCTGAGACTTCAAAATGTGTAAGAGTGCATAGAAGTAGAACCTCCAGAAGTAGAGCAGAATTAAACCAAAAAAATAAAAAATAAAAAAATCGTCGACAGCAGGGTTCGAACCTGCGCGGGCGAAGCCCAACAGATTTCAAGTCTGTCTCCTTAACCACTCGGACATATCGACTTCTTGTCAATACCTTCAAATAATTTTATAATAAAAGCGTTTGAATTAGGATTTAAAAGGCTTTACATTTCCTTGTGCCGTCGTGCCGAGGATTAGATTGGAAAACTCGTAATATTCAACATATGTTAAACGTAGAGGTGAATGATTTTTTTTTTCCATTGCGAGGGTTATATTGTAATCCATATTCTTGTTTGGACGAAATTTCTTCAGTTCTTCATTCAACATACCTTGCATACCGTAGATTATCTAATCCAACCCAATCTTGGGTATCAAGACATGAAAAATATAACAAGAAGTTCTTTTTGTTTTGTTTGAGGTTAAGAAAATTCAGGTTGAACAGAAACAGAATAAATGGGGCATTGCAAAAGGTAAATTTCATATTTATAAAATGAAAAAAAAACATCCTACCCTCTACAAACTCTTCTCTATCTATTTCTTTTTAAAGCTAAACCATTTGAACTGTGAGTCTGTGACTCAGAAAAGAAAAGAAGGACAAAATCCACCATAGCATGAATGTGTTTAACTAAGTTTCCTCCATTGATCCAGTCACCGCTCTCGCTACAAGGTTTACACGCTAAGGATGAGCATACTGCACGTTGATCCTCCGCTGAATCGGGGTCCTACAAGAAGGGCAATCCTTCATTCCTTGTTTCTTGTGAAGCTCATTGCAATTTGCACAAACAACCTGATGTGCACACGGAAGGAACACCACCGACATCTCCTCAGATAGGCACATCACACATTCGCGGTCCTGTCTCAAGTCCTGGGAATTCTTTACCTTCTTGAGGCTGGTAAAGTTTTGGTTTCCCTTTGTTGCCTTCCCACTTTTTCTGTCTGACGGGGAACCTCCAAAGCTTCCGGCAGCTCCCCTTCTTAGTGCTGCAATTCTCGAGGAGTCGGACTTCAGCTTAAGTTCTGATAACTTGCTCTCAACTTTTCTGATGTCTTCCATATACTCCCGCATATCATATTCTGCGCTCAGTTTGATCCCGTCCTCCTCCAATTTTGTCAAAGCTTGACGTTGTTCTCTTTCTTTTCTTATGAAGTCGGCCTGCGCAAGTATTTTCTCCTTTTCTATCTTCTCCCTTTTCCATCTAGCCTGTAAAATTTAGTAGTACATGTGAGAAATAACAACCAGAACATCAACGTATATTACCAAATATGCAACCAGAACATTATACCAGCAAATAATTGAATAGAAGAAAGCTAGAATTACATGAGTGTTTGTCTCTTTACTAAAATATTTCTTTGTTTCTTCACTCTGAAAAACAAGCTTATTAATTATTATGCTCGGTAAGAAGAATTGTTAACTTGCGGCACCACAAACAAACAACTTTCGAAAAACAAGGTCCCATGACTCTTGTCATGAATTTATGCCCTTGTTCACCAGTATCCCACAAGTGAGCTCACATAACATAATTTTGAAGGGTAACTGTTATGTCTACACGTTGAAGAAGCATACCTCGATTTGATGATGGACATTTTTTGCCTTGGCTAAATCCTGTTGCAGTGCAGCCACCTTCTTCTTTCCTGTCTCAAGCTCTTCCTGCAATGCGCTCCTCTGCCCCACCCATGCCTGGACCTTTTTCAGTGCATTCTGCTCCCTCTCTAATGCTTCCTGGTGACGTGCAGTCGAATCTATAGCCATTCTTTCGGCAGTACTCCTCTCCTCTTTAAGAGCGGAATTCTCCAACTCAAGCCTACAGATATTAGAGGTAGCTTTCTCAACCTGGTCAGTTGCATTATTTAAGGCATTCTCCAACTCAGAGATTCTCTTCTCGGTGTTCTCTTCCAACATTTGTTTCTCTTTTTTAAATTTCTCTGCTTCTGCCTTCTCTTGCCTCAGTATTTTAAGTTCAGGTCGTTCCTTACTAAGCCTACGAGAAACCTGCATAATCTTCTCGTTGGCCCAATTAGTCCAGCTTTCTAGTTCATTCTGCAGCTCCTCCAGCCGAGGTACTAGTTTTAAAATCAGCTCATCCTTCTCATCTTGCGCGACATACTTTCCTAGAGACTTATCATATGGGATGCCAGCACGGTAATCAAGAGGAACAAGATCCTTTAGCCGAGGAGCTACCTTCAAAAACAGCTCATCGATCTCATCTTTTGGGATATTCTTTCCTAGAGACTTGTCATCACATGGCAAGCCAGCACAGCAATCATGAGTCTTGGGGGATGGAGAGGTGCCAACCGGGGTCTTGGCCTTAGGTCTAGATTTGTTTTCCAAACAAGACTTCTGGGAAAGATTGGGATCTGCGGATCGCAAGTAAGATATAGGTAATGTTACTGTGCCACCTGTTGCTAGTGAAGCAGATGAAATCTTGGTTGAAGCACTATGTCTTCCATCTGAAGAAGGGATGGTGGATCCAACTTCGGCACTCAACTTTGAGGATGCAACTGTTTCTTGTCCTCCGGGAATTTCAGATGGAGGCTTTAGCCTCTTCTCCAGAACAAAACCACCAATCGTGACTTTCCCTGATTTGAAGCCTCCTTTTTTCCCATAAGCGCTGTAATTTCGATCCGTATGGAAGGACTTCTTACGAAGTGCTGCTAATTCTTTCTTGGTGCGCCCTGTTAGACCAGCTCCTGACTTTTCTTCAGAGGTGGATGTCTTAGATTTTGATTGGACATTTTCTCCAGTGAATCCTAAGCATTTTTCCAGACTATCTAGCATAGATGACAAACTATCCTTCTCAGGGGTTACCTCTTCAGGTGCATGAGAATGTGTGCTGTTGGAATGTATACGGAAACTTCCAAATTTGAGTGTTTCAGGAGGATTGCTTTGAGCATAGGCAGGCAGTGGCTTTGAGGAATTTGCTTCATCGGGATTTGGAAGAATGGTTTCAGAGCTATTTGCCTCTGAGCTTAATTGGGGAGAAGACGAATCAGCGGATTCTTCAGAACCAAGAGCACTAAATGGATCTCCTTCCGATGTGCAGGCTAGCAAAATGTTTAAGTCACATATCAACAGCCACCACATTGCTTCCGCAACTGATAAGGATAGCCTTACCTCCCTAACCACACTGATCATTTCTAGCATTGTGTATTCCACCAGGTGCTGCAAATTAACAAACTGATCATTTGAAGCATCAATATCTTTTTCTTTCTTAAGAAATTTCAGGGTATCACTAACAATATTTGCTAGAGGGTCTTTACCGCCAATGTAAAGGCCGCCTCTCGAAACAGCCTTTTCAGCAACCTCCTCACTGTACCCATGTTCAGCAACCTGTTTAATTGCACTCCGGAAAATTGCTTGCAAATAAGACAGTAGTAGTTCTTCAAGCTGGCAAGCAATTGGGTCATCCCAATCTGCACACTCAAAAGCTCCCACTTCCACTTCTTCTGGCTGAACCACCCCCGCCTGAGCTAACACATTGTCACTCAATTTTCTACATTCCTCTGAAGGTAATTGGCTCTGAGGGGTTACGGTTAGGGGCGAACCAGGATTAGTTGCATTCTGCGGGGCAGGGTCAGCTTTTCTCTTGTTCTTACTGCCTTTTCCTAAGGATGTCCCTTTGCCTTTTCCGGTACCACTGTTGACCATTTTTTTCATACTAAGAACAACCCAACCAACATCAATTAACCCTACACAACCCAACCAACAAAACAAATAAATATACCAAAAAAATGACAAAAGCTGAAAATTTTAACAAAAACAACATCAAAAAATTGTCAAAAGAAAAAATGTACAACCATATTCTCAAACATTTATTTCACAGACAATCACTAAAAATTAAATTCTTCGATTTATCAAGGAAATAATTACAAATATCAAGATATGTATGCATTCCTTAGTCTTCAAGTTCAATTAAAAATTAACACGAAATACTACCGAATTTCATACCTCTGAGCTACTAAGCGAGAACAAATATGCACAAAAAGAACATCTCCTAGAAGCACTAAATCGTAAGAAAGTTGGAAAACAAACAGATTAAGCGCAACCCAGCAAAAATCCAATAACGCATGCAGCCACACAAGTCCAACTGTTGAAATACCAACCCATTTCTCCAAAAACATCAGAAACTCGACTCCCATTTCACAAAACCCACAAAAATTTGATCCCTGTGGGTGCAAAATCTTAAACATATGCAGCATAAAGTAAGAACCCATATGAAAAAAAAATTCGATTTTTATACCCAAATTCAAGAGAAACGTACCGGGCGATCAAAGTTGTGCGGGTGGAGGGGAGTGGCTAGGAGAGGGGGAGAGAGAGAGAGAGAGAGAGAGAGGGTAAGAGAGTGAGCTTCTGCACTGAGTCAGTGTCTGGGGTTTTTGGGGATGGTTTAGCATGGAAGAGCCACATAACAAAATAAAATTGGTCCTTTGCTTTGCACTTGGCGTCTTTAGGCCTAATTTTGGCTTTTTGTATAGAAAGAGTTATATAATGTATCGACCCTCGTATCAATTAGGATAGCGATTTTCACACGCTCGTTTTTTCAACTCAACCTTGAGACGCACTAAATCCAATCATTCAATTAATGTACTTTTTTGCTCTCACGTGAAATCTTGAGTGCATTTTTGTTCATCACCATTTAGTGTGGTGTATGCTCACCACCCTATTTATATGAGTTTGAATTTTGAGATTTGTACTTATCCACTACACGAATCTCAAAATTCAAACTCATCTAACGGTAATTAATGGAATGATGAGCATACACCACACTAAATGGTGGTGAACAAAAATGCTTCTCGAATTCTTGGCTTTCTCTACTGTTACTAATACAGAATAAAAAGTGGTGCGGATTTTACATTACAATCTTTAATTTAATGCATGAAATTCATGAATGTATTAATTAGAAAGTAGTTGAGCACGTACCGATTCCTTCTCTTCCTTATTTATGACTTTCTGATTCATGATTTTACGAATTAAATTGTATTGCATGAACAAACATCTTAATAGTCTTTGGTTTTGGTTTAATGGATGGCTTGGATTTCACTATTTGTAGAAGGGGTGTGCTATCCACACACCTCATTTTACTTTTCACATATCCCTTGATAATTTATGTCTGTTGATCTTCTTCAATTCATCTGATCCGACAACCGAAAATTAAAAAGATATGTGAGAAGTAAAATGAAATGTGTGGATATCACACCCCTTTGTAGAAAGGCATATCCACCTTTAACATCAATGTTATAATTAGGTACATGCACTAGAACAAAATTAATGCTAAATAGGGATGATTAAAATGTTAGGTTTTGAGGGACCAAATGAAGTTAATTTAGAGTAAGCATAAGCAAAGACAAATTTGGAAAGTAAACATTATTGTTATTTTTCATATCCATATCTATCCAGATTCTATGATTAAATTGCATTAATTACCTATGGAAAAAAAAAAATGTAACACCTGAATAATTAAAGGGAATCTCTACACCTATACAGTTTAGGAAAGCGTTTATTTATGGTCATTACCTTATTTATCAGTATTAGATAAGTTTAAATTTTGAGATTTGTGTCTATCCATTATATCTCAAAATTAAACTAATATAATGATGATAAATATAGTGGTGAGCACTCCCATTTAAGAAAATGATTATCTAAGGATAGTAGTTGTTGGTTTTTATTTTTGGACTCATTTTGTATATTATTTGATTTAAAAAACAATTTCTTACATTTCTTTTTGGAAAATAATCTCTATAAAGTCTATCTCAAACTGTCTAGATTATTACCTGTAGTAAAAATAGAAATAAATTCTAGCAAACGGGGCAAATCATTTTTTGATGCGTGTGTATTTACAAAATAAATGAATTATGAAAAAAATAATAAAATTGTGAGGGCATCAAATTATAATTACCTTGTAAATATCAATGATTTAATATGAGCTCAGCATTTTTTTATGCTGAATTTTTCATAATTCATTGAATTATTAATATTTTTAGTTTTTTTTTTTTGGACAAATTTAAAATTTTTAGTTATTAATACAAGATATAGACATTTAAAGGGTAAAAAGGTCATTTTGGTCCAAATATAAACTGTGGATTTTTTTTTTTTTTTTTTTGAGAGTAATAAACGGCGGATCCGAATAGAGCACATACGGTGTCATCCTCCTCCTTCGGCTGCTTTGGCGGGATTCGGAAAAGGAAGATAATTTTTCAGCGGCCGGAAATGCGCGAAATGGACGGCCAAACCCCCAAAACGTCGTCGTCCAAGGTACGGATAGAGTCCCTTCAATCCAATATTTTCACTTTCGTCAATATCTCATCTGATTTTCGTTTGTTGCCGGTGGAATTTGAAAATTGTGGTCCGTTTGGTTGCCGGGAAAATGAAACTGAAAAGAAACTTAACGGGTTCTTATATTTCAATTTTCTTAGTAATTTGGGAGCTAAAACAACGTAAACTTGAACGAATTCCAGCTCACTGTGATTGCATTTCCAGATTAATTTGTGCTTTAATTTTCTTTTTCTCGGAAGTCGGAACGCGGATAGAAAATCTTTCGAAATTGAGGTAGTAAAGGTCCACATGTCAATGGGAATTGCTCATTGAAATTGCGTTTTTGAGATTTTAGGGAAGAAGTAACTGAGGATTTAATGCTAATTAACCTAATTCCAAGGTTTTAAAAGACGAGGTGCTAGTTGGGCGGCGGGCTGGGCCTAGTGGCTAGGTGGAGCCTAGGCGGATTAGGCAGATTTAAGTAAATCTATTATATTTCATGTAAATAAGCGTCTGTTTATACTTAAAATATATATAATTTCATCATAAACTAGAAAATAGAATGATATATATATTATAAAGTATTGGAACATAATGAAAACACGAGGAGCAAACATATAATGTTTGTTTATTTAAGTGTTCAATAAGTCTCTTACAATTTATTAGATACTAGAAAATAAGCGTATGTTTATTTAAGCGTCTGTTTAAATAAGCGTCTGTTTATCTAGGCTGATTTAAGTAAATATATTATATTTCGTGTAAATAAGCGTCTGTTTATACTTAAAAAATATATATATAATTTCATCATAAACTAGAAAATAGAATGACATATATATTATAAAGTATTGGAACATAATGAAAACATGGGGAGCAAACATAGAATGTTTGTTTATTTAAGTGTTCAATAAGTCTCTTACAATTTATTAGAAATAATAAAATGTAAAGGGAAAGTTATCTATTTTCTATCTAAGTGAGTTTCAACCTAGTCAGGTGCCTAGGCGGGTCTGGGCAGGCTAGACGGGTGCCTTGGCGGTCTAGGTGGGCGCCTCAACAAGTCTAGGTGCCCTTTCTTAATTTTCAAACGCCTAAGCATTAATCGGGGTAGTGGTCAGCCGCCTAGTTCCTATGCGGCGGTAGGCGGGGATTTTTAGAACAGTGCCTAATTCACATTAATTTTTCATGTCAGTAAAATGTAAAAACTTTAGCAAGGATAGAATTATGGACCTGGGATTTAATGCTAATTGACCCAATTAATGTTTCTTGGATAATAATTAGCAGAGGGGTTATCATCTTAATAAATTTTGTAACTTTTTCGAAGCGTGCCCGTATTTTTTGTGTTAAAATGTGCTTCTTCACTTTACTGGGAAGTGGTAAGCAATAAGTTGTTGTCTTCACAGCATAAATGGTGTTGAAATTATTTAGCTCAGGGAGATTTTTAAGAAGTTCAGTTTGGAATGACTTCGATTATCGCACAATGACATGAATTAGAGATGTTTGCTCATACCGGGAATCCTTTGGCTTCGCATAGCATTGAACTGGGGTTGCGATACATTGAAACAAACAAACTTGCGCTCTTTCTGTAGTGTTCTTCTTATAACTGTATGCTATCTGGTACGCATTCTTCTTTTAGGATTTTGAATTTCGTTTACGTGAGTAGTTTGATGAAATGCTTGTGATTTGGATGACTAAATCGTTGAATGTGCTACACCCATTCGGATTCTCTTGACAGAAACCAAATGTAGCGAAAAGTTCGATTGATGTATATGCTGCGCAGTGTGACGAATGCAAGAAATGGAGAGTGATTCATTCAGAAGAAGAGTACGAGGAAATCAGGAGCAAAATCAGTACGGAACCCTTTTATTGCAACAAAAAATCTGGTGTGACTTGTGACGATGCTGCCGATATTGAGTACAGTGCTAGCAGGACTTGGGTAATTGATAAGCCTGATCTTCCGAAGACCCCGGAAGGTTTCAGGAGACATTTGGTGGCTAGAAAAGATTATTCCAAACTGGATACGTATTATATTACACCCAAGGGAAAAAGACTGAGATCCAAAAATGAGATGGCAGCATTTTTAAAACAAAACCGTAGGTATGAAGGCTTATCCGCTTCAGATTTCGACTTCGCACCCCCAAAGGTAATGGAAGACACCGTTCCTGAGATCTTCAGTAAAAAGGGCTCTGATAGCGTCCGCAAAAAAATTAAAATGACAAAGAATGAGGATAAGAGTGCTGATATCACTGGTGAAGAAGATTTCGAGTAGCTCATGTTGAAAGACTGCCAGCGAAAATCTTGTTGGGAGGTTTTGCTTTGTGTAGAAATGATGTCTGATGTACTACTCCAGCCATACGCGTGCTGGATTTTTGTTGTACTTCAGCCGCTAGATTGTTCGGATAGATTTCTTGGGTCTGTTTCTGGTAAGGATTCGAAACTTGGTACTTGCAGAGTTGTATTTGGTTGTGTTTCCATCTCGTTTTGTTACTTTGGTACTGTTTTATGTAGGAAAATCAGTCGAAATGCTATTCGGTTTTTAGAATTTTTCGCGTGTTGTTTTTCGTTTCAAGAGATTCAAGTCTTTGTTTTACAAGGAGAAGTAACAAAAGTCTACTGGAAAATTTGTATGGCTTTTTGTCTCGAACTTGTTGACACACCCCGATCCAAATTGAGACGTGCTGACTGTCACGCCTCGATTTGGGTCGGGGTGTGTCAGTTTGGTATCAGAGCCAATCCTTGGCCGAAAGTGTGCCGACGAGGACATCGGGCCCCTAAGAAGGGTGGATTGTAAGATCTCACATCGCATAGGGGTGAGGATCTTATAAGTTTTATATGTATATTCTCATCTCTACCTAGCACGAGGCATTTTGGGAGCTCACTGGCTTCGGGTTCCATCGGAACTCCGAAGTTAAGGAAGTTCAAGCGAGAGCAATCTCATGATGGATGACCCACTGGGAAGTTCTCGTGTGAGTTTCCAGAAACAAAACCGTGAGGGCGTGGTCGGGGCTCAAAGCAGATAATATCGTGCTACGGCGGAGTCAAGTTCCAGATGTGGTGGACCCTGGTCAAGATGTGACACTTGTACATGCCAAATCAAAATCACTTTTGAAATAATACATTGAGTACATGTAACCACTAAGCCATCTTTGATTAGGCGAACCAATGCTGAAAATGAAGAACAGGCATGACTGCCGGCTCTTTCCGTGGCCGGTTTCGTGTATTCGAGCAGCATGTATGTTGACCTGTAAATCTTCACCGGTGTTCAGTATATGACCTCTTCAACTCCAAGCTCACCCCCTGCTCTTGCAGCATATATATCTTCACAAATGGATATCAACCTACACACCAAAAATATCATACAAAACTTATGGAAAGACCAACCGAGCATGTAGGGGCCTGTTCGGAAGTGCTTCTTGCATGGTTAAAAGCGTTTCTAAATGTGATCCTGAGCTATTGAAGATTTCAACGCGCTTCTAATAAAAGGAAGGATAAATCCTATTGTAAAAAATATATTTGGCCCATTTCTCTTAACAATTTGATTCACGAATCTTCTAAACAAATCACAATTGGACATTTATACAGATTTTTTTTCTTTTTTATGCAAATTATTATGTGTATAATGTTTTATACTTGATTTGTCAGGAATTAGCTAATCAACGTTTATTTTTAACTTAATTTGAAGCAAATATTGTATCCTTGTTTAATATTTCCTTATAAACTATGAAAAACTTAGGATTAAGCAATATTGTGCACAATCATTCTTGTCTATCTAAAATTACGTACTTGTTACAATTGGAAATTATATTCTTATAATATGCAATAATTACGGAAATGATTATGAAATAATTAAATATATTCTAACAATACCCAATGGGAAATTATGTTACAATTGGAAATTATATTCTTATAATATGCAATAATTTACAATTGGAAATTATGTTAGAATAATTACGGAAATGATTATGAAATAATTGGAAATCATTCTTGTCTATTTACCCATCCTCCAATCCTATAAATACAAAGTTATAAGAATGACAATGACAAGTAAATAGCTATTTGTACGTGCGTTTTTCTTAAAATTTTCATATGCAAGTTTAAGATGGCCGCCAAAACATTGTCACTCATCAGCCTCTTGATCGTACTCGTTATTCTCGGTTCAGGTAATTTTTTTTATGAGTACATCGATATTTTTATATTAAGGGAAGCGAGAGTTTGGCAAAGCCATATAATCGACATTTTTACACTAAGGGAAGGGGGAGTTCGGCCAAGCCACACAATGGACAGCCTAATTTGGTATCGAATACGCCATCCACGAGATTCAAACCTAGTTCGGCTAAGCCACACAATGGGCAGCCTAATTTGGTATCGAATTCGCCATCTACGAGATTCGAACCTAAAACCTCTCACTTCCAAATGAATACATACATAACATATACATACATCCCCTTTAAGGAAAGGGATTTTCTTTTCTTTTTTTTCGAAAAAAAAAATAGGGACTAATTGTTGGTTGGACTAAACTTTCATCTTCAACAATCCAAACCATCAATTTTGTAAGTCTCGATTCATAGAAACCCTAGCAAAAATTCAAAATTTCAAACAATTGCCTACTTAATTGTCACGATGAAAGTTCAATGTTAATTTTTTTTTAACACAGTGTTTGTCAATTTCTTTGAACTCAATTAGATGTCTTAAATATTTCTGATTTGGCTAATATTTTGCAAGAATAATCTATAAGACTCAACATGAAAAATAACTAATTAGGAACGTTCAAATTCGATGCGATGTGTACCCACAACTAATATTGCCTTCTGCGATGCAGGTAGCTATAATACAAAGGCAATGAGAGCCCCGAAGGTGGACGAGGAAGGCAAGTGGTGCACTGAAATGGAATAAATAAAAAACAGATGTTTTGTTATGTTTTGTTTTCGATAATTTAAAATGTTAGTTAATTAAGATGACCAAAATACTGTTACTCTTCGTTTAATTTCTTAATCGTTCTTGTTGTTCTTCTAGGGCCAAGTAATCTTCCACAAGTATCACATGTGTACTTGTTGCTCAGCAATCTGCATCAATTAGTATTTGAAATTTATTCGATACCGGAAATATTGGTAAATCAGAAAAAGATTTTGCAAGTGAGGTGAAGTTTACCCTATAGCGGAGAAATTTCGGTTAAAATTAACAAATTTCATCGATATTTCTAATATATCATTTAAATACCGACAAACGGTCATATAATATTCCTAAAATTTCATTTTAAATTTTCACATTTTGAAGAACTTTAATGTATACGTGCAAACGAGGAGATGTAAATTTACTGTAAAATCTTGTTCTTGAAACACACACACTGGCATTTTTTCTTGAATTTGCATTGAACTATACATACATGACAAATCAATATCCTTTTCAAATATCCATCTATCCTAAACCTATGTTAAAAAATGAAGAACAAGCAGCACGAATGCCGGCGTTTTCGATGGCCGGAAAAAGAATTTGTTCTGCATTCCTTCTATAACGGGTGTTAGTGAAACCTGATGTCAGCAATTTAAACCTAGATGGAGGAGAACTAATCCGGTTTCGTGTATTCGAGCAACATGTGTGGTGACCTGTAAATCTTCACCAGCGTCCAGTATAAGACCTCTTCAACTCCAAGCTCACCCTCTGCTCTTGCAGCATATATATCTTCACAGATGGCTATCAACCTGTACATCAAAAAAAATATCATACAAAACCCATGTCAGACCAACCGAGCAAGTAAGGGCCTGTTCGGAAGTGCTTCTAGAATGGCTAAAAGCACTTCTAAGTGATTCCGGGTTATTAATGATTTCAATGTGCTTCTAATAAAAACGCTTCTAAATTTTTATTAAGTTGGCTTTACCTATCACAGGAAGGAAGGTTCTCATAGGGGATTCTCATTCGTAAGTCAGAGCATTGAAGTCTGATAAAGCGGCCAACAGCAAGAACAAATGTTATGTATAGACCCCAAATGCTGAACTTGCTCAGGGTGTCACCGAGAATACCCTCTGAATATCACCCAAAAATGAAGAACAAAAGCAATTTTAGCCAAGAGAAAACGAAGATATGAAATGACACGTGATGCTTTTGGTAAACTTACGTGGCGGTGTTTCCTCAGATACGATGATGGCCATCGGTCCTGTCAAACCTCCACATCCATTGACATCTGATGAATTGATGTCGTGGAAGGACCACCACTCATAATTTGAGCGATTCAGAACAAGGTCTGCGCTAATGAACTTATCCTGTAAATCGTATTTCAGCAGTTTTAACAAATAGCTGCTATACAAATTACTGCAGAAACACAACAGAAAGAACTGACATGCAGATATGGTACTCGAGTTAGTAAAACATGCATGCGTGAGAAAGGGTACCTCTAATTCCAACAGTCTGACATCACCAGAACCAGTGACACGGAAGTATCTTGGATAAATGTTGTATATCCTAAAGCTGTTTTTGGAGCCATTGAGAACCTTTTGGACATCTGACTGTTTTGGAAGATCCTGAGACTCCAAACTTCTTTCATATTTCACAGTTTCCTTGCCTTTGGGTCTGTCCCTGGAAAGTACCCAAGTAAAAGATATAGCCATGTTGGGGTCCCAATCAAGGGACCGAATGAATCTGGTTTGAACTACATCGGGGATAAGCCACAAAGTACTAGCATCAGATTCGCAACATATCAACTGGACGTCTTTCTTATTATAGGTATCCAGATAACCTTCAGGATCGAGATTAACATCAGAGTTGAGTTTGTCCCATTGGAACTTTTCACAAAGGGTGGTTTGATATAGGGTCAATCTTCCACTCGCTGTCTTTATGTCAACCTGAACACTGGCATCTTTGATGGGATTTTCAATGTTCGTCGGGTTACCACTGCTGTACATCTGCAAGGAGCAAAGGAGTTTTTGATGCATGATTCAGAAAAGCAACCAACTGTTTCTTCTACTTGAAAAGTAAACTTAATATTAAAGCACAGGTTAGCATGTCTAGTTGTTTGTGTGTGCCAGATCGCCTAAGACTGAGCAAAACCAATTACTTTATGAACTCATGATACAAATTGGTAATCAGTATCTGTGGGTAAACATTACTTACCAGCATTGGAGCCCAAATAACACAAATCAATATGAAAAACAGACATATCCCGTTGCAACATTTGGTCATTTTCGTTTGCTTATCTCCTTGTTTGTGCGTTGCTCTATTCAAGACTGCATCACATTTGACAAGGTACAAGCTTGCATGTATATCCTCCAGCTAAATAGAAAGCCAGTCAGTTACAGAAACAACATGCAAATGTTCATGTATTCTGAAAATATACATATATTTACACTATAAGCAATCAAATGATGTTCTGACGAAGGTATTGCAGGGAGAATAAGATAGACTAGCTGTGGTGATTCTTTCGAATCTAACCATCCCATTAATTTCAACACACAATGTGATCCCACTCTTTTAGGTTTCTGTATAAATTATTCATATTTCAACAATGATAGCAATATCAATAAACGAAGACAGTAACGATAACTGATGGCACTCCAGTGATGATTCAGTGCATAGTTTTAAAAGTTGAAGTTTTATCTTTTATGCAAGATTAAGTATGACGGAATGCTACAGATAGATTAAGAAACTTACTTTCAGCCAATCATACATGGTCAAAGATGTGGTAGTGCATGACCAGTCAAGTGCACATCTCAGTTCATAAAGGAAAGGCAGAGCGCGATATAGTCGATATCCCAAATAATTAATTCTTGAAATCTCACTAGTCAAAAACTGCCGGTACAAAGTGCTTTTATGAGGAATTCCATGTCGGAGTTGTATAGCCTGCAGTGCTAAAGAAACTGCTTTTGCAAGAAATATAGCACGGAGTGCTAATCCTCCAGCATGTTGGTGGAAAGGCTCCATGTTCCAAGCATACTCTGTTACTGAATATGTGAAGAGGATGAGGTTGAAAAGATAGAAAATCACTTTTCCGGTGGCAAATGAACAGAGATAGATTATGCGGTCAAGCACAATCAAGAAAAAGATAATCTGCACGAAAAATCACTTAACCTTTTAGCAATTTAGATAACATTATACATTTCAGTCTTATTAACCATAATAAATTATATAAATTCGTGGACCAAAAAAGAAACAGTGCAATGAATTCCTCCACCATAGCTTCGGTATAAACCAAGAACAAAGGGTGAGTTATTTAACTTCAAACTTGTAACTCCATGCTTTTTGCAATAGATCTTAAAGTACTTGATTTTTCACTAAGCATGACAGAAGATGATGAAAAAATAACTAACCATTAAGATGAATACAAACTCTTTCGGAAACTGATCTTCAAGCTGATACACATCAAGAAACTCACTTTTATTTTTTATGACGGATTGGTAGAACATGGCGACTAAAAAGAAAACAGTCAGATCGGCACCAAATACATATGCATACAGATCAATGTCCCTCTTGCCTCCTCCAATAACAGAGAGTATAGGGTATGGAAATCCTATTTCTTCAACAAACCCAGCATCTTGTGCTTTAAGAATTTCCTTCGCCACATCAGCTGCTGGAGTAAGTGACTTGTACCATTCTATTGAATTGCCACACTCTGTCACGGGGGAGGCATATACCACCTCAAAAACAACCAAGGCTACATTTGCATTTTCTTGACTCCTTTCAATGCTTTGGACCTGCACCCTGCTAGCGAAAGGGCATAGATTAGGGGTTTTCTCCTTGCATCTTTCATCATGAATGATTTTAAGCAATTGATTTACTCCAGACTCAATCTTTTCTGGCTGAATCCCGTCCTCTGGCCATGAGCGCACATCCATAGACACCTGAATAAAGTAAGGAGGGGAATCTGCTCCCTGTGTCAGTGAATTCCAGTACCTAAAGAAGCTTCTGATTATTGATTTTATTGCATTTTCCATTATTTGCAGCAACTTCTTTATTTTCTGACTCCAGCTATAACTGACAGGAATTTCTTTCCCATGGAAAGCACTCCTCCTATAGAAGTCGAAGTCTGTAGACGACATCCACTCACCATCTTTTGCGGTTATAGAGCTCTGTAAGAGGGTAAATAAGTAGACAAGAAAGAGAGGTAATGAACTGACCACAAAAGAAGATGTGATTTTATGTTCAGGAAATCCCCACTTGCGAAGCAAGTCTGAAGCAACACTGAAAGCCCAGTGCTGGATGATAATCTGGTACAGATACTGAAGCAAAATATAGACTTCAGTGTAAATCAGCATAACAACCCAGAAGATGTAACTTGGACCAGAATTTACACATAGTGCGTAAAAGAATAAAGCCGCCAGATACACCATAGAAAGCAAACTGAAGTTCCATAAAAAGACAAGGATAAAACAACAATAACACACAATATCATTGTTGGATCGCATTTGGGACCATATGTGACGGAGGATCCTTCCTAACTGCAGACTTGTTGCATCAGAACTCATGTCGGACCGAACGGAAGATGAACGGTTAAAGGACACCTTAACTTTCTGGCTCTCCATTTCATCATATACCCCATCCTCAACAGAAGTGTGCTCACTGACATCAAACTCATGATCAATGTTCAAAAAGCTTACAAGGTTGTTAACTGCCTGATTTCCAATCGACTGTACCTGGGAAACACCATCACCTAGCAGATGAACTGCAGATATTAGTGGGCTTTCCCTTGCTTTCCCTTTAACTTTGTCCTTCTTTTCTGAAGAAGTGAAAAATATGCCATCAGCAACATCATCGTCAACTTCAGTGATCTCACAGTTAAGAGATTCTATTGAATCTCTCGCAGACTCCATCACTGTTGGGGTTTCCACATTCACTGGTGCAGGAGATTCATGCAATTCAAAGGGATATAATGAATCCTCTCTAAGTATCTGTTCCTTTTTCAGTTGTAATCCTTCTTTGTCAGAGGTCCCCCGATCGTTGTTCGAGTTAAGAGAAGTACTCCTCCTCCTTCTTAGGCCTTCACTGACAGCAGGAGAGTCACCGCAATTAGTAACTGAATTCATGCTGTGGAGCTGGATTTGCAGGTTGAGCATCTCTGACTTCATTTTCTCCACTTGCAGGTTACGCTGGTGTTTCTTCTCCTCAGATTCACGAATATGTTTTAACTGTGCAGTTTTCCATGCAGCTTTCTTTTCTTGCTCACGCACAATTGCACCAATTTGCTCGGCTTCAAGATATCGAGAAACATAATCAAACTCTGGGGAGGAGAACATATAGGACTGAAGTGATACCAGCATAAAAATGATAATTTCAACGAGAGCTGATCTTGCAGTAATCCGAAACCCATAATCATACTTATAAAATCCAATCATCTCAAATACGTAATCTACGGTCTCACACTTTCCAGCACAGAACTCCCCCACGAAAGGAGATTGGTATGCAAGAGAAAGAACGATAAGAGCAAAGTTGTATATTCGCAAGAACTTAAATATCTTGTTCCTCTTCTTTAGTATTTCAAGTCTCCCCCGAAAGAAAACCAGCGCAAAAGCAAGATAACCAAGGTGCAGAATGTCATACTCAATAGTTCCAGTAATCAACACCAATGCTAGCACAAGATCCAATAGATGGCAGTAGCAGTAAAGCCTCAGGTAGTCAAAGAAGGTCCACATGCTTTTGGTTTCGAAAGAGAGGTCTCTCCACACAAATAAATTATTACGTTGAGATATCACTTGACGGTAAGTTGATGACACCGAGAATCCGGACAAATTATCAGCACGAAGTTTAAAACAAGCAAGCATGAAGACGGCAAAGTAGCTGATAAGCATTCGCGGATCATCGACAATAAGTCCTAGCATAAGTGGTATATATTGTTAATAATTTAAAGGGAATGAATTGATCTACATAACAACTGAAATATAAAAGGAAACAAGATATAAGGTCAGACAAAAAAAAAAATCGTCTTGAAACTTGAACACCAATGGAGTAATAATCCATATCAATTTTCTGCAACACTCTCCAATTCAGCAAAGAAACTAATAAATTTAGTATCTCAGAAAGCATATATCCCTTTGAAAGGATAGTGTTCAGAAAAGAAAATAAAAATAGTGTTTCTGTGTGCTCATGCATGTGTATATTTGTGTGTAGTGTGCACGCCTGTGTGTGTATGCCTCGGATGGCTAAGAGAATATTACCTAACCAGCAGTACTTGCAGTAACTGAAATACATGGTTGAGCTTTTCCAGCAATCATGGCAATGTGCATTAGTCTCATCATGCTGACTTAGAGACCACAGACTCCTCCAGATGGCAAAGTACTCGAGGATGAGAATGGATGCAAACAGGAAAACTAATATGGGCCATAGTTTACGTATAATATGCCGATTCAAAATAATACATGTAGCAAGTAACGCAATGTATACCATAGAAATGGCATTCAATAAAGCAAAGCTTGCCAGAAGCAATGCAATCATGTTTATCTCAAGACCAAAGAGGTTAAACATATTCTCCATCCAGAATTTCAAATAGATTTTTGCGATAAGCTTCTGTGTGTCAAATCTCTCCTTTCTCAAGGCAAGAATCCGCTTCTTGTTCCACTTATGACTCTCCTTGGTGCTGCCCCAAATGTACCCAAATGAATATTTGTTACTGCTACTACCCTCAGAATCTCCTGCTTTAGGGGACACATGGTTAGGCAACTGCGATGAACCAGGGATAAAAAAGGGCCATGATTGGCTCCTAGCCCCTTCTCGTTTCACTGAAATCGCTTTGGAATCTGTTGATTGCTTGTTATCCTCACTTGGGATGGAGCCATTAATATTGGCATCGCCATCTTCTGCTGAGACAAACAATGGACATGGTTCTTCCCACTTTCCTTTGTTTAGGATAGTACTTGGCATCTTTTCCAACCAGCGAAAAACATTATATTGAAGAGTGCATGCAGCAATCACCAGAACTTTTCCTCTCAAGCCAGATTCTAGACCCCAAAATCCCTGTTTAAATACACGGAAACCCAAAAAAAGGGAAATATAAGAGTGCTTTTGTCCAGGAAACATTGCAGCCTGTCTACCCCACATCTGAAAAAGGTACTCAGTTGTTACTAGCAATCCTGTGTAAACCAAGAATGATTTAGATGGGAAATGTGAAGCTTTAGGTAAAGATGAACAGATGACGAGGCCAAGTAGATAAAAGAAGCCAAAGGCACTTATTGGAGATAAAGATGCATAGAATAATGCAATAAACAAGATCTTGTTGCTGTGCCAAATGACAAACCGCTTTACAAACCCAAGCACTCCAAATTCCAACACATGGGTATCATCTGACCTGTTATACCTGCTCTGCCGTCTCTCATAGCTATAAAGTTGCATCACAATCAAGACTGCTAGGGATTCCCAAACATTTTGCAAAGATGAAGCTTCCGAGTCATAACCTAGATAAAAGTAAAGGTCTATGAACTTGGACAACCACAGCTCAATGCTTGGGAAACTGCTCAAGCTATAGATAAAGATAAACACCACAATTGCATATGCTTTCAATGGGAACCAAAGGCGCTTTTTTGTTCTCTCGACAAGTTGTCTTCCAATGATCCAAACAAGGAGAAGGAATATGTACCCAAATGATATATAGTTGGGTCTCACCAAGTATACAGTAAGGAGAATTGTTAGAAAGGCAATGTAGGTTCCACATGATCGGTACACAGATAAAAACTTCTGCCCAATTGCACCAAGGAATAATGCAATTCTTCTCTCTGGAAAGAGAAAACAAATCAGAAAATATCAATGTCAACAGTAATTAAAGAGAACACTAGAAGTAGTAGAAAAATGTCTGCTTTAGATGGTCCTAAAATACAAGGTTGATTTATAAAACCAAATACATAGACTTTTGAGAAGGAAACCAACACTGTATGGTTTTGAGAAGTTTTATTGGATCTGTTCCATTTCATCAAATATTCATTACATACTTCACCGTACACGCATTTGTAGCATCCCAAAGTATGTTATCAGATAACTCTATTTCTAGTGGACCCTGCAATTTGAGTAAACGTTTTTTTCTTCGTGTGCACAATCGCATGGGTTATGTACGCATAAGAGAAATCAGGGACTGATTTCTAAAAACCCAACTTCAACTGCAATCTAATCTAAGACCCAACTCAAACTAATGAATCATTCATTTCACATTTTCTTTCTTATGGTAATTCATTTAACACCATCTACATCACTCTGACGAAGCATTCACTAGATTATCACTTGAGAGTAAATGAGAAGGTTCAGACCAAATTTCAAATTTATTCTGCAATTGTCAAGAGACCAGATTGGCCACATTCATGAAAATAATAAATAAATATATCAAGGATGAAATGATACCATAAGAAGGATTATCATGGCTGTACTGAATGGCTGAGGAGGCATACACTGACAGCAAAACTGATTTATTCAGACCAGCTTTCAAAATGCTGAAACCAAATGGACGGCTAGGTGTATGCTGCACAATTGCTGAGAACGAAAATAGCATTTCAAAACCATGGTTATGAATTGCACAGAAGCAAGCAAGCAAAGCTATTTGCAAAAAGTCCCACGAGCTTTCATGTTGAAGAAGACCTGCATCATTTCCAG
Organism: Malus fusca; assembly: GCA_035220775.1. Lineage (NCBI taxonomy): Eukaryota > Viridiplantae > Streptophyta > Magnoliopsida > Rosales > Rosaceae > Malus > Malus fusca. The sequence continues at coordinate 34,360,031 of CM069061.1, read as the reverse complement.
AAAAGATAATATCAGTAGGCATTTAATTTTCCTTTTGGCAGCAGTTTCTGACATAAAGCATAATAAAAGTCTCATATGAGAAAACAGTTGCATACCTAATTGTGATAAGATTTCTGCACTCAAAGTGCCTTTTTTCTCCAAAGTATCAGAGATCGGATTAATCTGAATGATATACAATAGTGCAAAGTGAACCTCACATAGGAGAATCAAAGACTGGCGCATCTTTCTGTTAATGTTGTGGCTCAAAAGATATATCAAAAAGAATACCACTGAATCACAAGTCAAAACATAAAACTAATTAGAAAACTTAGTATGTTGTAATTTAAGCATTAATTTCATCATTACTAGATAAAGAAATAAGACTGAACAAAAGGCATCATGCTAAGTTGTTAACAGTAAATTTCATGAACTAATAACTAAGTAAATTAGATACTGATTTGATACATACCATATACAGCATGGATGAAACCAGGTTTCATGGCAATTAGAAATATCAGTGCCAGCATGATAGCTCGGGAACTTTTGCGCAGTCCCCAAGCAATTGTGGCCACTATCAATACTTTGGTCTCTCCCTCGCCTATGATAAAGGATATAACAGGATATAATTAGAAATGACCTAAGTATATGCGTAACTTAAGTTAAAATCAATGGAACAAAATCTGCGTGAGTGTGGAGAAAAAGACTAGACAAACATATAACTTAACCTAAGCAGAGCCATCTAGCAATCCCCCACTACCACATAGAAGAAACAACAAGAGCTACTAGTTATTCAATCAATTGGTTTCATATTGTATCTCAATACCTTCTACAGTACTGTTGTCATTTGAAGGTTGTCCATCCTCATCAGACAAGCAAAGGAAAACCGAGTTGTTCACAAGATTACCCAAGGCAACCAGTATTCCAAGACAAAATTGTGCAAGCAGAAAGAATCCAGGTATGGGATAATGCCACAACCCAATCATCTCCCATATGTCCATGTTCTGACCATGTAATCAAAATAGTTAACTTCCAATCATTTTCTGTTAAATTCAGACATGAAGCATCACCAGAAAGGGAGTACTACCTTCCCGATTTTCCGATTCAAGAATGCAAATGCTACATTGAAAATATACGTGCTAGCAGCCCACAAGAGAATGAAGACAAGCAGCAGCCCATTCAGTCGATGCAAACGGAATAAGGAAGGGAAGGCATATATGATGTAGCCAACATATGCAAGTAGCAAAAATGCACATATACTTGCAAAATGAAAACTCCAAAATGAAAGAGCAAACAAGGAAACCTGTCAAATTCACCATAAAAGACAATTAATATAGACTGAAAAGAATATAGATCTTAGAACAACAATTTCAGCCAGATGAAATTAAATGAAAAACCGGAAACTCTAAGTTAACAAAATGTCACAACCCAGTTTTCCTCCCAAACTCTACCTTACATGGCCTCTGCAAAACCTTATTATACAAACCCTAAACAAGTCACTCACCAACTCAAGCTAAAGAACTCAATCATTTGAATAAGAAAAAAGAGAGATGAAATTATTGCAAAACTACCAAATAGCAATTGGTGCATGAAAAAGACTACAATAATGTATTTGTATCATCATCAGTTCATCATCATACTTTCCGTTGTCCTACTCATATGAGGTTATGAAATATCTCCTATTAAGTCAATGTATTTTAATATTTTTGTGCTACTTCTGTCCAGTGTTAGCCACTTAATTTCCTACCTGGCCACTTTATCTACCTAAACTTTTTATATTTCCAGTTAATCTTAATTTAATAAAATAAATACTTTATCTTAAGTTTCCAAGTCCAAAACTTTTTAGTAGAAAAAAAGAGCATATCCATATTGTTACAATGAGTTTATTTTTGGAAACCAAAAAATAGCAAGTAACGAGAAACTTGTTCTCACTGGATTGGAAAAACATAAAACCTAAATGAACACTTTGGTATGGCAAGTAAGATTCCTAGATGATGGTTCGAACTAAGTAGATACCCAATGCCCCACGCATTAAAATCAAGCACTTAAATTCACAACTGCCTCATCTTCACCTTCAAAAAGATGGCACGCATGGGTCAATTCAGCCTCAATAAACACCATGATGTTGTTCAGTCAAGAAGAAGAGAGTATAGGAATACATACTGGGAAACCATATGTGAAGAAGTTGATACTAAAGGTCCGGAAAACCGCTCCAGTCAATAAAACATTGGTATGCCTTACACCAGATCTGAAAACAATAAACAATTACTTAAGCTGCAAGCAAACACACTGACAATTATAAAGGTTCCAACAGAGAGAAGTAACCAGTTACACTAGATCCAGCAAAAAAAATTTAGTTATGCAATAATTGAAGGCAAACAAATCATCAGAACAAATAAGGAGATATTTTTTATTAGTTGCAAAGTATTTTATGCCAGGTATATCCTAGAGTGTGTGAAACTTGGCCTCAAGGATCAACTAAAGATATATCCAGATGCTAATCATTTAAAGCTTAAGAAAAACAGAATCCAAACAGGGATCTAGTGCTTAAGGGAAACAGCAATGTCAAGCCAATCTGCACGAAGTCACTTTTGGCAGGGGGGACATAAACATGGATAAACATCGTCTGTGACATGTCAACTATGTGATGTTGACTGATGGGTTATCATCACAATCTTTCTGACAATGTCAATCTCAGTTCTTTCACAAGAAAAAAGTGAAGGAAAAAAAATTGTAGGCTTGATGAAGGGTCGACCCTGCAAAATCTTTTGATCTTGACCTTGTTTAATGTGCTACCAGAAAACTACAGGCTCTTTTTCATTTATTTACTGGGGGAAGATTCTAAGAAACTGAACTCCAAGAATTTGTTGACCTGGATTACTCTAATTTCATCTACCATGTTCTTTAAAAATTACTGGCCTCTGATATGGGTTGCAGCTTTAGTCAGATTCACTCCAAACTTTCTATATGTTAAATGAGCCCAACCTATCATGTTCTGATCTCTTATCTCCAACAAATGGTTTTGCATGTACTTATCCTGCTACATATCATGTTCTATTCAAAACTCTGCTTCAGCAAGATCAAAGATATGGACTTAGAGTAGGAATACAGAAGGTCTTCCTCCCTCTATGTTAGAACTTAGAACAAAATCAAATAGTTAACTTGTACGCATTGAAGGCAATGATTAAAGGAGACGGCACACTGTGAACCAGATGACAAGATGTTACAACATCCAAGAATATTACCTAGATTCACGAATAAAAAATGAATGCTTCGAGGGAAGAAGTTGCTCCGTCAAGTTATTTTCTTTCATGGATAAAATAAAATCCATTTCCTCTAGATCACATTTAACGCAGGATAGCTGCATTAGAAGGGAGAAAATGTAAAAGAGAAACCATAACAGGTAAGCACTGAAGCACTTATGCAATAAAGTACCACGGACGACATACACATTTGATAAGTAATATGGGATTGGCGCACATATCACACACTTTAGCCATATCACAACTTTGAACTATAGTTTACACTTTCATACACAAATTTTTAAATATTTTATGGTCAGATTAACTTGAATAATGTAACAGTATCACCCAGGAAATAATTATTACATTATCAAACCTGCAGAACCTAACTGTAGATAAGCTGAAATCAATGGTTTTTAAGTATCCTACTACATACACTGTGTTGAATTTGTAGAAGACATAAAACATATCCATACCATGATGTAGAAAAGTAAAAGAGAGCAGCATGAACAAAATTCAGTCCAGTCCGAATGTAAAGTTATTTTGAACAGACCAATGAACTCAGCTACCCATCGTAACATATCTGGAAACTCCACAGGGAGCTGATACGCATAAAGCAAGACAATGTTGAAACCTGCATACAAGTGAAAAGGCTTCCACCACCTTCAAACCCATAGATGCAACCATGAGCAACAGAAGCGAAACTAACTAAAGCAGATGTGTACATAGATAGATATATAGACAGATAGTGTGTGTGTGTGTGTGTGTGTGTGTGTGTGTGTGTGTGTGTGTGTGTGTGATTGAGAGATGAGAGAGAGGCAACAATATCATCCAGTGACGAATGATGGATTACAAGGAAATCACCTGAAAAGTCCTAGAAAATTACTTGACAAAGACCAATCCACAAGACCAATGCAGCTCCCAATAAAAAAGGGTAGAGAAACCCATGAAGGACGGCTAATTCCAACAACCAACTGAATGGCAGGCAACAGCAACAAGGCAGCAACTCTAAGATGAGAACCTTCCAGAAGGAACAAAGAAATGATCCAAATCAGTTGTTACTTTTGCATGATTAATTCTGATATGATGAACTTAACCAACTGATAACTGATGATTCCACACGGGCATGTATATGGCATTTTAACATAAGATTAATAAGGTGAACAAATTAACTGCTAAAAGCATCTTTAAAAATTTGCAAGAACATCGTCCTAAGAAGAAAATAAAATGCATAACAAGAACCATATCCAAGCTTTATACATTACAATTGGATTTCTTTATGTATTTAATGTTATATGGGTTGAAAGGACAAATCATACATAAAAACCAACGAGAAAAAAATAAATCCGGGCAATTAATTACTTACAAATTAGTCGTTCAATGGCTGATGAGAAACGACCCCAACATGAATCACATGATGAAACAAGACCAAATCTGTTTCCATACAAATCAGCTAAAGCAACAGCAACTACTGATAGTTGTAAAAGTAAAAAGTATAGCACGAGAGGAGATTTCCATGACTGCAATCTGCAAAAGCACACACAAAACACTGTATAAATGTATGTGTATAAAATAAAGTGATGTGAGATTAAAGTAGAAACAAAAGCAAATTCATACATCATGAATCCAATAAGATTTGCCCACCAAGCATCCACTCCGCTCCATTTATTTCCCTCAATAGCCCATATAACAAGATATATCACTTGAGAAAAAATAATAAATAAAGAAAATATAACAATGATCCATGACAATAAAAGCCGCCTTCCAAAATGAAATCCTACAAAAAGAAAAACACTGTCAGAAGAAGTAAAGTTAATTATATAAGTAATTCCAGCATTTAGGATAATAAGAAGCAGCATAAAAATACGAAAACATTTATCTTTTGTCTCATAAATTGCATTGATAACACCAAATTTTGCATGAACCCAACCCAAGGTTCGACATTGAGTGAGCTCTTAAATAAAACTTGAACGGATTCCCAAAAATTCATGTTCCTTTATTGTCTAAAAGAAGTTCACAGAATTTATGCATAAATTTGGCATCTATGTGGGTGGACATAGCTACTCAGGACAACCAAATCTGACCCTCATAGATGCATTGAAAAAGGAATCATGACAATTATATTTTAAACCGTAGTCGAACTTCCTACTCAAGATATTATTATGGAATCCATAACTGCATAATATGTTTCTCTGTTCCTTATACATAAACACACAATAACCATCTGTGACAACGAAAACAAAAGAAAGAATACTGCAGAATCGTGCTATCACGTTCATGAAATAACTGACGCACATGATTGGATTTACGGACTGGTGAGTCAATGCACCTCATGCAACAGTCAATGTGCAGTATGAACTTAACTAAATGATTGTGACCTGAAACACTCTTTCACAATTCACATTGTTTTCGGGTAAAGTCAAAACTTTGGCTAGTCTCATGTAGTTAACATAGTCATATCAAGAAAACCCTTTGCATATGAGGAATTACATCATTTACATGTCAACTCACTAACAAGAAATTAGTAATCCATAAGCACATTTTGCACATAGTTTCCTAGTATCTCACAAGAACATTTTCACTTGGTACCATGTCTACCTAAATTCATTCGAAACGTTGAAACCAAGCTGGAAAATTCACACAGAGCAGTTAGCTTACCTAGTTTCGGTGCATTAAATAGAATAAGAAGAAACGCTATCAAATTGACCAGAGAGAGGACGCTCCAGTTGATAATAGCAGCTGCAAGAAAAAAGATGGTAGCTTTTTGAGTTGCAATTAAATTTCTACGAAAACATTGGCAAAAAAAAAAAAACAAAGGCATTTGCATTTGAATTTGAACTTGATTACCTGCTAGCAGCAGCAGAGGCAACACAAACCCGCCAAGAAATCTCCCCATTACATGCCCCAAATACCAAACCAATCACTTCAATTCCAAAATTCCACCAATGGGTTTTCGATTCACATCAAATTCACGAAAACCCATTTCCCAAAACCTTCAAATTTCCTGAGAAACTCCGAATTTTCCTGAGAAAGCTCCCAACTTGATCAGAAAATGAAGAAGCTTGGATGTAGCTTTCTTCTCTGTTAGGCGCACGGTAACGAAACAAAACAGAAAATCGGTACGTTACTCCTCCAAAATTCGCGGCAACTCAAACAATTGTTGAAACTCCAAAGTAATAATTAATCAGAATTGTTAATCTCTGGAGCTCCGATAGCTCCCAGTCTCCCAAGTCGGAGCTGAAAGTCGCATTATATTTCCGAGATTGGCAAACAAGCAAGAAGCTTTCAGAAAAAAAAAAAAAATCATTAATTATATTGCAGCCTGTAAATTAAGTGATATTTGTGACCAATGGAAAATTAGAATATTGTTTTTTTTTTCGGATTTTTACGATATTAACCAAGGTTGGACAATTTTTTCTGTTATTTCGGATTTTTGCCAACCTTCCAACTCAGCCCATTTGAATGCTAACAGCTACCTAGCGTCAGCATGATGCCGACTAGCTAACGTCATGCTGCCGTCAGGTTACCATTGGAATTTGAAATTTTTTTTTTGGACGAATTTAAAAAAAAAATTCTAATTTTTTTTTCTATAAATACCTACATCATTCTTACAACATTAAAAGCTGAAGATAAGAAGTGTCACGTGGATAAGAATCATATCTAAAATTTGCATAACCAATTACATCTCAACACGTGGCACTCGAAATTTTATCCGAAAAATTATTAAGATTACTTAAAGATAAGAAATTTGGAAAGTTACTTACTTTAGCGACATGTGTCACTCGAAATCTTATCCAAAAATTTATTGAGATTGCATAAAGATAAGAAATACGAAGAGTTACTCACGCTAGCGACACGTGTCACTTGAAATCATATCCAAAAAAATGATTGAGATTATATAAAAAAATAAGAAATCTGAAGGCTTATTCATTTGGGGACAAGTGACACTCAAAATATGCTTGAAAACCTTATTTTAATATGATAGTTTAATTTAATTAAAATAATAAATTATGTTTGGTATATAACCTTCGTTGGAGATGATTTGTTGTCAAATAACTATGTTTGTACCATACTTGATCAATTCTGAAACTACTAAGCACCGGTCAACGTTATACCGTCAAGGACCCAGAAGAGTTTCCCTCCAACCAGGAGGCCAATCACAGCGCGACACGTGTCGACATTAGAAGTCAATCATAGCGCGACACGTGTCAACATCAGAAGCCAATCACAACACGACACGTGTCAATGTCAGAATGAAACTAGAAACTCTCTTCTATAAATAGAGATCATTCTCTCACAGTATTTCCTAATGTCATTTGTACTAAATCATTCACTAGTACTTACTAAATGAGGGCTTGAACCTATGTACTTGTGTAAACCCCTCAAAATTAATGAGAACTCCTCTACTCTGTGGACGTAGCCAATTTGGGTGAACCACGTACATCTTGTGTTTGCTTCCTTGTCCATATCCATTTACATATTTATCTACACTAGTGATCGGAGCAATCTAGCGAAGGTCACAAACTTAACATTTTCTGTTGTACCAAAGTCCTCACCGATTTTGTGCATCAACAGACTAGGCCCCCTCGGTTGGAGATGACATAAAATATGTACTAACAATGTTCATTAAAATATAATTTCTTGCAGGACTATAAGACTAAAGGGAACCTTTTGGCCCTCTTTCGGTTGAAGACGACATTATGTTGGGCCCACAATCAATGAATAAGAACGAGATGTACCTATAGCAAAACGTAGAGATTTTTCAATGAGTTCGAAACAAGTGTGAAATACTACATTCATTACAGTGACATATAATGTTTTGCTCTGTGTTTCGAGCATACTGAAAAATTACTCCACAAAATGAAGAATATTTTGTAATTGACATAACAATTAATTTGACAATTTTTTTTCACATAAATAATCTTCAAGCAGTGACTTAAAAGTTTACAATTTTCGGTTATGACATGCATTACGATCAAGTTGATAAGAAGGTGTACCTTTAAGAAATTTGTGTTCAATAGTTAGACAAAACAAATTGTTTGATCGACCTGCCCATGAAGAAATAGGCCTCTTTAAGGAAAATTAATTAAAAGAGTTTGAAAACTTTGAATTTTAACAATAAGGACAAAATAAAGAGTAAAATGAATAGTACCATAATTGACTTTTTAGTATAAAAATGTGGTTTTTCGTTAAAGTGAACAGTACCGGAAACTTTTTGTTAAAATTCTCTTGTATTTTAGTATCACTCGACCTTATGTAGTTAAACAACCCGATGCATTGGTCTTTGTAAGTGAATCAGACAATCCACTTGATAGACTATCGGGCACATGAGTTTTTTTGCACTTTGAGGTGCGAGAAGAACTTAGATGACACATGTACATTGTCATCATTTTGTCCCATGTTAATAATACAATGATATGTGTAGGTGGTGCTATTCGGAATTGGATCATCTCCTGAGCCCAAGGAGAGGATCCTCCTGACCAAGGAAAGTGGGCCGTTGGATTTTCATCCAACGGTTACAAACATGGATGGTCCTTTTAAAGTTATAATAATTATAGTCGTTGGATGAAAATCCAACGGCCCACGTTCCTTGGTCAGGAGGATCCTCTCCTTGGGTTTATGAGAGGATCCAATTACGTGTTATTCATACACCCCTTATTAATTTATGTTATTTGATCATCTTCAATTCATTTGATCCGACGGTCGAAGATTGAGAGGGGTGTATGAAATGTAAAACGCCGTGTATATATATAACCACCCTATGTTACACTCACCCCTAATTTAAATTGTATTTTCACTAAGTTTGAGATTATCTTGCTTTTAAAATGGTTTTTGGGTATTAAATGGTGCTGTTTTGTTCCCCCCGATTCCCTTTCCACCATTTTCTTTTATTTATTTATTTTGTTTTAATTTTAATTGGTTTAATAAAAAGGCCTTTGGGCCGTTTTATTTAGGGCCATAGGCCCGTCTTCTCTAGAACCCAAAAACCCTTAGGCTTAAGGCCTTTGGGCTGTAGCTGTTGGGGGCCCTAAGCCCAACCCCAACCTTTTTAAATATTTTTGTTTATTAAATTGATTTTAAAAACCTAAAGGCCTTTAGGCCATTTTCCTTTAGGGTCTTAGGCCCGTGCATCATAAGCCAACCATTTAAATCCCATTACCCTAAACCCTTAATCCTAATCTGTCCAAACCCTTTATGGGAAATATTTCGTTAGGGAATATTTCATTAGAGAATATTCCGTAAGGGAATATTCTATCGACTTTTACGAAGTTTAAACGAGATCCTTCTTAGGGTAATTCGACGTTCTGAATTCGTTTCCAACGTTCGTTTTCCCAAAATTCAATTGCTATTATATAGTTTTATTTATTGGACTCTTTATGTGCTTAGGGGCAATTATAATGACGTTTCTGTCTTCGCTAGCTGTGTGACTTTTCGACGGCGAAGTATTGTGAGTAGACCCCTTCTAAAATGCATGTTTTGATAGTAGAAATGCATACATGAAAAGCATGATTTGATGATTATGTTCTATGAAATGCTTTGAGATAACATGCTTACTGAGGCTAGTTTGAATTATTACTATTTTTCCTATAACCCGTGTTCTTATAAAATATCCGATGAATGACGATATGATATTTAGAACATGATTAGAACACTTCTTTATAGTATAGATGATGGATGACTTTATACTATGAAGTTGCTTTTCAATATATATATGTTCAATGGTTTTGTACTTACCTAATGGTCATTTCCGCTACGGGACGTAGGGATAGATTCCAGTCCGTTTCGGGCGACGGTTGGTGTTAGCATAAGGCCTGTAGTGTGTTTCCTCTGGCTATTTAGCACAGGAACAGGGAGCCGGCATGGGGCTTGAAGTGTATTTTCCTCTTACTGTCTGCTCATAGACGGGGAGCTGGCATGGGGCCTGGGGGTTATCGGACAATTCACTAGTGATTATTATATATACAAGTTATGATCTGAGACATTGCACGACATGCTAGGTTTCGGAAAACTTATGTTTATCATGATATATATGTGTTTTCATAAAACCTGGAGGTTAGTACAGTAATAATTGTTTTACTATTTATATATCAAATTGGTCCACTTATGTTTGTTTTGCGCCCCCTTCAGGGCTTAGAATCGAGGCATACAATCCCAGCATCCAGTCACTTCCGCATCGGTATCTTCGAGTCCTCTCGGTGTAGGATCCATCCTTTGTTTCTTTCAATTTTATATTATTTCTTTCGATGTTCTAGTTAGTCGTATGCTCTAAACACGTTCCTTAAATGCATATTCTTGATTCTTTTATATTTATATGTCTTATCCATCCCTTATTCTCAGCATTTGCACTCAAGAAATGACTTTCGTCATCCTCGGGTGTCGACCATCACGTGCTTATCTAGGTATTTTGGGAATATTGGGATCGGGGCGTGTCACCCTATATGTAAGTTTCACTCTATATGACATTGTGTCGTTAACATCACACTGACGGACGGTATATTTGTGCCATATATGTCACCCAATTGTTCAATGATACAATGTAAGGCCCAAACCAATCAATAATATGGGCCAGAACTCTCCATTCAGTGAGGCCCAAATGCTGTCCTACATCTCTTTCTTCCCTGCCTCAAATTTCTTATCTCCCTCTGTTTTTCCTCGCACCTTTTTGTTGTTGAATTTTCAATAAAAATCTTATCAGCAGAGAGAGAAAGTGTTCAAACATGAACACCTTAACTTCAACGTCTCTCTGCAACCTCCAAGTTTCAAGGTATCCTTCCACCGTTTCGAACCAGAGACACGTGTCACCCTGCAATTCTCCACTTCCCGCCAAAATTTTCTTCAGACTTTATGCCAATGCCAATGAGCTGAATGCTCAGGCAGCAGTGGAGGAACCAAAGGAAGAGGTGGAAAAAGCCGAGCCACACGAAGCCGGAAAATCCTCCACTTTCCCTGCTGCTGCTTCTCCACTCGACAAGGACCTCAAAAAGGTCGGATTTTTAAGCTTTTTGTTCAAATGGGTGTCCTGAATTGCAATTTGTTCATAAGACTTTGTTTGTAAATTTTCTTGTGAATTGCAAAATTGGGTAGTGAAAACGGAAATATTACGTTAAGCGGGCTGTTGAGAGTGTGAATCCCACATCGAGAAAAAATTTCCATGCTCACATTCTAATGTGGCATGGCATTAGAGGCAATTATCACAAAGTTCAAATTTTTAGGTTGAGTTGAAGAATGTAAAGTCCCGAGTCGGAAACTAAGAAAAATAAACTACATGTTATGAGTGTCAGCTACTAGTAGCATTGACACGCCCCAACCCAGATATCCAAATGACACCTGGATGGCACATGCCCATCCTGGTATTTGGGGATATCGGGGTTGGGGCGTATCAAGCATCGAAGCCTTTTGCATAAAACGCCACAACTTATAGAGTTGAGTCAGTGGCAATTTGCAAGATATGATTTAGAGTTTGTTTAATGTGTGTTTTAGTGAGCCTAATGTGGGATTATGAATCGAGTTGAGTTGGATTCGGGTGATCGAATTGAGTTGTGGAGTAGACTTGTGATTAACAACCAGTTCCAGTCCTCTGAACAATCATCAAATTCGACACGGTTAGATCTATGGAGCTGTGAGCAAAGATTAAAAAGCTCTCCTCAAAAGAACCTCATAGTTTTCTGCAGCACTGCAAATACAAGCATTTTGCTTGTTACACGAATGAATTGGATGAAATTTAAGCCAAAAATCGGCATTGAAACTTCGACCTGATTACCAGAAACATGAACAAAGAACTGAGCTAGTAGAAGAAGCTAACAAGTAATGTACATTGGAGAATAGTCTGATTTCGGCTACTGTTTTCGAACGTAGTTTACTGACCTGCATTCCTTTTTGTTTTGCAGATAGAATACTAGTCCGTTCGATTTCTCACAACGTTATACTTCCATTTCTTGTAACAAACAGGTTGTTCAGAAGACTGCTGCAACCTTTGCACCAAGGGCTTCCACAGCTTCCAAAAATCCTGCCGTGCCCGGCAGCACTTTGTACACTGTTTTCGAGGTTCAAGCCTACGCCTCCATGCTGTTAGGCGGAGTTCTGTCCTTCAATCTCATCTTTCCGTCAAATGAACCAGACATATGGAGATTAATGGGAATGTGGTCCATTTGGATGTTTAGTAAGTTATCCCCCCTATAAATTTACCTGCAAAGTTTCCTATGTGGTAAAGATATACTGATTGAACAAAGAATTTAACCTTCTAATTTTGCAGCAATTCCTTCACTGCGAGCACGAGACTGCTCGAAAAATGAGAAGGAAGCTCTAAACTATCTCTTCCTCCTCGTCCCGTTACTCAATGTTACAATCCCATTCTTTATTAAGTCCTTTGCTGTCGTTTGGTCTGCTGATACCGTAGCCTTTTTCGCCATGTATGTGTGGAAGGTACGTGATCAGAGATTCAGATGTTTACTTTAGGCATTCCTTTGTATAATTTGTGATATTTCTCTGCTGATATAGTTAGTAACATACATTCTGTTCCTACAGCTTGGTTGGCTACAAACAAAAGACTAGGAATCCAAGTAGCTTGCTTTTTCACATGAATCGATAGGCACACGATCATACGAAGTTTCTCGATGCTGATGGCTCGAAAGTATGAAGAGAGCTTGTACATTTACATGAAAAAAATGGTGCTTGCCTCACTTGCAGCCTGCAGATGCCAAAGCCACCGTCAGACTTCGGGGAAATGTCGCGGTAATGGACGCATTCGTTCATGTTCCGGCGATCTTATTCATATAGGATGGATATTGACAAGAGAAAATATAGTTGAACAAAAGTTATGAAATGATAAATTTGTAGTTTTGTACATAGAAATACTGAATCGTTTCGCTGTTGTTCTTGCAACAACATAACAATGTCATTCATACTTCTATTGGAATCTCAGAAAGTTACCGCATCAATTTGCTCCCTTGTCCTCACCAGAAATGTGTTCTGCTTAAGTTCACGATCAAACTCGAGACGAATTTGGTGTTTGAGTAGAAAAACTCAAAAATTTACCTCATCAACGAAGAAAAATCCATCGTCAAACTAGCAAAATACTCGTGAAACAGTTCTCTGAACACGCGGCGCGCTTTAAGAAGGGTTGTGAGCAAATTCGGACTCGGTTTCTAGCATCTTCCTCTTCCTTTACATTCTTGCTACATTAGCACATGTAAATGTGTGGGCCCAGTATAAGTAATACGGGTACTATTTAGTACTGAATTGCACCAAACACCCGAAATCGTATTAACTATCCTATCCGATCCCTTATATGGGTTGCCAAATGAGGCCTAACATCACAAGTACTTGCCCAAAAAGAAAAAGTGTGTAATACTTCAAATAAATAAATTTACTTTCACAATATAACATCCACAAAACTCTACTGGAAACCCCAATTTGAAAAGCCAAATTGAAGGTTGAGTGATCATTCTATTTCTATACATAATCGTCATCATCGCTATCATCATCGTAGTCAGAACCTGAATTGTCGCTCCTTGGTTCTGTGAGCGTATTCATATCAAATGACGGTAATGATTCCATCTCCTCCATGTCAATAGTGTCGTAGTCCATTCGTTGCGCAAACTTTTCATCGGAGCAGTTGAGAAGCCATCCGAGGGAGCATTTCAACCCTTTCTTTGAAACCATCTTATGTCTTGGTTTTATGGTCGAATCCAGACCATAAGTAAAGAATGCTGGGAAAGCAACCAAGTCATCCAAAGGCCTTTGCATCTCTGTTTGAAAGAAATCAAAGCTGAGTTTCATGATGTCGAGATTCAAGGCAAGCAACTGGGGACACCCGACAACCATCTTCCTCACTTGCTCCAAGGAAAATCCACAATTCTTAAGGAAATCGACATGCTTCATCATAGGTCTATCACTGAGGCTAACAACCTGAGGCATGTTCTCAACAACTCTGCCAAAGTCCTCGGGATCCAAATCAATTAACGACTTGAGAGAACTTTGTTGACTGAGAAGCTTAGGCTTGAGATCAATTCCTATGATCTCAGGATATTGTGCCACTACAGAAGCAAGTGATTCTTCTCGAACGCAAAACTCCAAAAGGGATTGAATATTCGGTTTCACCCTCTCCTCCAATCCAAACCCAAGGATGTGAGGCCGCTTTTCTATCAGCCTAGCCACACCTAGTCTTGGAATACCCAACTTTTCAAGATACTCAACAAACGGCTTGATCACCCTACCAACACGCATCCCTAAAATCTCCGGGTATCTAGTTAAAACTCCGCCAATCTCCCTTCTTGCAACCCCAATTCCAACTAAGTAAGCCACTGAAGTGCTCATGGTCCCCTCAAGCTTGAATCCCAGCACTTCTGGATATTTCTCAAGAACCCGAGGAATGTCATCGGGTTTGATATCCATTCCTTGAAGATACTTGACCACTGGTGAAAGATCAATAACAACACTAGCATGCAGGACTTGTGGATATCTTCTCAAGAACTCTGTGAATGTGGATTTCCTAACACCCAACTTCCCAAGATAATCGAGCACAGGAATCATGTTTTTCTTCACACTGCAGCCTAGAACAAGTGGATAGTTGTTAATGTCTTCGATTGTAAGCCCCAGATTGTGAAGAAAATCCACACGTTCCCTCATAACTTCGGCTGTAACAGGAAGCTCCAATCCATCAAGCTCATCAGGGACAATACCAATTCCTCGCAAGAAATCATAAACCCGAGCGCGATTTTCCATCCTTTCATTCTTCATATCTAACAGACTAGGACGACTATATAAGGATGAAGAACCTCTTTCTCTCCTACCTAAACGAGTGGTGTTTGGATTTGAAACCGACGAATCCTTATAACTGCTTTCTGACCTTCTACCAGAAACAGAATACTGACACCTTGTTATCAACCGAATCAACTTCTCTCGGTTGCAAAGCGTGGATATAGAATCGAATTCGGGCTTAAGAGATGTAAATGCCGGTAACTCTGAATGCACAAGCAAAAAGCTGGGTTTCGTAATACCAGCATAGCATCTAATCTTCATACTTCCAGATTTAAAACTACCAACACGCCTGCGAAAAACGAAGGGCACAACTCAAATACAAAATAGCACACAGCAGAGAACAGCATGATAATCTTGTTCATCAAAGAAAATCTACTAATACAACATGATAATCTTGTTATTTTCTTACCTTTCGAATAACGGACTCACAAATTCTAATGAAATTCAGCAACCAAAAGAGGCTTAATTTTCATTTGTGAGACAAATTTCTACAAAAATAAATAAAAAGGAATACAATTTTCATACCGTAGGCATAAAAAAAATTTGGGTTCTACCATTTACATCCAAAAATACATAATACGAAGAATTTAGCTTTTTTCAGTAGCAAAAGCCGGACAGCAGAAAGTTCAGCTTCTTTCAGAAGCAGACAGTAAAAAGCCACCCAAGACACAAACTTTTGGGAAAACCCAATTATCCATTTCTCATTTAATCTCCATTTTCGTCAGCGAAATGCTCGTTAACTTGAACAAAGTTGCAGAGAAGGAAGAAGAAGAAGAAGAAGAAGAAGAAGCTGACCTGTTCGTGGAGTTGGCTGGCTGTGGCTGAGAATTGGGTAAGCTGCTTATCCAGAGAGCAGCTGAGAGAGACCGACTCAACAATGGTAGTAAGCTCGGTGGAGCAGCAGCTGGGTAAACACTCGTCTCCTCCTTCTAAACCTTTGGCAAGAGAACTGGTCTTGTGTGCCTTATCCCATAAAAGTGCTTTTGGGCCTGAACGTGTTTTTGGTCCTCAAAGTGCTTTTGGGCCTGCGGAAACCCAACAGAATGCTACGACTAAAACACCCCCATCAAATAGTTAGAAAATAAAATTACTTGGCACACCTCATGAAAAAGATGCAGAGAAAGTAGAAGTTGTGGAAGGAGCGAGAAAATGGTAGGGTCTTCTTCTCTTACTATCTTTTTCTTCTTCAGCTTGCTGTTCTTCTCTGCAATATCTGAAGCTTCCAAATGCTCACTCAAAGGTAAAAGTCCCTTCTTGATCTTTCATGAATTCACACAATTCGTGCTTCAAATCTCCATTTTTTTTATCAAAGAGTGTTGACGGTTGTTTTCCTTTATTTTTTCGGTAAGAATTGACAGTTGTTTTCTTAATCATGGGTTTATGGTTAATCAGCGTTTGATTCATGATTAATGTCTCTTATGGTGTTTGATTCTGTATTTTTCTGGGAATTTTGAGCTTGCCCATATGGGGAAGTCTTCCTCTTTCTTATACCTTCGGATAGTGGGCTAATATGCTTATTGATGATATAGATTAAGCTAATTAACTGTTTCATTGTTAGTGTATATTTTTATGGTTAATGAACATTTGATTCACGATTAGTGTTTCGAATGGTCTTTGATTCTGTTATCTTCTCCGCTTGAACTTGATATTTTAGTTGTTTCTTGGGAAGAATTAGCTTGCCCAAATGGTGAAATCTTCGACTTTCTTATATCCTTCGGATTGTGGTTTATATGCTTAATAATGATATGAATTAACCTTTTCGTTAAACTTCCCTTAATTAAGGAAAACTAAGATTTGGGAGTGAGGTGCTTAACAAAGCACCTATGAAAAAAAGCTGTGAGGGTTTTAGGTGTTTGGTAAACTAAAAAAAATGGCTTATTTTGGAAGCTGCTGTAAGAATAAGTTGAAATCAAAGGAAAAAGCTGAAACAGTTATTTGCAGCTTTGAAAAACTGGCTTTTTTTTCAAAGCACACGGAGCTACAGTGCTCCTTTAATGAAAAAACCCACTATCAGACTGTTTTTTTTCTAAAAGCACTTTTATAAAAAAGTTTACCAAACACTCTGCTGATTTATTTCACAGCCGCTTATTCTCACAGCAGTTTTTTTTCAAAGCACAGCAATACCAAACCAGCCCTTAAAAGGGCTTGAAAACTTTGAGTTTTAACGTTAAGGACAAAATAAAAGGTAAAGTGAATAGTACCAGGATTGATTTTTTAGTGTAAAAATGTGGTTTTTCGTTAAAGTGAACATTACCGGGAGCTTTTCATTAAAGTTCCCAATTAATTAACTATTATTTTGCTGAAATGGTATATATTCGATGCAGGGTTACCTATAGTAAGAAATATCAGTGAGCTTCCACAGGATAACTATGGAAGGGGTGGTTTGGCACACACAACTGTTGCTGGTTCACTCTTGCATGGATTGAAAGAGGTATTGGGTGCACCCTTACACCGTTGTCTTTGAGAATTTACTGTTCTTGTGATCTTGGTGGCCTAGAGGACAATACCATTTGATTTGCACTACGATCTTCAAAAATACTTAACTGAAAGTTGTCCGATAATATACTTGTTCGTGTTGATGATACTTTGAGAAGCATATTCGCGATCATCTAAACCACCGATGTTTTTGAGCTTGTCGTTCTTTCCTCTGCCTTGGACATTGTACATCTTATTTTGCGATAAACAAGTTATAAATTTGCGAAATCGTTTGGGGGACATGATATATGATGCAATTTATTGGGTTCACAGGTCGAGGTTTGGCTACAAACATTTGCTCCAGGATCAGGCACACCAATACACAGGCATTCTTGTGAAGAAGTTTTTGTTGTCCTAAAGGGAAGTGGAACTCTCTACCTTGCACCGAGCTCGCACGGGAAGTTCCCTGGAAAGCCACAGGAGTTCTCTATCTTTGCAAATAGCACATTTCACATACCTGTTAACGATGTTCACCAGGTAAACCTAAGCATTCTACGCTTAATATGTTTTATTTTTCTCCGCTATGCAATTCACAACTTACATACTGCTTTGCAGGTCCGGAATACAAATGAACATGAGGATTTGCAAGCACTTGTCACCATCTCTCGTCCGCCGGTTAAAGTGTATGCAAACTACCTTCATTCATCTTCTGTGTTTAATATCATCTATTGCTTCTTCAACTTCAGTCCCAGGACAAATAGAGCGCCGTGATATGCAGATGCGTTCTTTCGCGTTCTCATGCTGGGTTGTTTGTTCTAAGTTCTACCCTTGGTTTCAGGTTCATGTATCAGGACTGGTTCATGCCTCACACTGCAGCAAAGTTAAGGTACCCCTACTATTGGGATGAAGAATGCCTCGAAGTCGAACCACCACCAAAGGATGAGCTATGATATCTTAGAAACGTCGCGACAACCGTTGTAAATTATCTAGTCTCACTATCGTTCGAAAAAGACATTGAGAATAGAGTTTTGATTTCAATGTACGTATATGTTTTGTAAGCGGAATATCGCAATTTGCAAAACTGCGAGTAATTGGGAAGAAAGACTGATGAAAATTGTGATACACACGTAGAGATTTCAAACGATACAGATTACATTCGTTAGACAACAAATCGTCACTTCTTTTTAGTCATGCTTCGGCGTACAGCCTCCTTCTCTGCAACCAGAACACAAAACTCTGCACCAAGCATTTCATGTACAGCAACGTTTATAGAACTGCTCAAATCAACCGTCTCCATGATCACTTCTACGGTAATATTGAAGCCTAAAGTAGACAATACGCGTATAGCATTTGCGGTCCTGCGTACGCTCTCTCTTGTCTGTTGGGGAGTGTAGTTTTTCTCCTGATCTTCGGGACTAAAGGAATTTTTATCGGCTTTGAAACCATCTTGTTCTGACTTCGGATCCACCACCATATCATCGGTAACTTCAACGTGTTCACCAACCCAGATGAAACCATTACAGCCTAGTATCGGGTCAATGCCGTAGTTTTCTAAATGATGGAAGTGCTGCTTTCGTCGTTTGACTAGATAAGAAGGAACTTCCAAGCTGCGAAGCAGGTTACAGTCATTGGTAGAAATCCTAACAAATAATACATAATCACAAGACCATGGACGCAAGAAAAGCAATGCAAGTTAGAATTGAAAGGAAAGCAACAACGATGAAGCGAATACTGAACACAACCAAACAAAATGATCAGAAATCCTTTTGAAAGTTGAGAAATTATGTAGAAGACGAACCTTTCCATACTTCTGACTTCTTGCTTGGAGATGTAAACCATCATGTTGAAAACCACGAACTTCGGCCTGGAAAAGGGAAAGTAATTCATGTTACATGACTTACACAAATGACATCATTCTCTTCAAAAATGCTGCGCATGTTGAGTTCATCCAGAGCAGTTCGGCGCCTCTAGCAATTGAAAGAGTGAAACTTAAATGAGGGATTGTAACCCTAATTTACACTACTGGAAAATCCAAATTGAATCCGAACATGTTTCCATTTCAAGAGCGAATGGTAGAAATACGCTACTTCTATTGAAAAGGAGTTCAAATTATCTAAATTAATACCCAATAGAATACATAACGAATCAAGGGGTTCTGTAGCGTTCAGATTGACAAACAAAAGTTCAAACGAAGAGAATTCTAGATCATCTAACAGATTCAAATACAGCCGTATGAATTCATAGAACAGAATTCCATGATTCGTATCAAATATGTTCAACTGTAAAAATGGCATTCCTTTGTCCCATCTCATGGTTATCTTTGGCACTAACAAAGTTACAAAACAGTAAACCGTGGACAATGTACTGAACAACGAACTAGTTAGCATTCAATTGTCCCATCTCATGGTTATCTGGTAAAAGAAACTTATCGCTACTGATGCATGCTGCCAACTTGGGCTAACAGCCATACCTGGATGCCGTCGGGCAAGTTCATTGAAGAAAGCATCAACACTGCATCATGGCTATAGTTTATCTCCACTCTCCAACGTTTCGGAGCAACCTGCACAATTATTAATCTTCAGATTACAAAAACAGACTCAAAAAACCAACATATCACAACAAAAAAAGCGAATCATCATTCATCAATAATCAAACTTTCGATAAAATTAATCGAAAGGTAGTTCAGCATTCCTTTTTTTTACCTCAATTACACGCCCCACTATGATATCTCCAACCTCTGGTTTGTACCTACCAAATTTCGTATTAAGAAAATTGCATTAAGCGCCAATGATAAAAAAATTAACAAAAAAATAAAACATCCAAATTCTTAGAAAACCAAATAATTAAACACTTAATTAATAGTACTACAGTCTAGTGATATTCCTCTTCACTTTCACTTGTAAGTCAGATGTCTTCAGTTCGATTCTCGGCAAAAGCGAATTTGAACCAAATTATTACCAACTCATTATAAGGCTTAGCCCATCATTTCCTTCCTTAGTATAAATAATATCGTTTGTTAAAAAAAAAAAACAAAAAGTACCTGGCCCTTAAAGAACGCACATAAACCAGCTTATTGACTCTCTCGACGACGCCGCAAACCGTCGCAACAACTTCCCCATTGACCTCGGAGGTCCCATGTCCCCTGAATGCACAAGAAATCCGAGATACCTAGAATTTATTTTGCAGATAAAATATAATTTTGTAGAAAACCCAAGTAAAAAATCACCAAATGAGAGCATTCTAGAGAGAGAAAGAGAGAGGGGTACTTGAGAAGGCCGTCTTCGTAGTTAACGGGGATGGAGTCCGCGACGGTGACGGAGGCGTTGGAATTGGCCTTTGAAGACAAAGACTCGAGCTTTTCGAGAGCTCTCTGTAGCCGACCCTTCTGGGTTTGGTTCAGCGAAAGCTGTAAATCTTTCATCTTTCTCGCTGTAGAAGAGAGAGAGAGAGAGGAGAGAAACCCTGAACCCTAGCCTGAGTTCCCAGATCGTTGCATGGATTTGGAGGCAATGAATGGGCCTCACGTTTTAAGGCCCAGTTAAATAATCATGAAAATAAGCCCACATTAGATGACCTCGTTTCTGACATGTTTACTTACATAAATTGAGAATATATTATAAAAGAATAAAAAAACTAACGAAAAGTCCAAAAAAAAATTATCTTTTAACGAAAAGCCATTTTTAAAGGTATAGTGAATAGTGCCAGTTGAAGGTAAAAATGTGGTTTTTCGTTAAAAGTGAATAGTACCAGGAGTATTTTGTTAAAACTCCCTAAAAAAAACCCAAGGGACGGGTAAGTGAAGTATGCTTGTTTTGAGTTTGATTTTCATGAATCCGATGTCGAGGTTCTCAATTGTTGGAAAATAATAGTTTTTCAAGTTTATTTTTTACTGCTTGAGTTTTTCTATAATTTTAGAATTTGGACCTAACTCGTTAGAATTAAATTTTATTTAGAAATTAAAATTTAGTTTATTATAAATAAGATGCTTATTATTCACTTGTGTGTAATATATGCTTGATTTTGGGACATGGGGTCTTACGTACCATAACTAATAACCTTACCTTTTTACACATAAAAATCCCCTTCTCTTCCTCCGAGTAATATTCTCTTCCTCACAATCCCACCAACCTCCCTCCCCCCCTAAATTTTTGTTTTCAATCATTAATCTCTAACCTCTCCCCTAAACCGTCTCTCAACCAGCCTAGCTATGGCTACCACTCTCCCTCGTCCTCCTCTTCTTCCTTGACCCCCTCCAGGGCCTCTACCACCTTCTTCTACCATTAAGGGCAGGATGGCCACCTCATCGACATCTCATGGCCTCCTGTCTCTCCTCCTCCTCATCTTCCTCCACTGCCTCACCCATGGTGCCGCCACCACAGGCATCCGCCTTGGCATCATTCGGAAAATTTCTCCGGATGTTGCCATCTTTCAAGAAGCTCCAGTTTTTCGAAACGGGGATGTTTGCGAGCATGCAGAGAAAATTCACATCGCCATGACACTTGACTCCAATTACCTAAGAGGCACCATGGCGGCTGTGCTTTCAATCCTGCAACACTCGACGTGCCCAGAGATTGTCGAGTTCCACTTTCTCTGGGCACGGTTTGAGCCCGAGGTGCTCTCCAACATCAAATCCACCTTCCCCTACCTCAAATTCAACGTCTACCGCTTCGATTCGAAGAGGGTACGTGGGAAAATATCAAAGTCGATACGTCAAGCCTTGGACCAACCCTTAAACTATGCACGTATTTACCTAGCCGACATAATCCCAGTTGATGTGAAAAGGGTTCTATACCTAGACTCGGACCTTGTGGTTGTGGATGACGTGGCAAAGTTATGGAAGGTTGACTTGCAAGGCAAGGTATTGGCAGCGCCAGAATATTGCCATGCAAACTTCACCCAATATTTCACAGAATCGTTCTGGTCCGACAACGAAATGTCCAAAACGTTTGAGGGCAGAAATCCTTGCTATTTCAACACAGGGGTGATGGTGGTGGACGTGGATAAATGGAGACAAGGTGGGTACACTAAGAAAATGGAGGAGTGGATGCTGGTGCAGAAGCAGAAGCGAATTTACCATTTGGGGTCTTTGCCGCCGTTTTTGTTGGTTTTGGCTGGGGACATCACGGCTGTTCATCACAGGTGGAACCAGCATGGACTTGGTGGGGACAATCTCGAAGGCAAGTGTAGGAGTTTGCATCCTGGCCCTATAAGCTTGCTGCATTGGAGTGGGAAGGGGAAGCCCTGGTTGAGGTTAGATTCAAGAAAGCCCTGCACCGTTGATCATCTGTGGGCCCCCTATGATCTCTACAGTTCATCAGCTCATTATTTTGAAGAATGAGAGATGATGAGATCAACGGTGTGGCAAGGGCAAGAAGGTGAAAAATAGTTTTGGAGTAAAAAATTTGGGTCAGGGGGGATAAGGGAGTTTGATTAACTAGAAGAGAAAGAAGGTGAGAAAATGGTCACTGGGTAAGTTGCATATTTTTTCTTTTTACCTTTTAATATTTATCCTTGACCAAGTAAAAAAAAAAAAGCAAGAAAAAGTATAGAAACAAAAGTAAAACTTTAGTGAGTAAATTAATTTGGGCTAAGGCTGGTTAATTGCAAGGAGGGCATATATTTACTTAGAGGAAACACATGGAAGAGGAAGAAGACTTCACAGTGTTTGAGTTATTTTTTCTTCTTCCGATGAAAATGTTATCGGCATAGCTTTCGACCACCGGAAGATCCTCTTACCGGAGTTTTATGGCGGCCCTCAACGTTATTTGTTTAAATATGGAATTATGTCTCCATATCCAGTTTAGTGTATAATTGAGTTTATTAATTTAGCCTAACAATATGTTGGTACATTTTTGGTACAATTTTTCTTGTACCTTCTTGTAGCATCTTATAGTTTGATGAGATGATGAGCAATTGAGCCTCCAAAATTTACCAAAAACTAACTCTTTCTACCACCAAACAAGGCTCCCAATTCCCAAATTTTGATGGGAGTCATTTGGTAATTCAATTAGAAATATCCAGTCTTGGGTATTGCTATCCACACATCATTTTTATTTCTCACACACCCCTCTTAATTTTTGGTCATTAGATCAAACAAATTGAAAAAGATCAATGGCAAAAAATTAACAAGAATGTGTCGGAGGTAAAAATGGGTATTTGAATAACACTTTCCCTCAGATATCCTCCACCATTTCCATTTTTTATTTTTGTTATTTTGTTATATATGATTCTTTTTCCTCACGGTTTCAATGTTGAATGTTGACATGAATTCGTTTCGGGGACCAAATGGTCAAACTGAACAAATTTAGCTAATGCCTTCTTATCGAGAAATTTAAAAACTTTCAGTATAACAGTGACATAATCACATAATGTTCTAAATTCAAATGTTGTAATTTGAGTGAACAACAAATTTGACAATTTTTAGTTCACCCTTTGCACCCGACTGCGAATTCTCATGTTACATTGATTTGACTCATTTGAGCATAGCCATTTCACCTTCCGGAAGCTCTTGCGACTACCCAATAATCTCAGTAATTGCAACTTGCAACCCCAGTGTGCACTGCAGCCCGACAAGCCACCATGCCAACCGCCACATATGACATATAGCTAGGGCTAAGACTTACTCGGCAATGCCATTGTTCCTCCTCATAGCTTCCTTTCTACTCTGAATAAACGCTTTTGATTTTTCGTTTATGTTTGGAGCAATGTGAAAAAGTGGTCTTACGCGCCTTAAAGCAATCTTTGATCATTTCGAAGAAAGTTGAAGTTTCACCATAAAACTAATTGACAATATATAGAGTAGCCCAACTTACTTATAAACACATGCAAGGTCCATTCTCCCATCAATGCAGGACTCATTCTCAACACATTTATCTTCGTCTTCTATCTCCATTGCTAGTGTCAACTTTTCACTACTCATTGCACCCTTTTCCTTTCTTCTTCTCATTTTCCTCTTTATCTAGTTTTGGTACATCCTCAAATCAATGCTCGAAACTTTCTTCAGGCTGCTTTGTGTCCGGAAACATTGCCCTCCACAGGTTCACCTACCTTGTCAATCTGCGTCCATGATTCAAAGTCGTCATCGGTTTGCTTGGAGTGAACTTGAATCCAAATACCTAAATCCTTCTCCGGCGTTTGGCGAGCCCCATGAAGGTACGTTGTCTCAACCCCATTAGGGTTATCAGCTGGAACCATAGGCTGTTCGTCTTGAGGCATTGGATGACTTAACGTTACTTGCTTAACATGGCGTCTAGCAACGAGGCTATTCACAATGAAGGTGAAGAACGAGAGATTTTTCAGTGTGACCGTCATACGAGATGGTACACCACGTGTTCCTATATAAATGGTGGGATATGTATGTTAAAATGTTAATAACTTAAAAATTAAAATTTTCCATCATTTACATAAAAACACGTGGTGTACCATTCGTGTTCCCGTCACAACTAAAAATTTATCGTGAAGAACTTGTGGCAAAAGCCGATAGGCTGCGTACGATTGAGCTTCTCCTGCACTGCACGACTTTTTAACAAATCTTAGGAATTGTGATTAGGGTAATGCTCCTACATATAAAATTTGGTGTCTTATCTTTATTAGAGAGATGATTTAAATGTGGTCTATAAAATGTAGTCTTTCTAGCATTTTTTGCTACGATTTATACATCATACGTATATATTAGTCAGTTAAATACACTCGTTTTTACTATGTGCCATTTTATTTCGACAAGTATAAAACTGTATGCGATGAAAATTACAGATATATCCACAAATCCACAAATATCTTGGAGGGGTCTCTTGATAGACTTTTCATTGTGCTAGACGATACTACTTTAATAGCCTAACAACCCAACTCATGGAACGTACAACCCCATATGGGGAAGATCCGACATGAAGGTATCAGACCTCCGTGTCGATGTGAGTTCTTGGGACAATTAACATGTTATTCATCCAATAACTTTACGACATTATTTTTTATTTTTTATATTTTCGATACAACGATATATTTATACTCAGGAGGCGAGAAGCTTAGGCTAAGTCACAGCTTTCGATAATATCACTACGCTATACCGTTGTTCCTGCTTGATAGGTGGGTCTTGCTCAATGTTGGGTCTATCACAAAGAATTGGGCCTACAGTCCATTCTTTATGTTGGGCCCATCTGCGTAGTTAAAGCCCACACTTGAGCCAACTCACTGATGTGCGCACTACACTTCAAGCGCACGTTAACATTCCTAAATTCCCATCTCTCTCTCTCTCTCTCTCTCCCCAATTTTCTGTTAATTCCCAATCCCTCTGCTTTCCCAATTTTTCCTCCATGAATTTCTTCAAATCCGTCTTCTCCGACGACCCAGATCCCCCATACCCCGAATCCGAATCCCCAACGACCCAACCCAATCCCAACCCTACCGGCAACACCGGCGGATGGAATTTCGGCGATCTGATCAAAACCCTAGCGACCAAATCCGAGTCGGTGATTGAGACCTACCGCCGCGACCTGCAGGAATTCGGGTCGGGTCTGAAGAAAGAGATCGAGGTGGCTCAGGGGTCGTTGGAGACGGTGGGGCACGTCATCGACAAGTTCGGGAACACAGTGCTGAAAGGGACGGCCGAGATCATCGCTCAGGGCAAGGACGCGATCCTTGCCGACGACGAAGCGGATTCCTCCGACGCCAAAGATCAAAGCTTTAGCTCTCAGCAGGGCTTGAATTCGAAACGGTACAGTAGGTTTGACGCTCAGGTGCGTGCGATTCAGGGTGACCCTAGCACTTACTGCGAGGAGCCTGAGGATTTGGATGATTACGAAAAATGGAAATCTGGGTTTGATTTGGAGGAGAAAGGTGAAGAAATTGAGAGGCTTTTCAAAGAAAACGGAGCTATGGAGGGGATTTACAAAAGGGTTGTTTCGAATAGCGTTGATCACGAAAGCTTTTGGTGTAGTTACTTTTATAGGGTTCATAAGCTGAGGCAGGCTGAGGAAGTGAGAGTGAATCTCGTTAAGCGGGCGATTTCGGTCGAGGAGGATGAGGAGTTAAGTTGGGACGTTGATGATGATGAGTATGATGACAATGTGAGCAATGTGGTGTCGAAAGAGAATTCGGGGAAAAGTACTGAAGTGGCTGCTGAAGGTTCTGGTAAAGATGGGAGAGTTGAGGACTTGAGGGTTGGGAATGAGGTTGGAGAGAAGAGTTCCAATAATGTGGGAGAGGGGAGCAGTGTTAGTGAAGAGACTAATGCGGTGTCGAAGAAGGGCGATTTAGCGGCGGATAGCGAATTGGTCATCAAAGATTATGAGCAAAAGATTGTTATGGAAGAGAGCAGCCCTGTTGGGGAATCTCAAGTTGTTGATCAGAAGAAGGGTAGTGCTGTGGAGTTGAGTGGCGAAAGGGAGTCCAAAAAGAAAATGCAGGTAGAAGGGGATTCCGGGAAGAAAGATTTACCATTGAAATCGGAGGAGAAAGCGGCAGTGGAAGGGAAGAAGAATGGGGCTGCTGAATCCGGTAAAGGCAATGAAACGCCGGAGATTGAGGACCTTGGGTGGGATGAGATTGAGGATCTTAGCAGCATTGACGATAAAAAAGTTAGCCATGGTGGTGTAAGTGGAAGTCCTACTGATAAAACCGAGCTCCGAAAGCGGCTCAGTACTGCAGCTGAAGAAGAAGAAGAAGATTTAAGCTGGGATATTGAGGAGGATGATGATGATGTACCAGCTAAAACTTGACCAGCAAGTAAATTTGAAAGTTCTTGGTTCTTAAATTTAGTGGACGAAATTTTTTGTACCCCAATTTGTTTTTTAAGTGTAATATATGTAAGGGGGGATTCTTTTAAAATTTTCCCTTTTGTTTTATATCAGTTGGTTTAAAATGCAAATAGGTTCCTTTATATCTGAGACTTCCTTAGCAAAAGTTTATTTAGATATTGTTGGATAATGACTTAGTAGGAGTGTCTAACTACGTCATAGGCATCTCTTGTGAAAACTCGAGAATTTATGTGTTTCGGTCCCACCTGACCCCCTCTTGTTCCACCTGGTGCGAGAGATGTCCTAATCAAACAGCACGACTGAAGCAACGCATCTCGATAATAATCAGGAGGTTTCTCGAACCACATGCATTCCAAATCATGCGCTAGATCTACTTATGAAGCGCGGTTTTCACGTTTTTAATGTGAATTAGTCCCTTCTGCGGCATTTGCACCGAACAGATGCCCACAATGTAGCCATGGGTTCATGGGTTCTAATACTGTCAACAGAGTTGGCAGTTTCTCAACCAAGAGAAAGTTGTTGCATATGCTTGTATGCCTACCTAACCCCTTCTTCTATTGACTCGTTGGTGCAGTTAGTAACTGTGCATTGAAATTGCTAGGTGTAATGTGGAAAGCATGCAGATTTTGACAGAAATAGGTTAGGTTCAGCGTTCAAAACTCTCCAATATAATAATAGGAGTTTTAACGAAACACTTCTGATACTGTTCACTTTTAACGAAAATGATATTTTTACTCTAAAAAGTCACTCCTGGTATTATTCACTTACAACATATTTTTGTCATTTTGATCAAAACTCAAAAGTTTTCAAACATTTTTCATTAGCTTTCCTTATAATTTAAAAAGGACGGATTTGCAATAATTGTTTTCAGTGCAGTTTTTTTGTTGTGTTATGTTTCTTTTTCCACTCTTGGTTTCAATGTAATGGCCCTGAATCCGCAAGAAGCGTGGTTTAGCGCATTTGTCCTTGCACTGGAAGTCTTGTGTTTGGATCCCCTTCACCTAAATATCGCTTGTATAAAAAAATTTGCGGCCATGAATCGGAAGGAAGGACTATGTGAATAAAATAGTTTAATCCGTCTATGAAAAACTTTCAGCATAATACAAAATTCAGCTCCTTTTACTTGAGCTAAAATTCACACCCCACAATTTTGATACTCTACTAAATCTGAAGGCCATACACCATCCAAGAAAAAAGTACTGTAATCACCCCTTCAACCCTAATCTTACAGCACCTAGGCTCTGTTTGTACAACAAGAAAAGACTCCTGTAGAACTCTAGTGCGAACGTGAACGCAAACTCTGCTGATTCATATGGTTTTTGGACCCAGGGCTGCCTCTGGCTAACTTCGGACCTTCGTTCTTCCGTTAGACACTGATGCCGGGCTCAGAAGTGGATTCCGCCACATGTGTTTCTGCTGGGGAAGGGAGTGCCATAAGCCGTCCCTTTTGGGCGCGAGGAGGAAGATGCTTTGCTGGTTTTCTTGACCCCCTGGTCCAGGGCAAGAAAACCCCGGTACCACTTTGAGGAACTTTTCGAGGGCTCATTACCATGGGACGAATGGGGGTTAGCATGACTACTGGAGCACGAAGGACACCCCATTTGGGCATCACATCCATCGCCTCATAACCATTGAGAGCTGCTGCTCCATCTGGTACCGCGTATGGGCTCACCATCCCGGGTTGCCATAGAGTCATGGCACCATTGTGTGTTGGACTTTGGGGCGACTGGAACTGGTTGGAGGCTACTCGGACTCTGAAGAATGTGATGCTCACCCTTCTGTTTGGAGATGGACACATCACGTGTCGTGACATGTCAGCACTGTTTCCCCTCATGGCTAAAAGGGACCTGCAGAAGTTAAAACATTCAACGTTTTCGCTTTTCAATCACCGTGAAAAGATACGTGAAACTGAAAGAACTAAGAGTACATACCCTTGTTTCAGCGATAGCATCAGCGGCCCCTTGTAGTTCCCATCATTATCGCTCAGAAGGGTGCGCCCGAAAGCCATTGCTGATTCAGAGAGGAGAAGAGTGGCGATGGGCTGGTCCAAATGGGGTGGTTTCAGGAATGGCTGTGAATATTCTCCCTGCAAAAGAATGATTGCCATTAGAACTGTTTCTCTCTTAAATTAAAAAGAAACTGCATGAACAAAGACTCATAACACAAACCAATGCCGTGAAGCGCCCTCTTTGCAGCTATGTTCCTAGTAAACAATAGCAGAGGCGGTAACATGACAATGCAGCAAGCAAAACATAGAATACCTCCTCAAAGAAGTTGATGATGCAACCATTCGGTCGTTTATACTCCGGAATTAACTGCCATAGTACAAAGTGATCAATCACATCTTCGAGAAGAGCTGGAATCGGCCCTATATTGTCTATAAAAACAAATTAAAGTTAGCTTCGGTATTTAGTATAAGGCCCTGTCCGGAATTTGACAAACTGAATGACATTTATAAAATAGTTGAAGTATGCATTACTAGTTTCGGTTATTACTTGTAGTGTCCTCCTTGATCTGCCCGAAAATTGGAACGCCAAACTGAATCAGCTCTCTCCTGTTTCCCTTAACCTGCTTGTTGAACAAAATGAAGGTCTCGCCTGCATTCAGTCAAGAAGATAAGAGTTAGATTCTTGAATGAATACTGATAAAGCTACATGGAAATGATTTCGCATTCAAACTTCAGAAGCGAATTTTTTTAAGAACAAATGGATATCTACAAGACCACATTTAACAAGATCGAACCCGGGATGAGTTTCACAAACAAGGGATTCATTTACCTGAGAGCTCTCCATTAAGTCCAGCCGTGTGGAGATCATTTACGAAGTCAGTCAATTTGCAGAGTTCGGTGTCAGTGAATATGTCCTCGTATAGCTTTAACCCTTTCACGACATTCACCTGCCAGTTTCGGTTATCTGCTAGTCAGTAATAAATAGCTACCTGATTTTCTTACAAGAATATACAGCATGACCAACTCTTTCGCTTCTCTCTTATACAGTAATATTAGATTGAAGAAATAACTCACCATACGCCCTCTGACCAACTCCTTTGCTGAGAAACCTTTAGTCAATTTGATCTGGGTACGACGCTCCTCACACTCGTCATGATTAGAGCATATCTCCTCCTCGTTTACTGAATTGAGCTGCGCTTCTTGTGAACCTGCAGTAAAAGTATGCAATCGAATTGTTAAAAAAAATGCATTCGATAATCAAATGAACTCACTAGCAATAAATCAAAATTAGTAACAGTTGCACAAGTTAAACAACCAATTATTCACGTAAACATTCACATACTACAAAGGGAGAAATACAATGAGGTTATTTAACAAAGGCGAAATCTAAGACAGACCAACTGATCCAAAAACCAGCTGGTTTATGTTGTTCCGAAGTCAGCTAGCGTATAATTAAGTAACGAACTGGAATCTATCGATGCCAATATAACTATCAAACAGAAATGATGCAAAGTTTCCATCAAATTCGAGTCTACAAACATCACATTTGCAATAGATCAGTGATATTCATGTATTGTACGCAAAGCTTTGAAACATAACAGAACAAGAGTGTTTTTTTTTTACTGTTAATACCGTAAATCATGTATAATCTTCTCTATATACCGATTTAACTGTTAGTACCATGAATCAGGCGGTACATAATAAACTAAACAAAGAATTTTTACTTCATTTTAAATTGATTTCCAATACTAGACCTTTCACAACTGATAAAAAAAACTCCACAAAGAATTGAATTAGCTTCTATGATTGTGGAATGCGCATCTTGAACACAATTTCTAAAACATAAAAATGGTGATATGGGCACTTTATTCCTGATAAGCCAATGCTTCCACCTGCCGTTCATAAGTGCTTTTACAAAAAGCAAAACCTAGCGCTACTCAACACGCACAACCAAATAGGCAGGACACAATAACAAACAAAAATGCAGTAAAGCTACACACAATGCACCACTATAAGCATTCAGAATATCGGAATCTTGAATAGTGGATTCGGGTGTCCCGCCAATTGGTATTCACACATTGCCAATGTGCCATACATTACTCACAACCAAGGAAGAAAATATCAGTAATATCGGAAATATCGGTAGTCCGAAAACACGGAAATATCGATGGAAATATCGGTAAAATATCGATATCGATAAAAATTACATGGAAACCACGGAAATTGTAAGAAAAACTTGGAAATTTTAATTGAAACTTTGCAAGATGTTTATTTAGTCAATTATCTATTAGTTTATCACAAAAAATTGGAAGGAAATGCATTGCATGATGGATTTAACATTATCAAGTTGATTATATAGCGAGCTGACAAACATTGTGAATATAGAAAATATGTAGTAATTAATGAAAGAAGTTTAAACACACCCAAAAGATTTTGTAAATTCGCATTTTTCCCCCAAAAGGTTTATTAAATTTTGCATTTTAGTCCCCTATCTTCATCCAATCAAAATCTCCTTTTCAGATTTTCTAAACCTGTCCTCCTATCAGTGCTTGCCACGTGGCAAGCACTCACCTATCTCTCTCTTCTCCCCGTACCAACTCTCATTTCTCTCTCTCAAGTCTCAGCTAACTCACATCTCTCTCTCGCCGATCGAACCCACACCCACACACCGAGGTACCAGAGCCACCCCGACGACGGCGCAACAGCACCACCACACGCACAGAGACTCTCAAAACTCTCATCTCTCTCCGTCCTTTCTATCTGCAGTCTGCACCGAGAGTCCGAGAGTCTGAGATTCACACATGCTTCAGGAATACACCCCACCCGCTTCGACGACGGCTTCGTCCCACACCCTCACCACCACGACGCCAGCGAGAAGCGAACATCGGCACCCATTCTCCTCCTCCCCCCGGAGCCTGCCCCGCCGGCGCCGCGCTCGCCTCCGTCTCTGTTCCGCATCTGCTTCAACCCAAGATCAGCCAGATCCCTCTTCGTTTCCTCCTACTCATTCTCCCTCCGCCGCCTCCCCTCCTCCTCTTCCTCCTTCGGCTTCGTCACCATCGTCACCGAGATCAGCCAGATCGGCGTCGTTGAGGCGCAGATCTTGGGTTTGAGCATGGATTGCAGAGAGATCTGGGCAGCTGGGGGGACGACGCAGCCTCGGCTGCCTTTCCAACGACGATTTTTTCGATAATATCGAAAATATCGCGATATTATCGATATTATCGATAATATCGCGATATTTTTACGATAATGAGACGGATACCTCAGAAAATATCGGAACCTCAGAAAAACGATAATATCGGCGAAATATCGCCGATATTATCGATATTTAATTCCATGCTCACAACTTGCACGAATATTAAAAAAATTAACTTTTGGTACTGTTAATTTTAACGAAAAGCCACATTTTTACACTAAAAAAATCAATCATGGTACTATTTACTTGATCATTTATTTTATCTTTATCGTTAAAACTCAAAATTTTCAAGTTTTTTTCAATAGTTTTCCTTATAAAAAAAACTACATGTATTAACACATCAACTAGTCCTTTTAGTTTTGGCCAATATGTGCACTACACACTACTCGAAATTAGAACATGAGTCATTACTATTTTAGGAAAACTAATGAAAAAGACCTGAAAATTTTAAGTTTTAATGATAAGGACAAAATAAAGGGTAAAGTGAATAGTAACAGGATTGACTTTTTAGTGTTAAAATGTGGTTTTTCGTTAAAGTGAACAGTACCGCGGACTTTTCGTTAAAACTCCATACTATTTTTCACTACGTGTCATAATAAAAATAATAAAATATTTGTGTAAAAATATTTCCAACCAGTAATATGACATTTAATATACAGAACTGCATTTCTGGCATCCTGAAAATGGACAAGGATTGTCTGCCCTCCCACTTCCGATGCCCTCCTGTTTCGTGTGATCACGGTTAAGCCACGTCAACATTTTATATTGTTTTCTTTTATAGAGATAATAAGACAAAAATGAATAATAATATAAAATGTTGACGTGATTTAATCGTGACCACACAAACAAAATGACATGAGAGGGCACTGAAAGTGGGAGGGCAGACAATCTTTCTCCCCTGAAAATTTGTTTCCCAAGTTGCCCGAAACTGGTATCAAGTCCGGGCCCACAACCCCACAGAATAATAACTAATTTTAATGTTGGGATGACCACCCACACTCTGTCAAAGGGCACCTAACAACCCAGACCGAATCAACAAACAAAACCCCACGCGGTCACGTCAGCGGCTCTGATCAAGCGCCGCCCACCCTTTAATCAAAGGGCACGCATCTCGAGAAACTAACTATGACACCGAGTGCATCCAAACTTTCCCCTAGCCTCGAATTTCTGAAAAACCCCGCTAAAACCTCGGGAAAAGAATTCAGCCACAATAAATAATTTTTTAACTTTATTAATTTCCAATTATTTTTTGGAAATTTTGAAAAAATATCATATAAAAAAAAGAAAACTAAAGAAAATAACTTAAAAATTTTGAATTTTAACCATAAGAACAAAATAAATAGTATCATGATTGATTTTTTAGTGTAAAAATATGATTTTTCGTTAAGATAAACAATATCAAATTTTTTTTTGTTAAAGTTACTTATTAAAAAAGTGAGATATTTATTAAACCGGAAAAATTAGAAGTCAATCCGTCAAAACGCAACGTTGAATTGATGGTAGACGAGGAAAAACGGTTTTCAAGGAAATGTAAAACGGACTTGTTTTGAATCTCGGATCTGGTGGAGGGCGGAGATAAAAACACGTTTTCATTTGGCTCCTAAAATAATGGGCCAAAAATTATTAACTAATATAATAATATATTTTTGCAATCAGAGAAAATGATGTAGCAAAATCATTGTTATTTTCTCGGCAACCAAACACAGGAGCAAAAAGCTCTCTAGATTCCAAACAAGGTTTTTTTTTTCTCACCAACCAAACGGACCCTTCAGAATACAAGAAACTTTCTCAGCTACAGTACGTAGCTTCAATCGGAAATAACACAGCTGAATCAGATTCAAGAAACATAAAATATTTTCAAAAATTCGATCGCAAAAATTAAAAAATTCTACCAGTTCATATCAAATTTCAGAATCGTATGTAACAAATCCAAACTGTAGAGGAAAGGAATCAGACCTGAATCAGTAATCTCGCTATCCGGCGACGCCTCTTCTTCGGCAACCTCATCGGCGGCGACGATTCCATTACTCTCCGCCACCTTCTCGTCACTATCCTTGTCTTTCTCCGCGTCCAAACACGACTTAACCTCGTCGCTCTTGCAATTTTCTTCTGCTCTCAAAACTTTGCCGTTCTCCACGCACTCTTCCACCCTTACCTTCTTCGGCCCGACGTTTCGCAGCTCCACCATCACATCGGCAATGGAGTGGTGCTTTTGCATCTGGAGCACCGGGATCCAATTGATCCTTCTCCGATGTATCGCTGCGAAAACAGAGGCGTACTCGGCGCCTCCTCCCCCGGTAAGCTGAGTCAGGTGGCCGCAGAGGGCATCGATGATTGCATTTGCCGCCGCGAACTCTCCTCTGTACCACCCGATAATTGCGTCCTTCGCCAGCTGGTCAGATACCACAGTCACCGGAGCCTGCATCGGCATCATTGCGGGTCCCAACACGGGCGCGGCTCCATCAGTCGGCGACGCAGCTGGCCCAACCGCCATCGCCATCTATGTTACCGTTAATCCCGAAATCAATTCCCTTCTCTTTTTTACGTACTCCGAAACCAAATATCGGATGCTTTTTCCGGCGTTCGTCTCAGTAATCGTTCGATATTTAAGGAGGAGAGAGAGCAAAGAGAGGAGGAAAGAGAGGAGAGAGAGGTTGAAGATTCACATGGAGGGGTTTGGGTGGGGAATACATATATACTACCGGAGGAGTGAGAGTGGCTATGTCCTTGTCGGCGGGGACCACCGTTTGACGTGGCAATCTTGAGGTGGGGGACGTGGCGTTGAACGATGTTTAGGGTACCATTGGGCGAAAGAGGATGCTTTTCGAATCCATTTTGTGGGGATCTTAGGAATTTCTACATCATAATTGTCAATCGTATATCGTGCAATCAGTTTTTGTCTGATATTATTTATGTTTAATTTTAAATAAAAAAATCAATTGATTTATGATAGCAAGATACATGATAAATGACTAAGATGTGGGGATCCTAATCCAGATGGGATCCAATTCCCCATTGGGCCGAACTGCAGGAACCCGGATTCTGGTCAGATCCTCTTTGTGAGGATCATGGGGATTCGTCAATCATGTCCGTTCATCGTCCATTGTACGGTCATAAATTATTTTAAATATTTTTGTTTAAAATTAAACACAAACAGTACTTCACAAAAACTGACAGCACGATGTACGATAAATGAACACAATTCACAGATTCCAGGATTCTCACTAAAAGGATCCGAAGAGGATCCTGTTGCGAACTACAGAGGCGGGGACAGAGTGTAAGTAAACTAAAATGACGGAAATGACTTTTTTGTAATTTTTTTAATAATCCAACATCTCGATTAGCCATTTTTTTCCATAATTTTTTAATAATATTTTTGAGGGGTTACATGTTCGATTTTAATCAATATATTTGTGTTACATTGTTGTAATTAGGCTCGTTGCAATAGCTTAAATTCGTTATGCACTTTGTAATGTTGTAAAACTCACATTGAAGATGAAAAAGTAAAAATATATATATATATAAATTTAATTTGAGCTTGGACCCAAAGTGGTAAGTTAATGCCACTGATGATGACCGATAAATAAGATGATGAGTGTTAGGTTGAGGGTTTGAAACTTTTAATAAAAAAATTTAGTAGGTTAATAATGTCGCTTTGTTTATCTTTGGTAGCTTAGTGGCAGTTTTACATTTCCAATTTATCTGCATTTTCATTAACTTTTTTGGCCTTGGTACTTTTCCAAAAGTTTAAAATTTTATTAAACATGAATCTTATTTTAAATGGTACCCTAATTTGGTAATTTGGCTTGAGTCTCAGCCTTATATTAATTCTAACCAAGTTTGTCACATTCCGGCCCGGGTCCCCACCACATGCCGGACTCGACTCCGCCGTAGCACGATATTGTCCGCTTTGGACCCCGACCATGCCCTCACGATTTTGTTTCTAGGAACTCACACGAGAACTTCCCAATGGGTCACCCATCCTGGGATTGCTCTCGTGCGAACTCACTTAACTTCGGAGTTCCGGTGGAACCCGAAGCCAGTGAGCTCCCAAAAGGCCTCGTGCTAGGTAGAGATGAGAATATACATATAAGGCTTACAGGATCCTCACCCCTGGGCAATGTGGGATCTTACAATCCACTTAGGGGCCCGACGTCATCGTCGGCACACTTCTGGCCAGGGATTGGCTCTGATACCAAATTGTCACATCCCGGCCCGGGCTCCCACCACATCCCGGGCTCGACTCCGCCGTAGCACGATATTGTCCGCTTTGGGCCCCGACCACACCCTCACAGTTTTGTTTCTGGGAACTCACACGAGAACTTCCTAGTGGGTCACCCATCCTGGGATTGCTCTCGTGCGAACTCGCTTAACTTCGGAGTTCCGATGGAACCCGAAGCCAGTGAGCTCCCAAAAGGCCTCGTGCTAGGTAGAGATGAAAATATTCATATAAGGCTTACAATATCCTCACATCGGGGCGATGTGGGATCTTACAAAGTTCATAATTTTAGTCTTATAAAATTAAATATTGGGTGGATATTTCAATAACTAACTTAACATGTATTGCAGAATGCGCGTATTGTCACATCCCGGCCCGGGGCGGCTCACTTCCCGGGCCCGCTCCACCACCGTAGCACGATATTGTCCGCTTTGGGCCCCGACCACGCCCTCACGGTTTTGTTTTTTGGAACTCACGAGCAACTTCCCAGTGGGTCACCCATCCTGGGAGTGCTCTGGCCTCCTTCTCGCTTAACTTCGGAGTTCCTACGGAACCCGAAGCCAGTGAGCTCCCAAAAAGCCTCGTGCTAGGTAGGGATGGGAATATACATTTAAGGATCACTCCCCTGGGCGATGTGGGATGTCACAATCCACCCCCCTTAGGGGCCCGACGTCCTCGTCGGCACACTTCCGACCAGGGATTGGCTTTGATACCATTTGCCACATCCCGGCCCGGGGCGGCTCACTTCCCGGGCCCGCTCCACCACCATAGCACGATATTGTCCGCTTTGGGCCCCGACCACGCCCTCACGGTTTTGTTTTTTGGAACTCACGAGCAACTTCCCAGTGGGTCACCCATCCTGGGAGTGCTCTGGCCTCCTTCTCGCTTAACTTCGGAGTTCCTACGGAACCCGAAGCCAATGAGCTTCCAAAAGGCCTCGTGCTAGGTAGGGATGAGAATATACATTTAAGGATCACTCCCCTGTGCGATGTGGGATGTCACACGTATAGTTTATGATTTAATTCAAAGAATCCAAAGCATATTGTATGATTGATGATTAATTAATGAGTACTTTCATACCTGTTTTATTTAATCTCACCATAATATAAAAGTGAGATAAGTAGTAATGATAATGGTGTTAGATGATATCAAACTAAATAGATCTTAACAGGTGCTCATTAACAACTCAATAGGTTGATTTGCCACCTCTCATGTCGAATGCCTGTGCATAAATTAATGAGGAATTATGTAATTCAAATGTCTAATATTGGATCTAATTAATATGATCGTAACTAGTTAATTAATCAGTAATTATTAAATAGTACATTTGCACCTAATTGTCATACGAACTAATTACGAGCATCTCAACCCCCTAACAAAATGAAGCTTTTTGGCTACTTTAACAAAAAAATAAAGCTCCAACAGGCTGGCTAACTTTACAAACAATAATTAGCTAATTAAATTTAGTTATACATCGGCCACCGAATGGAAAGCTCTTTGGTTGAGATGATATAAATTGGAAAAGGATCCTCACCGGATCTTTTTTTTTTGGGGATTATATGATCGTGTCCGTTCATCGTACATCGTACGATCAGAAATCATTTGAAATTTAAAATTAAATATAAATAGTACTTAATGAAAATTGATCGTACGATGTACGATGAACAAATACGATCACGGGATCCCCAGAAAAAGGATCCGGCGAGGATCCCTTTCCATATAAATTATCATGTAATCATAGTTTATACATTGTAGAATGTGAATTCTTGTTTTTGGTTAATTACTCTGCACTTTTGTCTTAGATCACCATTTGTAGCCTATCAATCATGAATTTTTTGGTTTACGAATAGTTGGCGTTGTTGTTTATGGTAAGAAGAATATTAACGGATTAACGGTCTTTACTAATTAGCATATTGCATGCATGTAACGATTAATAAATTCTTTCACCTAAAGGATAGTTACGTGACTTCTATTATGTATTAAGTTATCGGAATCTTTATTTCCTCATTATTGATAAGTAAACAAGCCCTTAAATAAATTGTATCGAGTAATCGATTTGCTTGATCCATCATTTTAATCATCAACTAGTTATTTGATAGTAATTTTCCAAGAATTCCTTCTATGTAACACTTTTAATCTATTTAGGATTTGTATTAGCACACTATTTTATTCTAGTTCAATCCCCAATGAAGATACATTGACTTAGTTTGATGAGATCATGGTTAGCTCAACTAGCATGCTAAAGCTTTGATGAGATCATTTACAATGAAGATTCATTGACCTAATGTTAGTTAATGAGTGCTCTTAACTAACTGTATTTATTTAAATGCTTTTTATCTAAAATGATCTCTGAGGTTGGTGTAGCTCCTCATTTTGGTTTTTGAGATTCGAAATCAATAGAAGTGGTTCATGAGTTTGTCCACCATCAATTATTTTGGTCATTCTGTGAAAAAAATATGTTAAATATGACAAAAATATCCTCAATTTAATGAACAATGGGTAAAAATGATTTGACAAATTGAGGGTATTTTTGTCATTTTATCCTTATTTAAAGCAGATTTCATGGAAGCACCAAAATGATTGATGGTTGACAAATTCATGGGCCACTTATATATATTTTAAATCTCATAGACTAAAGTGAGGAGTAATGTCAATTTTAAGGATCATTTTGACTAAAAAGTATTTAAACTTTAGAAAAAAGAAAGAAATTGTTGATAATCTATGAAAAAACCAAAACACACTACAGAAACACAAGAGGTGGTTTTGCCCATAAAGCTATTTGACATCACTACAAGTAGGCATAACAAATTTTATGACAAGGCCGCCCAGAAAATGCCATATATGTGGTGCAGGGCAGCAACCCCATAACCAGGAAAGTTCGTTTTGGGTGGTAGGGTCCAATGAGAGAGCTCCACTGTTGTTGGCTTGTAGACGAGGAAGGAAAGTTGCGTGGGACCCAAGACTGTAGGGTGGTGACCTAAAGTTTTAGGGTTAGCAATTTGTGCGTTCGTCTTTGTTGTGTACGCAGACTCCACTCTCCACCGAAGACATGGATGGATGGACGATAGCTTCTCAGCAGTTGCCACCACCATAAAAGACAGTAGTGGACTGCCAAATAATTAAGCCGGCTGGCTGTCTGGCTAAAAGCTGCTTATAACAAAGCCACTTACCACCAATCCGCTTATTGCTTTTTTTCCTTTTTTCCAGTTTTTGTGTTTTTTTAGGGCAAGAACCTTTGTTATTCTTAATAAAGGTTTGCTGTCTAATTCTCTAATTCTGCATGAAAACAAAATAAGCAGCTTCTTTCATAAGCTTGACGTTTACCTGTCAATCCATGTGAGTTTATATCTTTATGTCATACTAATACTATAATGCACGTAAAACATCTGATTGACATTACATCAACATGAGAACATATCCAATTTTGTTTTAATTAGTACGTAACCCAACGTAGACTTCATTTCAAATTCAATTATGTGGTCCTTAATTGATACTCTAATGTTATCATAATTTCTTTCTTCT
The DNA here is from genome assembly GCA_035220775.1 of Malus fusca. NCBI lineage: Eukaryota > Viridiplantae > Streptophyta > Magnoliopsida > Rosales > Rosaceae > Malus > Malus fusca. The sequence goes on along the minus strand of CM069061.1, from coordinate 34,319,998 downwards.
TTTTTCAAAAGGGGACCAACTGTTGGCTTTATACGGCAGTTGATCATTTCGGGGGTCGAGAAGACTCACAGAGGCATTTCAGCCTTCTCTTGGCCATCATCGTGTGATTCACCCACCGCTAGAAACTGCATCCAAGACAATGCTGCATGAAATACGGACCTGAAATTCGTTGCAACCACTTAGCCACCATGTGGTGATTCTAATGTTATCATAATTAAAACTTAGAATATCATGAGATAGAACTTAATGCTTGTATTACAAGATCCTCCTATATATATATATATATAGATAAGGTCGTTAATATATGAAGCTAGGGCTCCGCACGGACGCAAAATTTCAAAATGGAGTGTACTGAGCAAGCTAAACTAAAGTGAGGTGGAGGAGGGAGAGAGAAGGGACGATATGCATCTTTTTAACAAAGAGCATTTTCAGTCGTGTCAACTGCGCACTTTAACATATTTTTATTGAGTACTTTATTTGTAAAAAGAAGGGTTAGAGAATCCAATTGGGTAAAAACATCTACACCTGTCTCAAATTCCTCAATAGTATGGCAAATTTTAATCTTCCAATTAGGATAAAAAGTTCTTGTTTCTAAAAGGAATGACAAAGCCATCGCCTCTTTAAGTAAATTAAGAGGGAATAACTTAACTTTAAAGGCTTTAACCTTTATTAGAATCTGTGTTAATTGAGAGTAACTTATATGATACGAATATAATATTATATTGTTTTGTATAAATTTATGTAAAAATGTACACATAATATTACATCATTGACACAAACTCTTTAATAACAATGCATCTGTGACAGTGGCGCAGCTACCAAGGGACTACAATAGTCCCTAGCCGATCCTACCTTTTTTTCTTCTTGCCACTGTAACAGGTGATGCTGCTGCATATCAATCCAATACTCTTGAAATTCAAGTGTGCTCTAAATTCAAACTCTTTTCTGCTCCAGGCCAGTCCTCATTTTTCTTTTCATCCCTCTCCTTATTATATCGACTTTTCTTTGGCTTTAACTTATATTTTAAAAAAATTCTTGCTTACTCTTTACCTCATATTTGAGTTTCTGAGTTTGTGCAATGTTTTTAGTTTTCTCTATTGAATTTTGGGTCTTTCAATTTCTATGCAAATTAGTACAATCTCTCATGTTCTGAGTTCAAATTATCTACATATATGAGCGGTCCTACCACACATAAAATTTTAACTCCTTCACTGATTCGTGACATGTAAAACCTTTTCATAGTAATGGTAGATTTGTAATAAAATAAAACGAACTTTACGTGGCCAAGTTTTGCAAGGAAGCCAAGCTTAAGCTGAAACTATATAGTGGGGGAAAAGGCCATGATTCCATTTGCCTTTTTAGCTCAAAATCAATGGTACCCATGAGACTTGTGAGGTCCATGTAAAATGGAGTTCAAAAAAGTGTGACATTTGGATGGAGACCCACAAAATCACTTTGTAGAAAAGTCAAAATTCAATTTCAACTTTCACGCAATTTGTTATCTTCAAAACTTCATGCCAATAGAAACTCAACATGTATATCTCATGCCGTGAACATCAATCTTTTTCAATATAATTTAGCTTATACTTAGAGGAACCATTTATTCTTGATGCTCTTGATAACGACATAAATCTATATATCGATTTCGTATTTGTACATACGTTTTCACTATGCATGCCAACTTTTAGGGTTCCATTTAGGATGTAACATTTCAAGCATGAAAACTTTAGTTACTTGTGCTCCAATATAAAGAAAGATCTCAGAGTTTAGGTCAAATAGTTGGACGAAATATTAATATTATATTAAATATCTGGGTGTGGTAAGGTGGTTACTACATATTTTCCACATTTTAAAATTAAAATTATGGTATTTAGTCGAGGATCGATCTTATGTACCTATAATTAAACCTCTAATATGGATCTTACCTACAAAAATGGAATCCAGGAATTTTCTCAAGGGTGGGTTATAATTTCTTTATTTCGAAATGCTTCCATCTAGTTAACTGACTGGAGTCTTTTTGGGAGCTGCTTTGATCTAGTTGGCTAATTTTTGCTTGGGTGAGATATCTAATTTTCATTGAGTGAGATGAGTTTCCTGTAAATTAGCTATTTTGTTTTTCATAAGCACAATTGGATTAGAACCAACCTACCCTAACCTAGGGATTTAAAAAAAAATATTATTAAGGGAATGAGGAAGGGTTTGAAATTATTACAATAATTTAGGGGAGAAGGAGTTTCGAACTCCAGATGCATGAGTAGAAACCAAATACCTTATCAACTAGGATATAAGACCACATGCGACTCTAACATAAGGATGACTCCGCCCTTGCTTGATTACCCGAAACTCCCAAGACGAAGACCATGAAGATAAAAAGAATCTCTATACTAATTCATCCAAAAAATGTGACCATCCATTTACTTTGAACGTGCTTGAGCTTGTGATAAGTACTACTTTTTTTGTTAAATTTGGATGGTGGAGGATCGAGGAAGATGCACACAACTCACACATATGTAACCAGGACCATGTAAACTTGAAGTAGAAGTGGTTGCATATGATTCCATTTATTGAGAAAACGCAATTAAAATAATCGAACATGTCGTGTGGTTTGTTCATGGCCGTGAGGTTGGGAGAAAGATAGTTAAAGAAGAAATCGATTCCTTTTCGTGATCTGTAACTAAAATCTCTATGATCGAAGGTGCTCGAAAGAAAAAGTTGATAAGTTTAGCCTTTAGGTTCTCTACCTCCTTTGTTCTCTATTCTCTTCCTTTTTATCTTTCATGCCAGTATAGGTAGATTATAGAAACATTTTATTAGCTTATGATTTTAGTTTGTTTAATATTTGTCATATCAGATGGTGCTTTATGGTGGAAATAATATATGCACTTTGATACATGTTTGATCCCATCCATTCTCTTCTTTCTCCAAAAATTAATTATTTAACCTACTAACGTTACTAAAAAAACATTATTTATAGATTATATATGTGAATGATTCTCATTGCCAACCTCAAAGTTGATGTCGATTTTTTTTATTTTTATCTTTTTGTTGTAATAGCATCTTCAAATTCAAACTAATGGTCTGTTGAGGCCAAATGTATAGCATGCATCTCCAAATTAATAATAGTGTGCAAATAATGTGCTATTTGTTTGCGTAATGGGTGGTGCTGTATAGAAGTATAAAACCGACACATTTGTTGACATATTAATTATTTAATATATATTAAAAAATGTGTGTGATGCATCCAAATAATTTTATCATTTAGCAATACTAAAGTCGTTTTTTTTTCACCACATGCGTGCCGAGATAGTATGATATTAACACATTGTATAATTAGAGCTGTCTCATAATCCATACTGGAATTGTTCGGTTAACCCTATTGGACTCGTTATCCATCTCTCTACCTCTCAAGGTAGTTCTACAAATTAATGTAAAGATAGATTTCGTGGACAGGAATGCAAAGTCATAGTAGGTCATTTAATTGGTTGAGATGATTTAATGTGCTCGGAATATGGGGTGGTACATCATACGTAGTGGGGAAAGTTTTTTTTTTTTTTTTTTTTGTCAAGTGTTCCACCATTTATATAATGACTTATGACGTATAGCCTGTGTTACAAGTACACTAAAAAATCTCTCGTAATTTGGTTGCATGACCTAAAGTGTTTTTTTCCCCTCTAAGATTTGTGAAAGAAGTATCTATACGTCTAAAACACTTGTCTGGTGTTTTTCCACGTGTTATAATATGATCAGTAGACGATATGGTTATGTCTCATTTTATAATAAAATAAATAAATATATATATATATATATATTATATTACAAATTGAGTGAATTTGTACATCATGTACCGGTGTTACATTTCTAAACCTAACAAGTAACAAATTAATCTTAATATATAAAACTACCATATGGTTGTACGTACGAAGGCTCACAAATTCAGTACTTTGCTGCAACCTCGTGATATTTTACATTCAATGGTTTACCAAGTAGAAATGTTTTAGCTAAATTGGTTGTAGCAATGTTCACTTTTATGCATTTGAATTCGTATTATCTTATACGTAATATAGATAAATTTAGTGTAAAACATCGATCAATCGTACAAAAAGGAAATTAGTCTACCAATAATTTCATTTTGACTCTCACTAAAACATACAATATGTGTTTGTGTGCATGTGTTTGGGTTTGCATGTGGGGGTTTTATAAACGTATATGAATCGTATGATTTGGTGGTTTGTCACAAAACTGAATTGTGAAATCGTTTTTCATCAAAAACTCATATTATAATTTAAATGCAAGCAAAGCAAAAGCCCGCATGCTTGAGCATGTTACATGCAATATTTGATTATTGTTATTCATTTGGACGGCTTGACCTCTGCTGATTTATTACATAAAATAAAAACAAAAAATATAATATATAGTTCTTATACGTGCTTATAAATACTTTTTTAAGAAGAAAAAAAATCAGTTGATGGTTTAATCACGACAGTTCATCTTTTTTTGGAACTAAAAAGAATCACAAAAGCATTTCAACCTCCTCCTGACCACCATCGTTTGATTCACCATGGCTCGAAATACAAGCCAATATCTGCAGTGCTAGAGTAATTAAGTAGGTATTATGTACGTAATAGATAATATTAACCTCAGATTAATATTATTTCTCATTCCAAATTCCAATGCTGCTAACATCTTACTATATCTTCAGGTTACACCAAACAAATTAAGTTAAAAAAAAGTCAAGAATTTGTTTTCTATTCAGAAAATTCATTGAGATCCACTAATTATGAGGTTTTCTATTCATCTCTGCTAGATCATCGTAAAAATGTCTACTTCTATTCACACACTTATTTTTTATCTTTTTTACATTTTTGTTAATTTTTTGTTGTTGATATTCAATTTATTCGATCCAATAGCTGAAAATTAGTGTATGGATATCACTGCTCTAAAATTAGTGTATGGATAGCACTGCTCTAAAAAAAATTTGATTTCATACCTTTCCTTTTGAACGGTGCTATCCATACATTCATTTTTACCTCTCGCACACCCTTTGTTAATTTATATCTTTTGATTTTCTTCAATTCATTCGATTTGACGACCGTAAGTTAAGATGGGTGTGTGAGAAGTAAAAAGTGACGTGTGGATAGCATCACCCTTTCTTTTTCTTATACAAGCAATAGGGGGAGGGTTAATACTTCAGGTGCAAAGATATGGTACTCTTGATACTTGAATTACAGACCCTTTATATCATAGCTTCGTTTTTTAATGGAACTTTTTGTTTTATAATAAATCGGGGTTTAGTTTTTTTTTTCTTTGACAAATGATATGTAATTATATTAAATTTATTTAAACTACGAGAAGAGGATTTCAAACATGAATACAAATGGTGGAGTACACTACTCTGATTAACTTGACTACACACCAGTCTGTTTAAATTGAACTTTATTTAAAGACCAAATTTTTTTCGTGATCCCTGTGGTGACACTCCACTTTCGATGTGACCTTTGTGGTGAAAAATCTTTTAATTAAACCCTCGTGGTGAGCCTTGTTAGCAATTGAGGTCCAAATCCAAATTTCCGTTAGTCTTCCGTTAAATAAACTCACATGACTATCACATGATGGGTCAAATTTGTCATTTCAATCCAAATTACATCTTATTCAATGGACATCTAGTATAATTTAGGATTTAACTGAAATTAGATTTTACAAGAAAAAAAAAAAAAAGAAGCTTGAACGCGAAGACTAAAACTAAACATGTAAAACCACATCAATGGCTAGGGGAAGAGGTGAAGGTGAAGTCGGGCCTAATTTCTTAGGTATAATTTAATTTCGTTTGGAAATCCTAATACTTCTAATATACCATTGTTTTTTTTTTCAATGCAACACGTTTTTTATCATGAGTTAGAGTCTTAGTCTTACTTGAATTTTCATTCTTGTATCAATTTGTACCAGTTTGAATGCATAAATGTCTTTCAGTTTTGTCTTTAATTGGTAATGTGGTTTTATGCAGGCCCTAGTCGGCCAGTACACAACCTTTCAATTTTTTTTCTTAATCTTCTTTGAATTTTAATTCTTTAAGTTTCTTACTCTCTTGAAGTTCATATGCGGAGGGTAGACCTGAAGATTGAATTTTCTGCAATGCCTTTCACCCATTGTCTTTAATTCTATAATGCCTTTCACCCATCTGAATGCATATATACTGCATTTCACCCATTGTCTTTAACTCTTTAAGTTATTCTTGTGCCTATGTGATTTTTCTGCATTATATAGGTTGAGATACATGTGCTATCAAATTAGGGTGATGGTTAGTAACGGTGGAGGAGGTCCACTAGTGGCTATGGCGGTGGCTGGGAGCCTGAAATGAGATACGAAAACTGCTGGGTTTTTTTTTATCTTTACAAGTATCTTTTATTTGTAATTTTATTTTAATTCAATCATGTTTTTGTCTTTTTATTTTTCAAAATAAACTTAATTTTGACTGATCCACATGTGATAGTCACATGATTTTATTTAACGGAAGACTAACGGAACTTTGGATTTGGACCTCAATTGTTAATAGGGTTCACCACGGGAGTTTAATTAATAGCTTTTTCACCACAAGGGTCACATTGAAAGTGGCTTGTCACCACATGGACCACAAAAAAAATTTGGCCTTATTTAAATATTACTATTTTAGTAAATTTGATTTTCTTTACTTTTGATACACATTTTGAGATATTATTAATTCACATATGCATGTTTGACCTGGCTCAGCAAGTGAGGGAAAGCTTTAGAGGAGAACACAAATGCCATGCACATCAAGTATTTGCCAAAAGCATTATTAATTAATCATATATTTATTTATGAGCCAAGCAGCATGAAGTTTTCAATTTGAAGCAAGCAATGCCTTTTCCCCCTTTCCACCGGGCAATGCTCTTTCCCTTTCAAGTTAGAGCAAATACTCCATCATTACATTAAACATAATCAATAAGCTCAAAAGTATAATGTTATTGCAATGGTGTTTTATTGCAGTGGCAAAAAGCGATAATGCTTATGCACTCTAGTGCAGATTTGATCCCACCGATCACCCTCCCCTTAACATTTAACAATTTAACCTATTAACGCTATCATTTGTCAAAAAAATAGATACAACATTGTTTAGCCAGATAACCAAAAGTATTACCAAACTTATTAGCATAGGTGGGTGTTTAATTAGTGTTACCACATTGTACACTGTCATTTACTCATTTTATGTTAATTCAATTCTTAATTAGCAGTTTTTATAGGAAAAATGATACATAGTATATTAATGAAGAAAATGATTACGACTTAAGGGAGAAAACTTGTTTTGAGTCATAGAAAATTAGGCTAGCTAAACTACACATAAGATCCTGGATCACAAATAACAAAGCAATTTACTTCTTCACCTGTTCTGAGCAATTGAAAAGTTCATACCCTACATAGAACGGCACCGTCGTTTGCCTAAATACTCGGACTGCTAATGCTTTAATAAACAGTTAAATGTGAGGAAATTCTTATGTGTCACATATGTTATAATGGCAATTTGAGATGACTGATGGAAGGAAGGAGAGGGCATTGGAATGATATGACCCCAATTAGGTCAATTGCCTCCCCCTAAACATTATGCATGACCCAAAGAAGTCATGAAAAGACAAGGATGTAGAAGGCCATGTTCATTTTATATGTTTTTCTATATAGTTAAGAGTATGTATTATATATGTGTGTGCGTGTTAATAAGACTCAAATATGTAGATGGGGTGTATATTGCTTAAAGAAGGGGGGAGTGAATCTATCAGTGGATTATTACATCATGTGATGGTGATAATTAAGAAAAATGATTCAGGCATATAAAACTCGATTAGATATGGTTTTCGATAAAGCACTTTTACTCAGCAGCGCTTTTGTCGAACAATGATTGACTACTCAATGATGAGTAGGAACTCATACTCAAAACTCTTCGTGTTCGAATCACAGAGCTTTGTACTTATGATCAAAACCGTTCATATTATGAATCACTTTGTAAATATCATCTTTGCAAAAAATGAATTAAAACTAAGGTCGTTTAGTTCTTTTATTAAAGCAAATCCATAGACGGTTTGTAATGCTCTTATCAATTCCGTTCATCTGTTTTTATACAATTCGATGACTAAACGACCTTAGTTTTAATTGACTTTTTACAGATGTGATCTTTATAAAATGATTTATAATATGAACAGTTCCGATCATTTACACGGAGTTCTATTAATCGACAACGAACAATTTTGAGTAGAAACTCCTACTCATCCTATGAGTAACCAAGTATTGCTGGCTTTTGTCAGTAACACTTGTTGTTTGACATGCAATCAAATAAGTGCTTTTACACCGTAAAGAAGAAAAAAAAAAAGCGCTTCAATAATAAATGAAGGTCATTATTTAACAAATAGAGAAGTATGTCATATGGAATATACAATAAGAAGTTTCTTACAGAAGGCGGCTTAGGTAGCTGCATAATGCACAACAGTCAACGAAATAATTCAAAATTCGGAAGCAGAAACGAGAGAAGAAAACAAGAAGTCGAATTAATTAATTAGTGAGTTGAATTTTGTAGGTGTAGGTGTCATCCAAGATTAAACAAATGCAATGGAATAAGAAAGCATGGTCATGGTGTAATACCCTCATACGCCGTCACGAAAGATATTCAAAAGCATGATAAATCCCATATTCTAAATTAATTGTAGCTTTATTTATATTATAGTATAGTTTTATATTGTTGTTATTACAGGCGATGTTATTACTCGAAATTATCAAGGAGTTTAAACTCGAAACATATTGAGTTGAATTGAAAAAAGAATGTCTTAATCAGAAGAACAATTCATTGCCTAAATGACACATTTTATTCATAATATGTTATTATAAAAGATATATTTGTCAGTTGCATGCAATGCGACACTAATATTAAATAAGATGTACGAAAGATGAATAGAGTGTACAGAAACCATTTCTCTTAATTTCTCCAGTGAACCAAGAATGGCAGCTCCATCCCATAGTAACCATCAGTCCATAAAGTTAGACAGCCCCCACTGGGCCTACCCTCTTGCTTTTAGGAGAGATTTGTCAGTGTGCTCAAAACATGAAATTGTACACTACATGTAATTATACAAGTGGAGGAAGAAAAACATTTCAAGTATTCCACCACTTGTATAGTTACATGTGATATACCGTCCCATGTTTATGACTGGAAAAATTTCTCCGCATTTGGAAGACTATATAAGCTTCTTGGGGAAGGTCCAGTGGCGCGCCAAGTGATGAGGTACAGAGCTCCGGCGACGATGGCGTCGACGGAGAACCATGGGTAGGTTTGTCATTTAATCCTTCGTTCAATTCCGCCCTACACGTACCAAATGCGGAACAGAACAAATGTCCCATTCCATCCTGTGTGTACTAAATGTAGCACGGAACCTTCGTTCTGTTCCATTCCGCTCCGTCCCGTTCTGTCTCATTCCGTCCCATCCGAACCAAACGCTACCTAGATTACAAGATGAGGTCCACTATTGAAGCAACAAACAGATTGGGCCAAATTTCAAAAATCTGGTCATGTTCTCGTAAATCATTGTTAAAGCCCATAAGAGCCTGCCCAAATGGACTTTTAGTGTTGTTGGTTTGATCATATTGACGTATCATTCATCTCCATATTGCCAAACATTTATAAATTAAGACATAATAAATCGCTCAAGCGCCAACCGGTTAATAAGTTAATACGTCACTAATCACTCGTTTAAACTACTACACAACATCGTCTGATTGACTAAAATACACATCGTCTCATTGACTACTTTTATAGGAAACACTTGTACTCGTAAACACTCTTAGAAACAATCCCAAACAGGCCAACACACCATTTCTATTCATTACTACATACAAAAGTTCGACAACATAATAAAATGTAAACATAGCTTGTCTCACGACATTCATTACAGCGCGGTCCTGCTGTTGCTTTCCGATCACTTCTTTTTTGAAGCACTTCAAGATTCTGTTTGGGTTCTTCCGTTGCTAAAACAAATTGAAGTGACCAGAATTACCTTCCAGTGACTTAAATTTGGCACTAATCAAGAACATAGATCCGAGAGGCAATGTCTTGGACCAACCAATCGAATCCCTCAAGCAGTCCCTCACCGGTGAATGCACTGCAGCCGACAATTTGCCAGTGCCGAGTTTTATCCATTGCCTCCAAGTTCAAAACCTTAGCAATTTCTTCCGGAGTAAGGGCACCTTTTATGTCCTGCTTATTTGCTAGTATCAACAAGGATGATCCCGAAAGCCTCTCCTCCTTCAAAAGATTGTCAAGTTCCGCTTTGCAGTCTTCTAACCTTCTAAGATCTGAACTGTCAACTACCCATACCAGACCATCAGTTTGCTCGAAATAGTTTCTCCAGTACGATCTTATTGTTTTCTGGCCCCCGACATCCCATATGTTTAGGGTATACTTTTGGTAAATGATGGTCTTGATGTTGAAGCCAAGCGTGGGACTGACAACGCTGGTGTCCTCTCCATTAATTCTCAGCACAATGGTTGTCTTGCCGGAATTGTCAAGCCCAACCATGAGTATACGTATTTCTTTTTCCTTCCTTTTAATTTTTCGAATAATGCTGAGAAGCCCCATTTGTTCCAACAAAAAATCAGATTGAGCTTCTCCAAGTAGGCTTCGAGGTTCAATGCAAAAACCAATTGAAATTTTTTCTCAAAACGGAGACTTCACTGAGGCTTTCAAATTCTGAGCTGTTAAATTAGAGAAAATGAAATTGACAAAGGCACATTGGCAGTTCAAGCTTTAATTTGTGCTATACAACCAACAGAACAAAAACAATAAATTCAGAGGACAACAAAACTTACTTTAGTCATCTGTTGTTGATGTAGGCGGTGGTTGTCAGCTCAGTTCTGCTAGGAACAGGTAAAGCATGAAGTGCTTAGCGCTCGGCTTACATGATTATTCTGTTTTACAGAAGAATACACAAATATGAAATTTCCCTTATACAACAAACAAGAAAGCAATAGGAACTTCAAGAGTGTGCTATTTAGTGCAAAGCACACTTGTGCTAAAATATTTCATGAGGACTGATGAACATAGTATTTAGGACAACACAATCACATGTTCTTGATCCGTTAGCTAAGAAAAGCTTAAAATGCTAAAACCAAAAAACATGTAGTTACTAGTTAACGTTGCGGTGCGGCCTATAAAGTAAACTTCATGCAGATAAACACTTATATACATGCTCACAGGAACAAGAGATGCATATATACTGGATTAGTAACAAAACTCAGTTTGAAATTCAGAAAGTCTAACGCAAAAAACAAGACGCTGTCGCAAACATCGACTACAACCTAAAGCAATTACTATACTAATTCCTACTTTAGCTGTAGAGGTTGAGCTGGTGATGGCATTACAGGGAAAAGAAACGAAGCAAACAGAACAATACATTTCGAAATTGTCAGTCCACTGCAATGGTGTGGCGCGAAGGATTCATCCGTCTCAAAACACATTACATTCAGGATATGGCATTAGTGGCACGGAATTGCCAAGGGCCGGGAAACAAATGCAGAAGAGGCACCATAAGCATCATAAGAACATCACAACACAAAATCTACTCACAAGTTGTTCAATTGAGATTAAAAAGCACAAGGTCTAAAACTTCACAAGTAGTTCAATTAGGCCTATTTATCACAACACAAAATCTAATTGCAAGTAGTTCGATTGATCAAGTTCAAGTGTTCAACCATACATCAACAACAACCAAGTCTTATCCCACTAACGGGGTCGGCTATATCGGCTGTATGATCCTAGAACGATACTGCGCTCGGTTTTGCACCAGTCTTTCGATCAAGTTCAACCACACATAAAATTAATTATCTCAAAGTCTAAAACTTTAAAAGTATAATTTAAAATCAAACCAAACCCAAATGTAATCGTACACTCACAATAAGTTTAGAGAGAGAGAGAGATAACTAGAAGGGTTGTTGGGGCAGAAAATCGAAAAGGGGGTTTGAGGAATCTGATGAAAATGCACGGTGGGGATCGATATCGGTGATATACGGCGGAGATCAGAGCATCCGAGAGGGAGAGTGAGTGGTGGATTGGTCGCCATTGTTGCAGGTTTGATAGTTTCAGTTTCAAAGATTAAAGCTTTAACACAAGAGAGCGAGAGAGAGAGAGAGAGAGAGAGAGAGAGAGAGAGAGAGAGAGAGAGAGAGCTTACCCACCTGGGAAATTTGAGACTGACTCGGCGTCGGCGGTTCCCGGCGGATCTGATGGAGTGGGAAATAGACACACCAACTCTCTGTACGAGAATGCAAGCGTTTCGACGAGGAGCTGAATCGATTCATCCAAAATTGCACATTAGCCACACCAACTCTCTGTATAATTGCATTTTGGTTCTCAGAAAATTGTACGTTTCGACACGGAGCTGAATCGATTCATCCAAAATTGCACACTAGCCACTAACTCTCTGTACAATTACATTTTGGTTCTCAAAAAATTGTACAATTACATTTTGGTTCTCAAAAAATTGTACAATCACATTTTGGTTCTAATAAAAAATTGCAGAAGAGTGAGTGGAGGAGAGAGGTGAGTGTGTATTTAGTGATGCTAGAGAGAAATTAACTTAACTATTGGTATGTTTGGACTTTGGACCCTTATTTGCAAATTGCTTTCGGAAACGTCCTCGGTATGTTGTTTTATAGTATTTCTTTTCTTTTCCGTATAAATTTTCTTCTTAAACAATTATAAATAACCAATTCTCGTACCGTCATGTTTACACATTCTTTCTAAATTTTCCGTCCAAAAAAATCACATTGCCGTCATTAAATGTGAAGTTACATAAAATATGTTGAAACATGACCGGAAGAGAGAAATTGCCACTCATAAAGTTAAAACAAAAGTGTAAAGTATAAAAATTAGCACTTCTTATAGCACTTGTCCTAAAGAAAAATCTATATCATGACCAAAAACTCACTTTAGGCTATACAGCCACATTCTTTTCCTTGCATCAGACATCTTCATGAACATCCTCCTCCAATCCGAACTCGTAAACCTCTCACACGCTCTAACATAGGCGGCGTCATCCAGATCCTCCATAGACTCGAGTACTTCCATACAATCTTCAATCGAGGCCAATTCTCTAAAAGGGGATGAAAAATCGTTCTTCTTTCTGTATTCAACCTTTGGTAACGAAGATTCAGTCTCGGCATCTGGAGATACTGCGCATACTTCCACTCCATCACCTAGCTTGGCCGCCTTCGATGTCTTTGATTCCTTTCTTGTGCGGCAATAACCTGGGGGACTTAAAGGACGGCGCTTTTGGATCTTGCTATTACCTTCGTCTCCTTTATTTTTAGTATCTATGCCGCCTTCAGTATCAGGGCTAAAGCGTGCCCCGAAGCTGGGAAACTCGAACTCTAAACCTCTCTCGACATCAGAGTTTGGAGGAGATGCAATGGATCCAGAATGCATTTGTCCATTAGAAGGTATGTGGTTGAAGATCTCTCCAAGCACTTGATACTGCGGGCATCCCTTCCTACGAAAGCGACTAGCAAACTTGTTTTTCTGCATGTTTAGCACACGAGTTAGAGCTGCATAGCATATTACAAGACTCCAAAACAGTTCAGTTGTAAAATTTCACAAAATCATACATACCTTAAGGTAGGACTCCCAAACTTCTTCAGATGCATGTACCTTGTCCGTCTCAGGGTCCCAACACATCCCCGTATGAGCCACAAGCTTTGCAAACTCACGGTATATCTTGCGCAAGCGATTGTACTTTGCCTTCAATTTTTCACGAGCGTATCTTTTGCCAAATTTGATAACAAGCTCATCTTCTATTGCATCCCATGCATTCTTATCCACAGTTGAGCCTTTCAGCCTTTTTTTTCTCTCTTCATGCAACAGGTGAATAAAATGTTTCTCGACCGTCACTGGCCAACTGGCAACATCTTCATCCTGGTTTGAGCTCATCCTACAACAAACACAAATAACCAAATCTCAAAGGTCAAAGAGAACAGAGTCTTTACAAACAAAAAGTCCCCAAATATAAAATACGAACATGCCTCTAAATAACACAATCAGTAACTTTAATCAACCACTGAATCCGTAGGCAATTTACAGTCTCATTCATTACACACAGACCATAGAATCTATATATGTTGAATGCACAAGCGGCAACAATCTTTGGCTAACGATAAGCACACATAAATGCAACTTAATTTTACGGTCAGAAAATTGGCTTCCCCAAACGAGTGTAATATGATAGTCTATTTACTCTAGACGACCCTGCAAGGAATCCGAAAAGTAGTAAACTCCAGAGAATTGCACTAAATCTATGAACCATATTCCCTAGTAAATGAGAATCTCACTAAGTAATGAAACTATTAAACCATATTTTCACCAAAAATAGTTCAGCATCACACATGAAAATGTTGATTCACAGTATAATCATGTCAAAAAATGCGCTACAAGAGAGTCGAACAGATCAAATCAGAGCCAAAAGCAATATCTTCGGTCAGTAAATCGACAGCATTTTGCTCACTATTCACTAAAAAATTCACAAGTAGACCCTCGATAACATATACACTTTAGAGAAAAACGCTTCAAACTCAATAAGTTTCGAACCCAATTGAGCTCTTGAAGTATTTTTGTGTAAGTTGTCGGGGTGTTTTAGTCGTCCCACAAGTAAAATTGGCCTCTAGGCTTTATGTCTAAGAGGAGTTTTCACAAACACATTGTAAGCAACCAAAAGGCATTGCGTTTTTTATACACCTAAAAAACAGAGAATTCATCTCAGAAAACGGGATACCCATTACGAACGAAGAAATTTACTGCACAGATTTTCCATATGAACGAAGAAATTTCAGCAAACCCATTACGAAAACACAATAAATTTCACGAATTTCAGAGCACAAATTAAAAACCAGCAGACAATCGCTGAGAAGATCACAAAAAAAGTAGAATAAAATTACCTTGGAGGAGGATGACCCAGGTAGCAGAGGAGAAGACGGATGAGAGAGAACTAGCTGAGAGCTGAGGGAGCAGCTAGCAGATGGCTCGCGTCGATCAGACGTAGAAAAAACGGTTTCAGAAAATTCTTCGAAACGGAAACGGCTGTTTCTGAAAATGCGTTTCCGCAGATAGGTCTTTGCGTTACGTTTTTTCAACCGTGGAAAACGTTTCCAGTCCGTTTCTCAAAATGAACAACACTTTTTGAAAAAGGTACCAAATTCGACCGGGCCTGTTTCCGATCCATCTTGGATCCAGTTTTTAAACTCAAAAACCATTTAGAATTGGAAGCTTAAGTTTCGCAAAAGATGTGTGATATTCACATATTCTATTTTACTTTTCACATATTTTTCTAATTTTCGGCTGTCGGATATGATGAATTGTAGAAAATCAACAGATAGAAATTAACAAGGGGTGTGTAAGAAATAAAATGAGGTGTGTGGATAGCACACCCCTTAGCAAAATCCAATTTCTTGATACAAATTCTAAAATGGTTTTTTGAGTTTAAAAAACTAGATCCAAGATGTGTATCAAACATGCACGTGATCTTTTTTTTTAATTAAAGTTTTGCGAGTTTTTATTTTACTTATTGCTCGTTGTTTTAATTAAAGTTTTGTTGTTTTCAAATACATGTCATGTAAATTTAAAAGTAAAAATGATACTCTTAACATATAATTGTACTATTATTTGTATGTGTTGACAGACATTATCACTACTAAAGAAATAATATAAACAATTGTATAACTATGTGGTAAGTGTAGCATTAAACTAAGCTGCGGTTCCCTTTCCCAAGGTAGGTTCTATTCAATTGATTTCTTTTGACAAATTCCAATTCCCAAATTGGATTAGAGATTTGGGTTTGGAATTGCATGTTTGTTTAGAAATTAAAGTAGAATTCTCCTTTATAAACTTAGACGGACAATACAGTTGCATTCCAATTGTTTAAGAGCATTCATCCCAAAACTTAGAGGTTGGATTCCACCTCCTAGTATTGTTGCTAACTAAAATTAGTGACTAATACAAATAAGTGCAAATGTAATGTGCAAATAAAAACAAACAAACAAAATTCAATCCAATTGTAAGTTGCTTTGAAAGAATAAATAAAGAAATAAAAAGGGTAAATTACACTTTCATACCTCAGGTTTGAGGTCCATTTCAACCTCATACAACAACTTTAAAACATTTCACTTTCATACCTCAAGTACTATTAAGAAGGAGGAAGAAAAAAAATAAAAAAATCTGTCCCTCCCCCCACCCAACGACCCAGAAGAAGAAGAGGGAGGAAGAAAAGAAAAGAAAAAATTTGTCCCCAACCCCAACCCCAACGACAAAGAAGAAGAAAGAGGGAGGAAGAAGAGAAAAAAAAAATCGTCCCTAACCCCCCCCCCCCCCCAACCCCAGCGACAAAGAAGAAGAAAAAGAAGAGGGAGGAAGAAAAGAAAAAAAATTAAAAAATTAATTTGTTTGCCACGTGGCAGACATTTAGCAGCCACGTGGCACAAATATGGCAGCCACGTCAGCATTTAACAGATTAATGGATGGAAAATCTAACGGATGTATTATATTGAAATAAAATAATACTTGAGGTATGAAAGTGAAATATTTTAAAGTTGTTGTACGGAGTTGTAATATACCTCAAAACCTGAGGGGCTACTGTGTAATTTACCCAAATAAACAATGGGAAAAGTAAGATGCTTGTGTTGTGGTCTTGGTGACATGGTTTGCTTGAATTATAGTGGATGACACAGGAATCATTATTTGTAAAAATGGCAATGACCATCTGGGAATAAGTCAAAAGAAAAAGAAAAACAAACAGAATGATCACTAATTAAAACCAAGTGATTAACAAGCAAAAAACACATGAGAGTTTCATGCTTTTGTTGGAGAGATTTGTTAGTGTATTAAGTACATAGCCAGTACACCAAATATCATAATATAAGTGGACAGACACTTAAAAAGACAAAAACATTTCCCTACTTATATTGTGGCGCTGATACACTGAAGAAAAAAAATCTCACTTTTATGAGAGGTGCCCTACAAACGACATGATTGGGGCGCGCCTTTGCACAAGTTTTTCTCATTTTTTCTAGTTTTACTTGGTGTTTTTATATGGTTTTGGATTCTTGTTAGACTTTTTCCCTCTAAAATTCTACTTTTTTTTTTCTTCTCTTATACAAATAATATTGGGAGGGGAAGAATCTAATGCAGGACTCGGGTGCAATATTGGCGAGTACATACTTTTAATTATTTGAGCTACAAGCTTCATCATCGGTTGCCAACTACAATTCATATTGCTAGCCAAAGCAAACGTGCGGAGTAATCAAACAGCAACTTGCAATCTTATTCAATGGCAAACGACACCAACTCAAGCATTACATATTTAAAGATAGATAAAGAGAGCACACAGAGAGGACAACTTAAACAAAGTAAGTTTATTAGGCATTAAAATTAAGAAAAATGCTAACATCAGTCTGCTTAGGTCGTGATATTAGCAAAATCCTTAAAGTAATGCATGCAGCATGCAGCATGCAGCATGCACACACAGAATTGGGAAATCACGACGTACTTCCCACCACCACGACCACGACCACCCCATTATTATTTCAATCAGAAAAACCCATCAAATCAAACGTTTAAATAACAGATTAATCCCCTACTCGCGCTTAAAGGAAGCATTCTTTCAACTACCAAGATTCGATTGCGTCGATTTGTTGAACTTGTCCTTCGTACGATCAATATACTCCGAAAATATGTCGTTAATATCCCTTTCTCCTTGAGACGTGATTGGAATCTGAATCACTACCGGTGCTGATTCAGCTGACTTGTTGGGTTGTGGTTGTGGAGCATCCCTGCTACTAGCATGGGAGGCAGCTTTAGGTTCCTGTGGAAAATGCACGGCTCGGCGAATTGCTCGAAATGCAGGAGAAACTGTGATGGCGCTGAAGATTTTCTCACACACTCCCTTTGAATCTGATGCAGCAGAATTATTTCCATTCTTTTCCATCAAGTAATATGAATATGTGATCAAGTTGTGAAAATTGAGAGTGATTTTCTAAAGAACATAGAAGGGGGTATTTATATGCATTCTATAAAGGAGTCATGGTTGGGGTAAGAATCCCAGATAGCTAGCCATTTTTCAGACATCTTTACCCTATTGTTCCGTCGTTTTTTTATCTAAAGAGAAAAGTACTTTGTCAAATTTTGGGATCATATTCTAAATCACTTTAGGTAATCTTTTTTTAAGTGATCATTTTAGGTACTCTATGAGGGCAAGCCTTGGAGCAACGAAAAATTTGCTCATTTGTGACTGAAAGGTCACGGGTTTAAGTTGTGGAAACAGACTCTTTACAAAACAAAAGTAAGACAGCGTACGATAGACGTCTCCCCTCCCCGACCTTTGCAAAGATGGGAGTCTTGTTGGTGCACTTTTTACTTTAGGCACCCTATATTATGAGGAAATTAGAATCTAAAAAGTACCACTATAACAAAGCATATGCATATAGCAAGCGACTAATGTATAAATTTGTATCTGGTTCCCACAACAACTTTTGACAATTTAGTTTGAGATTCCGGAGAAATTCGTCACACCGCGTCCGCTATCCTACCTACATGTTATGATATTCCTTCCGTTTGTATTCCATCAAGATGTAAGAATCAAGTTATATATACAAGGGAAGGAAAAACTACTTCCTTTTTCTTATCCTTTTCCCATAGGGTCAGCATGCTTATGTCATCTAACTTCTAGGAAAGTTTTAACTCCAATGGTGGGCTAAAAGCCAAATTACTCCCTAAAATTCCCCCCCAAACTCAATCCAACCCAAGGAGAAGTTTTGGGCTAAATGCTAAGGGTGCGTTTGTTGCGCCGGACTGTCTCGGACTGGACTAGCTGCAGGGACTAAGCTGGACTGGCTTAGACTGGACTAAGCTGGACTAACTTAGTGAAGCGTTTGGTGCAGTCTCGGACTAAGAAGCAGGATAATAAAAAAAGAACTGTTCACCAGATTTGTGTTTGCTTAGAGTAGGACTACAAATTTTTGCCATTGTGTAATAGAGTAATCCTAGAAACATAATTGGAAAAGGAAAGAAAGTGTACTTTCCTATTTCATATAGAACAAGAAAGAAAGTGTACTTTCTTACTCCATAAAAAATAGAAATAATTTACTTTCCTATTTCCATATAGAATAGGAAACTTAATAAAAAAAAATAGGCATGTAAACCACACCTTATACTTATAAATAGGGTGCGGCAAGGCTAGTGAAAGAAGAGAAAGCCAGAGACAACCGAGAGGAAAAGAGAGGGATTAATTCTAAGGTTTGCAAAAGTACTGTAACTCTATTATTAATCAAAGAAGTCGTTTCTCTACCTAGAGAAATCACAACTGGACGTAGGCAAAAGTTCTGCCGAACCAATATAAATCCTGTGTGTTTCTAGTTATTCTCTATTTTGCTAAGTTTAGTTTGTTGCCAGATACATCAAAGAACAAGATCTAGAGGAGAGTCAGAATTATAAAACACAAAAAAAATATTCAAACTCTATTATAGTCCAAAACGCACCCCAATTCCTCCACCGTAACCTCAAAATACCTCTTATTTCATTCCAACCAAACAATCCACATAGAAACCAATACCCCACAATGCCGAATGATAATCACATTACGTTGGCCCCAGTACCCAATTGACCTTCACTAGCAAGGAACAAGATTTTCTAAGTTAAACCTAAACCACCCCCAACAGTTTCATCAGTCTAACCCAAATTTGTGCTGTAACAGGATCAGCACTCTCCTATTTGGGCAGAGCTTTATATTAGGATTCAGAATCCAAGCATCTTATGATTTCCCATTTTTTGAATTCAATAGCTCAGTTCACTTAAGAAACAACATTCTGGCAAGGGCACTTGTGGGTTTAACTCATTTTCGATTTCCAACAAGAATTCGTCATACACAAAGCAGCTTGAAGCATCAAATTACACTTGTGGGTTTAGCTCATTTTCGAATTCCAACAAGAATTAACAATACACAAAGCTTAAAGCATCAATTGCACTTGTGGGTTTAACTCATTTTCGACTTCCGACAAGAATTAACAATACACAAAGCTTAAAGCATCAACTTGCACTTCTGGGTTTAACCCATGTTCGATTTCAGACAAGAATTCACCATACACAAAGCTTAAATCATCAAGTGAACTTGTGGGTTTAACTCATTTTCGACAATTAACCCATTAAACCAAAAGCATAACGCATCAAAATTCATTCTTAAACCACCATTCAAATCCCTAAGTCTCAGATACAGAAAACACACATACTTGAGGGAAGCCTGGTGAACCGGGAGAGAAGACGACGAAGAAGAGGAGGAGGAAGGATCCATGGGCGACATCTCGAGCACGGCCCGATCGTTGTCGACGACGGGGCGGTACTTGTGACCCCTCTGGCCACGAAACTCGTCTTCCGCACCGGCTTCGACGGGACGCTGAGATGAGGACGAAGGGAAGGCAGCGATGAGGACGAAGGACGAAGGGAAGGCAGCGATGAGGACGAAGGGAAGATCTTTCTCGGTTTGCTCTGGCTTACGAGTCCGCCCAATTTTGGGGTTCCTCGCGAAGAACGGCTAAGGAGGTCGTTAGTCCACGCGAGTCCGGGTTAAGCTCATTAAAGCTAATCCGGATGCACACCAAACACAGGACTATAGTCTAGTCCAGTCCAAGCCTTGCTAATCCTGTCAAACAAACGTGCCCTAAATGCTAATCCAAGGCCAGATTTCCCCCAAAATTTAGCTCAGAAATCGGAATTTAAATTTTTTTAGATTAAAATGTTCATAAAATTAATTTACGATAATCTTCATATTTATTTATTTTTTTAATTTAATTTAACAAAAAAATAGCCTAAATTCATTCTTTAATAATCCCGGGCTAAAATTTTATGCCAAAACGGTTGGAACAAAAAAGTTGTTTCTGGGCTAAAAGCTAAATTTTTCGGGCTAAAATATTTGGATTTTAGCTCAACCATTAGAGATGGTCTTATGCTCTAATTGCTATTTTTTAATAATCGATAAGCATTGAATTTGAATTTGGATAGTTAGATTTTTTTTTTTTTTTTACTGTTAGATTTGATTTTAAGTGATCATTTAGCATGAGTTGGGTTGGGTTGAGGGGGGGAGGGGAATAAAACCTAAAAAATAGCATTTACCGAGGGTTGGGTTTGGTCTAATTGGTGGTTAAGTGATGCCAATGAAGACTAGCAGTCAACTAGACTTGTAGAAGGATCAGATTTGTATCCATAATCGATAAGCATTGGATTTGACCAAGGCCGGCCCTAGAGTTCTTTGACCTCCGACCCTTTGTACATTTATATGTATAAAAAAGAATTCCCTAAATACATGAAAAAATTTATTTCTACCTCAAATATGATTAAAAATTAAGATCAAGGAAGAAAGGTATACAAACATTAATTGAATATTATCCGTATTTCATTTTAGACCCAAATGTATTAATTAAGTTTACTGAGAATTCATCTCAGAAAACAGGATACCCATTACGAACCAAGAAATTTACTGCATAGATTTTCCAGATGAACGAAGAAATTTCAGCAAACCCATTACGAAAACACAATAAATTTCACGAATTTCAGAGCACAAATTAAAAACCAGCAGACAATCGCTGAGAAGATCACAAAAAAAGTAGAATAAAATTACCTTGGAGGAGGATGACCCAGGTAGCAGAGGAGAAGACAGATGAGAGAGAACTAGCTGAGAGCTGAGGGAGCAGCTAGCAGATGGCTCGCGTCAATCAGACGTAGAAAAAACGGTTTCAGATAATTCTTCGAAACGGAAACGGCTGTTTCTGAAAATGCGTTTCCGCAGATAGGTCTTTGCGTTACGTTTTTCAACCGTGGAAAACGTTTCCAGTCCGTTTCTCAAAATGAAAAACGCTTTTTGAAAAAGGTACCAAATTCGACCGGGCCTGTTTCCGATCCATCTTGGATCCAGTTTTTAAACTCAAAAACCATTTAGAATTGGAAGCTCAAGTGCCCAGGGCTTTAGCTAAAAGGGTGTGATATTCACACATCATATTTTACTTTTCACACATTCTTTAATTTTCGGTTGTCGAATATAATGAATTGTAGAAAATCAACTGATAGAAATTAACAAGGGGTGTGTAAGAAGTAAAATGGGGTGTGTGGATAGCACACCCCTTAGCAAAATCCAATTTCTTGATACAAATTCTAAAATGGTTTTTGAGTTTAAAAAACTAGATCCAAGATGTGTATCAAACATGCACGTGATCTTTTTTTTTTAATTAAAGTTTTGCGAGTTTTTATTTTACTTATCACTCGTTGTTTTAATTAAAGTTTTGCTGTTTTCAAACACATGTCATGTAAATTTAAAATTAAAAATGATACTCTTAACATATAA